>JAECXP010000215.1:0-492500 GCA_018152965.1 Scaptomyza pallida
GATTTGTAGCCAATTGCATGATTACAGCACATACAAATGCACATACAAGAATTAGAAGAAATGAAAGAAAGAAAGAAATAACGAATGTCCATTTAATTTAATTTTTCTTTAAGAGACACAAAGAAGGAAATTAAACCGTTGGTTTGTTTACGTGAGTCGAGTCTAGGGATGGGACTTTTTACGATACACAATTATCCATCGATTCTATCGATATCATATGTTAAGCCATCTCTTATTTGAATAATTGCGGCTATTTGAACAGCATAAAGTTACCATGAATTTTTACAAGTCAATTGAAAATCTTTAAGGGGGGCAGTTGCCCCCCCTGCCCCCCTGGCTACGCCCTTGTGCACAAACCCAATATACTATGATACCTTTGGTATCAAAGTAAAATGATGCGTCTGAATATCTACCTCAATGGTGGCGAGGAAAAGAGAATATTAAATACTTTGCTAATATGTTGTTAAACATTTTTTTCAACTTATTTATCTATATATATATAAGTTAAGCCAATGCGCGACTACGCGTCGCAACATTGACTTGGTTAACACATATTCTAAGTTAAGCCAATGTGCGACTACGCGTCGCAACATTAACTTCGTTAACACATGTTCTACATAGTTAAGTTTTAGTTGGTTACCTCAACATATAAAAAGCTTTGGATTAAAACGTTTTAAATTTTATTGGTAATTCGTAAGTGTTTTGATAACTGTCGTTCATCAGCGAAGAATTAGTTCTGTCTCAACCGTCGCCGTCGCTGCCAGCGCCAGAATAGCTTGCGCTGCAAGTTTGTTGTCCATCCGGCTTTGGGTCTCAGCAAGCCTCGGTTGCCGTCGCTGCCAGCGCCAGAATAGCTTGCGCTGCAAGTTTGTTGTGGTGAACATTGGGGGGGGGGTTAACTCTTCCCCCTTTTAAGATCTGCGTCCCGCAGATTAGTGACCCTTCGGTGGCGTCGTACCGGTGGGTTGTGCCTCCGAGTTGTTGACGCTATGATGAATCGGGATCCCTTTGGTAGAAGTTATCTTCCTCCATACTATACATAGGATCGTGATTAGAATGGTAGCCAGAGCTATTTCTATTAAAATCGAAAATACAAAATTATTAGAAATGTTTGATAATGTTTCCAAGTTCTTAAGGCTAAAATCATGGACATATTCTAAGGACAGCTTATATCCCGCAGCAGTGACTTTCGTCAGTACAGCTGGCATAGCCATGAGATGGGTTGATGAGAAACTGCTGTAAGATATATTCCTAACGTTGATAGTCTCGTTATCGTAGTGCACCAGGAATGACCCAGATAGTTGGTAATTTCCTGAGTCGGTGGTAATTGTGCCATTGAAGTTTGTCAGGAATAGGGTACCTTCATCTATCAATTCGACTATTTCCTGATTGTTCCTCAAGTATTTGCAGGTTGCTCGACCTCCTTTCAGCAGCCGAGGAATGCACTCGTCTTCCTCCAGTTTCTTCAAATCTCGTTCTCGGCACACGGTCGTATTTCCAATCGATAGGCATTTCCCCAAAACTGCATAGGTTTCTTGGGGGTCCATCGCTAACTTGTTAAACTCCAGATCCACCTGCTTGCCGGCGAGAATCGTTGGGTAGAGGAGCATGAGTCTGTATCTCTTGTCTATCACTTTGGGCATTGACAAGATATACAAGAGAGAACTTCCGTTCGTCATTACGGATGGTTCCGAAAATTCGATAGCTTCTACCACGTTTTGATATGGCAAGCTCTCGGTCTCAGACAGGAGGGTCTCTATCTCTGCGTGGTCCAAAAGATTAGTGTTTACTACTCCAGACTTCGCCAGTTGGCAAGCCCTCGCGATTTCGTCAACCTGATTGACCAGAATCATCGCTTTGTGGAGTAGTATCGTTGCCATATGCGCATCCCCGGTCGATGGTGTTGACTCTTTGCATCAGGTCGTTGAGTTTTTGAATCGACTCTCGTGTGCTATCAAACAGTCTGGTGTTAATCCTTATTTGTTGGTTGCTATTTTTCATCACGTGTTCCTGTGACTGAAGAACGGAATTCCAGTCCGAGGCGTCCGGTGATCCGGCCACCCATTTCTAAGCAGAGCCAATCCAATCGATGGAGCGCGGCCTACGCCGTGTTATCGTGGTCATCTTTGTGATTCCTTCAGCAGCTCTCTCCAGATAATGGCCTACCAATGCCCCGATTTTTCGATCCGTGATGAGCAAAGCCTCCTCGGTGGTGTTGTCTACGACCTGTTGTAACTGTTGTAGGTCGATTATGTGGGCGAGTTTAAATCCTCCGTTGACTCGCCATAAATGCTTAAATTGTAGTTTCTTTTTTTGTGTTAGATTTTTTGTTTTTGTGTGTTTTTTTGTGAGGTTTTTTTGTATTGTTTTTTGTTAGTGTTAATTAATGATAAGTATGGTTTCGTGAAACGTTTTCGGTTAAAAATAAAATTCTAATTTTTCTGATGAAGAGGAGAAAAACCCTTTTAACAATTTTTCAGTTTTTGAGGTGAGATTTGTGGATGAGTTTCCCTGACTTCGTTTTGATAGTCACTCTTCCTTCCCTCTCTACCTCTTTCGGTTTGAATCTTTGTTTATCCTTACTTTTAATTTGTTTATAAGAAACGTAAACTGTGTCCCCCTTATTGTAAGTTATGGGTTTTGCCCTAGTGGAGTTGGTCAGCTTCTTGCGAAGGACAATTCGTTTCGGCGGGCCTGTCGTCGGGATAAGCTCCTTCGTAGTAGAATTCGAGGTTTGGTTTTTCGACAAGCTCGCCAACGGCAGCTTCTACAGAAGATGCGGTGGCGTTCAATCAACCCTTGTGATTTTTTAAAAGGATTAAGGCTAGATGACGGGCTTCTCTTGAAACTCGCACTGCCTTGGCCTTGGCCGCTAAAACCAGAACGGTAAGATTGGCCTGATTGTGCTGGTTCCAACTTAATAGCTGGTCGAGGTGATGAAAACCTCTGCGAATATTGGGGGCTTCTGCCCATATTCCCTTGATAAGTATTCCCTTGATGATGGAATCCCACCGCAAGTTGGTTACCAGGTGCGGAATGGGTTCCTTGGGCCACCCACGGGTGTCTGGGGCCAAAAGCGGGGCGGTATACAGGTGCGGCAACCCTAGGTACCCCGTAAACGTTAGAAGTCACATTCTGTAGACAGATACTGTAAGCTTCTGGTAGATTCTTTGGTTTACGAATTATAAGCAACTGAGACATATCGCCATTTAAACCTCTGACAAAGACATCTAGTGCTCTATCTCTATAAGTTTCCACCAAAGCGGACGTAACCTCCTGAGTCATTCCTCCATTTTTGAGATTGTTTAAAATGAGAGCGAAGTGGTTGTTAATCGCCATATAAAATGAATCTATACTTCTGTTGGCCTGAGTCATTTGACTCATCTGATGTTCGAGGGTGCGTAAGTCGCGCTTGTCGGCATAGTGTAGCATCAGTATGCGCTTAATTTCATACCAATCGTCGTCAGCTACGTTATAAGAAACGAGAGCTGTTTCGGCGGTACCTCTAATTTTCTGCCTAATGTGCAGCAGTATAGAACGATAAAGAGGCCCGTCCCTAATTATCTCATAGTCCCTAAGAATGGCTTCTGCCCTACCTATCCAAGAAACAAAAGTGTCAGGTTCTCCTTCAAAAACCTGCAATTCCTTGACGCAGTCAGGCAACTTCGCTACTTCCTTCAACTCGTATTCGGTACGCGGCTGGGTCAACGGCTTGGGTTGAGTAACAACAGGGTTGTTCTTCTCTCGATCGCTTTCTAACACTGTCACCTTATCCCCGACCTTCTTCATATCTTCCTTCAAACTAGTCATTTGACCAAGTAAAGCGGACACACTCGCATTGAGCTTAGTCAAAGTTTCTTTCATTTCTTCCATTGTAGCAAAAATTATTTTAATCGACAAGGAGTTTTAATTATTACTATTTTTTTTTTTTATTTAAAAATTGATAAAAATTTCCAAAAGATTTCTTTCCTCTTTTTTTCTTTATTTCTTTATATTTATTTTTTTCTTTTTATATTTTTTTTTTTTTTTTTTTTTTTTTTTTAAATTTATTATTATTTATTGGGTTGAAAACGTTTCACTCACCCGTAGATTTTATGTTCTGCTTTTGGTTTCTTTCGTTTTTGTTGTTTGGTGTATGCTCAGGTGTAGTCGAATCACTCACAGTGTGTAGAATCTATATGCGATAAAAAATCGTATCAGTAATGGTTTTTTTTTTTTATATAAACTTAAACTAATTCGAATGCAAGTGACGTGTTCAATTTGTGTATGCGTGCTTTGATCTTAACTCTACTTATTTTCTTTCTTTTTCATTTTTGTTAAAATATTTTGATAAGATTCCTTTTGAACTGACTTCGGCTTTAGGTGCGGTGGATCGTATTATTCCTTTTTAGCATCTCGCCTACTAGGGTACGATTTTACACACAACTCACTAGGCGGCTCATTCAGTGTTGGTCACACCGAGCGTATCTAGCAAGCTACCCCGGCCACTTTTTTATGTAATATTCTGTTTTTATTATGTGTTGGGCCGCTCGCAGTTGCCGCAGCGGTTGTCGATTTTATTATTTTATTCACAACTTTCTATTTCGCAGCGGATTTGTTGTTTCAACTTTTTAGGAAAACGTTTTTGACGCTCGTGGATTAATTTTTATCACTTTTTTTTAAAAAAATTACCACCGCAGCGGACTCGTTTCATTTTTACGTTATAAATCTTTTGCGCTCGTGGATTTTACTTTATCACACTACAGATAAACGTCACCACCGCAGTAATCGCTCATTTTTGTTCGGAATTCTTTGGTTTCATATTTTTGTATTCTTGCATTTGCACTACACATTTTACACGAGTTCACTTATTTGCATTCTTGATTTCTTTATCACATTTAACTTATTAACTAAGAGACCCCACTTAATATTAGGTGGGTCCCTGCTCGGGCGCCAGTTAAGCCAATGCGCGACTACGCGTCGCAACATTGACTTGGTTAACACATATTCTAAGTTAAGCCAATGTGCGACTACGCGTCGCAACATTAACTTCGTTAACACATGTTCTACATAGTTAAGTTTTAGTTGGTTACCTCAACATATAAAAAGCTTTGGATTAAAACGTTATAAATTTTATTGGTAATTCGTAAGTGTTTTGATAACTGTCGTTCATCAGCGAAGAATTAGTTCTGTCTCAACCGTCCGGCTTTGGGTCTCAGCAAGCCTCGGTTGCCGTCGCTGCCAGCGCCAGAATAGCTTGCGCTGCAAGTTTGTTGTCCATCCGGCTTTGGGTCTCAGCAAGCCTCGGTTGCCGTCGCTGCCAGCGCCAGAATAGCTTGCGCTGCAAGTTTGTTGTCACACGCTCCCAAATTGCATGCGTTGCAATTTAGGCCCTCGCGTTGGTGCGCACGTTGCTATCGTTGTGTAACGGCGGACACCCTGGGAACGCTGACTTGCAACCGGATACTGCGTCAGCGTGTGGGGCGTTCACCTCATTGCCAGAATGTGGTGAACATTGGGGGGGGGTTAACTTAAATAATAGTTTGTCCTAACTGATTGTTGAGAAACCCACAGCCTAAATCTGCCTTCACACGGTCGGTTTTTTTTTTATCGGTTTTTGTTTTAAAAAAGCCAGCGCTCTCGTGTGAACACACAAAATTTTTCAGGTCCAGTTAAAAACCGACGCAAAAATGAGAAAAATAGGACGCGTTTTATTTAGCTCATTTTTGCGTCGGTTTATTTGAGCCACTAACATGTATACGTGAAAAAGGCGTTTTTGGTGTTTTTAAGGAATTTTTGGCACAAATTCAAGCAATTAACTGGAGAAAGTGACCAAATTTTGTGACAGAACAAAAAGTGGCGGGATTTTGGATTTAACCGATGAGATTAATGTGAATGGCAACATTTTTGGTCGGTTAAAAAAAGCTACAGAAAAACCGACCGTGTAAAGGCAGCTTAAGCGAAAAGAAGGCTGAAATTCTTACCAAATATTCCATTTAGGTTGAAAGTGAGCACTAAGAGAGGATATTTATTTTGGACAACTCCTTCGAGTACCTCCTGAACGCTTAAGTCCTTTTTTTTACAACTTTTGTACTAAAGCTATGCTTTAAAATTAATCAATCTGATCAGGACATGGAGGCGTGTGAAAAAATTATATATGCAAAATTTGGACCCGATCCGACAACTCCTGGAGCGTGCTCAGTTTGACTCATTTCACTTTTTAAAACTAGGCGCCAGACTATTGCACACACTGAGGGTTTGATCACGAGCGAGTTTACAATAATACAACACATGCGCTGTGACGCACTTGCAGATAATTGCAAAAACAAAGTACACATAGTGTGCGCCTGGTTTTTTTTATTTTCTTTTCTTCTTTGTGCCTTTGACAATTTATTTACGACCCTAGTACCGTTTGTTGTTCTTGTAAGTGTTATTGTTGGGCTCACACTTCTACTTTTTGTTGGTGTCATTGATTTAAAACTAATTAATTTAAACAAAACTTGGTTCGTCTAGAAAAGAAAGCACACCAGAATATGTTGCGGGGGTGGTTTAACTGCTGAGGCTGAAGCGGCGGCAAAAAATATTGCTGCGGTGGCAAGGGAACCCAGTTATTATCGGCGCAGCGAAGCAAGCGGGACACTTTCTAGTTTTATATATATTGCTAAAATTTTGTAAAAACTATCGGGGCAGCGAAGCAAGCGGGGCACTTACTAGTAGCTCTATAAATTTTAACGTTGGACTTTGAAGAATTTTAAGATTATAAATATTGCTGCCACATATCATGGAATATATTAGATTCAACTGACAACATAAAAATTTTAGTAAAGGTTTGCATAGTGTGTCTGCGCAATATCTTAGTACACAACCTGGCATTATAGGCGCCAAAAAGAAAGAAAAAATATATTAAACCAAAAAGCAAATATGTGTATATGTAGGTATACTGCATTTCGCTTTCAGCTTCGCCGCTCCCTCTGATATGACCGCTTGGTGAAAGCAAACCGCACACAGACGCATATATACATAAGCTCGCGGGCTATCAGTTAGCGCATACATACAAAAGTGTTGGTTGCCTGTTGTGCTTTTGATCTTGTTGCAGTAAAAGAAAGGGATAGAATGACTTCTATTTCTGTAGCGCCACGCTACGCTTGCAAATTTAACGGCCCATCGCGTTCGGCAGGCCTTTCAGTATCCGGGAGAGAGGTGGTGTGCTGGTAAAGGAATATTTGGCACTTTGTCAACTCAATGTATAACTAGTAAAAACGTTGCAGTCCGACGCAACCGACTGCGATGTACTTTGATACCAGTTAACATAGCTGTGTTAAGGATTCTGTGTGTAAATCTACATATATACTAGAAAACCTGGCGAACTCCGTTACGCCCCCTTCGTTTTTTTAAACATTTCGTGAATCGGGATCACTTCCATCGAACAATGTTTTCAGTGGCTGTTGTGGTGTAAGTAATGGATCCAGTTAAATTTTTCACTTGCGCCGATCCACCCATTTCTCTTTTGAACTTTAACGCATTGCAAATCGTCACTGTAGTTCGCAATGGGATCATATTGGAATGCCAGGCGATTGTATGATGCCAATGATCTTCGTATACTCTCGCGTTGTATCAATCGGGCATTTTCTCTTATTTTATTTAGTCTTTCGTCGCGTAAGTTCTGTCTATACTCTTCTGCTCGCTTGCATGTCTTGTGCGGCAGCCGATGTTCGCACGTCTTCCTCTAGGCATCTGAAACTATGGACAGACTGGTGAATTTCACTTCAAATGTACAATCCACATAGTTTACACAGATCAACTTACCACTTACTATAAGTACTTATCAACACCACCACTACTACCACCACCACCACCACCACCACCACCACCCCCACCACCACCTCCATCACCACCACTACTACCACCACTACCACCACCACCACCACCATCAGCACCATCAACCCCACCACCACCACCACCACCATCATCATCACCACCACCACCAGACGTTCGTCACGCTGTTCTTATGATTCTTGTGCACTACTTTGTGCCGTCCTGATTCTTTGAGCTGCATTTCTTGTTTCGATTTGGTATGGTAATTGCTGAGCTCTTTCAACACGTTTGCGTCGTGTCCCATTGCTGATCGCGTTGTTGAGGTTAGATTTTATGGTAGCTCCTCTGCGTATTGCTGGCATTTTAAAAATGTACGATTTTAAATAGTAAAAAAAAACAGTTTTGATTCAGAAGCTAATATTTTTTGTTTTTTTAACAAAATTTTTTTTATTTATTTGAGTTGTTGGCGAAGCAACGCGCGCCGGATAACTAAATAATTTCATTTATACGTTGAATAGAATTATTTTTCCTACTGAATTTTAAATGTAGCCTACTAAGATTTTAAAAACACAGCTCTAGGTCTGGCTCAACTCTAACATGGCTGTTTAAAGGGTTTTTCCGGCAATTATTCGAATGTTTCTCGCCGTAAAAACCATCCTTGAACGCCAACGAACATTTAAAAAAAAGAATTATCGAAATCGGTTCAGCCGTTCACACGTGATGCCATGACAACGCGAAACGGGTTTCATTTTTATATATATAGATAAACAACAATTTTAACAAAAAGAAAACCAACTTCAAAATAACTAAAATGCCCTAAAAAGTAAAAAATAATTGGGGTTTCTTGTACAAGTAGTAAGAAATATTGTTATTTTTGGAGTCGGTGTCAGCTAAGGTAGGTTTATAGCTTGGCTGCCCCCGATACGGCAGAAATTTATAAATTCTGCATTGTTTAGGATCATTACTTACGGTTCAGTAAAACTGACAAACATAAATTCACAGTTTCGCAAAACGTAGTTTTGAGAAAAACGCATTTAAATTTGCAATTTCAGCCGTTTACTCAAAGGATTTTCTCTTACTACAGAATGGCTATCTATTAATCCATTCAATATGAAACATCGATCAACATACCTTAGCTGACACCGACTCCAAAAATAACAATATTTCTTAGTACTTGTACAAGAAAACCCAATTATTTTTTACTTTTTAGGGCATTTTAGTTATTTTGAAGTTGGTTTTCTTTTTGTTAAAATTGTTGTTTATTTTTTAACTTTTAGTGTTAATAATATTTAATATTAATAATAATATTTAAATAGTTTTCTGAATATGGGTAGACCTACTAAACGTGCTACTCATATGAGACAGCGTCGTTTAAGTGAAACAAACAAAGGAAGGCAGAAATGCTTAACTCAACAGAGGTGACGACGTCCCCCAACTTCCCAACAAATCTGGGATGATATCGTCAGCTGTCTTCCTACCAAATTTTGTGACTCTAGCTCAAAGACTGTAAAATTTTACTAAATTTTCGTTTTTAAAAAGTGGGTGGCAGAGGTGGGTGTGGCATCCAAATTTTTAATGCAGATCTTTCGTAGATGTCACCGTCTATCTTCCTACCAAATTTGGTGACTCCAGCTCAAGAACTGTTAAAGATATAGCCGTTTCCGATTTAAAAAAGCGGTTGGCAATGGTGGGCGTGGCATCCAAACTTTTGATGCAGATCTTAAGGGGCCATCATAACCTAACTTCTCAACTAATCTGGCGACTCTTGCTCAAAAATCGTGCGAGATACGTATGAATAAGTATGCAAATTTAAGAGATATCCGGTTTTCTTAATGAAGCCATTGCCGGAACTGGACCGAAAAAAATGGGACCACACTAGAAGCACCAGTTTTTAAATACAAAAAGAATCATCAAAATCGGTTCACCCAGTCGCAAGTTCTGAGGTAACAACGCCAAAAAAAAAAAAAAAATACAGACGAATTGATAACCTCCTTCTTTTTTGAAGTCGGTTAAAAATAGTTTGTCCCGATTGTTGAGAGACCCACAGCCTAAACGAAAAGATCTAGAAGGCTGAAATTTTCACAAAATATTCCATTCTCGGTGAAAGTGAGCACTAAGAAAGAATTTATAATTTGGACCACTCCTTCGAGTACCTCCCAAACAAATCAATTTATTGCATTAATCACTTTACCTCATTCCACCACTCTGGCGCCTCATTGTCGCACAAACTGGGAGTTTGACCGCGACCGAGTTTACAAAAATAAAACACATGACCCATTCCACTACTGCCGTCTGCACAAGTGATCGCGACCGAGTTTGCAAAAACAAAACACATGCGCTGTGAACACGTCTAGAAAAGTTTTGCAAACCAGTATATGTTACTGGGGTGGTTTTATCTACTTACTTGCTAATTATCAAACTCAAACAAAACGTAACGTACAAACACAAATACCTATTGCCATTGTTGTTTTGATATAATTTTCGAGCTAATATTTCTAACTTTGGTTGGTGATGTAAATGCATAGATGTACTTACATACATACATACACATGCACATACATACATATATATTAACAAAAAATGCAAGTGCAAATATATGTATATACCGTGGAAAAACAAACACACTAACAAATAGAAACTTAACAAGTAAAAACGTTGCAATCGGACGCAACCGACTGCGATATACTTTGATACCAGTTTACATAGCTGTGCTAAGGATTCTGAGTACAAATAGTTATATATGAGGGTTATAGGCATACCTGTTGAGTAGTGATTACTAATTGTAGTCATTAGTAGTTAAATTATTTTAGTTGATAAGTTGAACTAGTCATTACATTACGACTACTTTTGGTTTTACACAACTATATAATGATTACGATTACAAAAAAATCAAAAATAATCTGAAACTATCACAAATTATCAAAATAATCAAAAATAATCAGAAATAATCAAATTGATTATTTTTGATTATTTTTGATTATTTACGATTATTTTTATTACTTTGATTATTTTTGATTATTTTTGACTATTTGTGACTATTTTTGACCAATTGTGACTATGTTTCCCTTAAAAAATAAATAAATTATTCCAACAACATAGTTTAATACATAAACATTTCGTGACGAATCACAAACTTTTTCACTTATTAATACAACATTTAACAAACATTTTATAAAAAATACTCGTCAAAAAACATTGATAAATAAGGAAGTAAGACTGATTTTTTATAAAATATAATTTTACCAAAAATCAAAAAATTCACTAACTAAATTTAAATGTTGTTTTTGAAATATCAATTGCTGATTTATGATGCAGATTCACGCGTGTTTGTGTGCATTGAAGCAATTAAATTCCCTTTACTGCTAGGCGTAGCTTTGACTTAGTGCGTGCGAAGGAGGTAGGGATATTAAGCTTTTTAATTGACTTCCAGAGCGCGCATTAATAAGAGAGTGAGCGTAAATAAGCAACAACAAATACACATGATCGGAGCGTGATTTCTAAAATTTATCCTTTAAGGCCCCAATACACGTGGTTTATGAATCGCACGCATTATGAATACATTCATAGAATTGAGCGAATCGATGCAAGTCTGCGTCGTACGTGTGAGTCGAGCTCTTAGTCCCAAATCCAAAAAGGCGGCTTCAGACTTGGCAGCGCTCGCGTTGCTCTTGTGATCGGTACTGGATTTCTAAATTTTTATGTATTAAGGCGGGTTTACAATGTCAGCGTGAGATTGGATTAAAGCTTTTAACAATCTGAGACGTACACTGGTAGTTTACAAAGTCAGCGTGAAAGTATGTTCGAATTTTCGAAATCAGCTGTTAGCTGTCAATTAGCTGTGAACAGCTGATGTTCATTTTATGTTTGTGGCAAAAGTTCTTGCTGCTGCTGCTGTATATTTGTATATTTAAGTTTATTTATTTTTACCCGCGCGTTAACAATGTCAGCTGAATTGTGAACATAAATGCAATTCGAACAATCAGCTGATTGTTTTTCGAACTCGGCTAACAAATGTGAAATGGCGCAAAAATTATCGATTTGCTTTTTTATATAACAATGATTTTATTGTTATATATTCGTTAATATGCACTAAATGAATGCTAAATTGTGATTTATATTATTATTTGCCTCTGTGGAGCACATGTAACTAATTTCGAAAAAAGCCATCTATTGAGAGCTTTTAAAACTAAATTTTCGAAAAGCTTTTTTCCACTCCAATCTGAGATGCAAGTGAGGTCGGTTTGAGATTGGAAATGAATGAGACGAACTTATGTGAAAAATATTTGTGTCAGACAGGGACAAAACATTTTCCAATCTCACGCTGACATTGTAAACCCGCCTTTAAACTATGTTGTTGGAATAATTGATTTATTTTTTTAGGGAAACATAGTCACAATTGGTCAAAAATAGTCACAAATAGTCAAAAATAATCAAAGTAATAAAAATAATCGTAAATAATCAAAAATAATCAAAAATAATCAATTTGATTATTTCAGATTATTTTTGATTATTTTTGGTTATTTTGATGATTTGTGATAGTTTCAGATTATTTTTGATTTTTTGTAATCGTAATCTTTATATAATCTTATATTTCTACTAGCGAACTATATAGTCACTACGACTACTTTTCAAAAGTAATTTAATTGATTAGTAATTGTAATCGCAATTTAACAGGTATAGTTTTGGGTATAAAAATCAGGCAGATGGGGTAGGCATGACATCTATCTGTGGCGGAGGGCACTTTCTATCCCCCTACCAAGTTTGTAGACTTTAACGCAAAAACTGACAAAGATATAGAGGTGGGCGGTATAAGTAGGCGTGGCATCCAAAATTTTTATGCACATCTGTTACGGATGCCACTAACAATGTTCCACCAAATTTGGTGACTCTAGCCCAAAAGCTGTGAAAGATATAGTTTTCAGATTTTGGATAGTGGGTGGTATAGGTGGGCGTGGCATCCAACTCCCTTCATTTAACGCAGAGCTTTGGGGAATGGCAACTTCCGCCTCCCTACTAAATTTGGTAACTCTAGCTTAAAAACTGGACAATATACATGCCTTCCGGTTTTTTTTAGGGCGGTTGGGCATGGCCCGTTGTTTGGGGGCGTGGTATCCAAAGTTTTGATGCATAACTTTGTCAGAAGTCAGCATTTACCTTCATGTCAATGTTGGTGGCTATAGCTTCAAAACTGTAGAAGATAGGGACACTTTTATTTATAATTGGAGGGGGGCTGGGGGTGGAGCAGGTTGGCGTGACATCTATACTTTTGATGCACTTTTTGGGGAATGTCACCAGCTATCTTGCTATCAAATTTGGTGACTAGCTGCTAAGATGTGGGATATATATGTGTTTTATCGATTTGCACATCGAGGTGTATCGAATTTTATCGATTTCTCAGGTCCCCTTAGGTCGTAGAGCCAAATTTAACACTTCGTCTGACGAAGGTATGTACCAAAGATATTTGCAAAATTACAAGGCTCTAGCTTAAAGGGAGTCAAAAAAAGTTGCGTTCATACGGGCGGGCGGGCGGACGGACGGACAGACACCAGGACGGACATTGCACAAACCCTATGACTAGACTATGATACCTTTGGTATCAAAGTAAAATGACGCGTTTGATTCTCTACCTCAATGGTAACGTGAAAAGAGAATATTAAATACTTTGCTTTTATTTTGTTAAACCTTAACTAATTTATTTATTTTATATGTATTGCTAAAATTTTTTAAAAACTATCGGCGCAGCGAAGCAAGCGGGGCACTTACTAGTAGTTATGTATGGAGGTTTTGGGTATAAATATCAGGCAGAAGAGGTAAACGTGACATCCAAACTTGTGATGCATATCTGTAGCAGATGGCACCTTCTATCCCCCTACCAAGTTTGAAGACTCTTGCGCAAAAACTGAGAAAGATATAGATGTGGGCGGTATAAGTGGGTTACGGATGACACTTTCAATATGACCACCAAATTTGGTGACTCTAGCAAAAGAACTGGCGAAGATACATGCATTCTGGTTTTTATTAGGGCAATGCATTCAAAGTTTTGATGCATATCTGTGTCAGATGTCAGCATTTACATTTATGGCTATAGCTTCAAAACTGTCGGAGATTAGGGTTACCAATTCTGCGGGTTTCACCCGGAGACTTCGGGTTTCAAATATGATCTACGGGTCTTCGGGGAAAACGTAAATTCCTCCGGGCTTGAAGCCAAACCACCATTGTTTTTCTGTTTGTGAATTTTTCAAATTTGATTTGATTTATTGCTTATTAATCCTAGTGCTACAAGTAGTGGTACTTATAAATTAGTGCACTAGTCACATCATAAAATTGCTGTCCAAAAAAATTAATATACTTATATACTAAAAATTTAAATAGAAATATGCAATCAGAATCTTAATCGTGTTGCCTATCGGTATTATCTTATAAACCTTTAATTAATGGTGTTATTATTATTATGAATTATCAAATATGTTGCTGTAAGTATGATTTAAGCTTAGATCGAAAAACTGATGTGCTTCTTACGGTCTTAATTTCAAAAGGCAGCTGATTCCAAAGTCGAGCACCCTATACAAAGAAGTGCCGGTCGGAGGATGCAAGTTTAGTTGTTGAACAAACAATATTACAGGTCCTTAATGATACCGCAAAGCGTAATTTGTTATATAAATAGTCAGGCGTTCTTGTGTGTATTACTTGCTGAAGCAGATTTAGAGTCTTGTACCTCGTCCAGTTTCTTAAGTCTAATTCAAAAATACGATTTGCAAAACATGAAACATGAACATGCCTATTAAGTCCAAACGCGTAACGTGCTATACTATTGAAGGCTACTTTTAGCTTATGTTGACTAGCAATATCACAGTTTGCAAATATTTCTATGCCATACAATAGTATGAGGGTAATGAGAGTTTTGGCGATGGTTATTCTTGTTTTAACCGGCAGCCAGGGCTGTGTTAGCGCAAGCTGCCTAAGAACGCCATAGGTCTTCCCCACGGCCTTATTGACCTGGTCTTTCCATGTCAGTGTATTATTAAAAGTTATTTATTTATTTGCTTATTGTCAACTAATATCAGTCGACATAAAATTAAAATTAAATCAAATTTAAAAATAGAGCTTAAGCTACAAAAATGTTTAAGATTAATGAACAAAATTTAAAATTAAATCAGTAAGCAAACTGGAATGAAATGAAAAAGTTTAAAAATTAAAATATTCTGGGGAGTTAACAAAAATTTAATGATCCAACATTTGTTGCAATGATTGGGAAAAACCCAGAAAAACCCAATCAGATCATAAGATGAGTGATTAGTGACTATGACTAGATAAGTAAAGCAGTATGGATCTTTTTAGTATGGGAATGGAGGACTCAAAGGAAACAAGTGAAAACATCTTATTGAAGTCTGCGCACACTACTCGAAACGGTTCATGCATTAGATAGTTGGTAGAGCAACGATCAAGGTTAATAGGTACAAAGTTACGAGAAGATCTAATAGGGACAGTTAAGTTTATTCGACTTAATAAAATGGGTGAGTCGATTTCACCATTGAGCAGATTAGTAACAAATAAAACTCCATGCATAGCTACGGTTAAAAAGAGAAGGAAGGTAAATTAATAGAAGTCTACTTGAATACGAAGGCAAATCAACTCCGGGAACCCAGTTAAAACTTCTAAGTGCAAATAAAAGAAATTCCTTCTGAACAGATTCGATTCTATCCTGATGCGGAGACAACACACAAGATCCGTATTCAAGAATAGGACGTATAAAGTGTTTTAGTAGTATAAAGTGTTTTAGTAGTGTAGGGATCGTTAAACTCTTTCGACCACCGCTTGATGAAACCAACGACACTGATGGCTTTATTAACCATGCACGATATATGAGAATCAAATTTTAATTTTGGGTCGAGAATAATACTCAAATCCTTCATTTCTTTTTTCATTTCGCGATTGAGTGGTGAGCCATCAAGCAAGTACTGAGCAGTATGAGGAATAGTTCTACAGAACGACATAACTTTACATTTAGAACAATTTAAATTAAGTTTGTTAAAGCTGCACCAATTAGATAGTGCACTAATACCCCGATTCCATTAATCAGAATTTGTCATTAACAGCAAGTCGGGAATGTAGGCGATTCCACTACACAACCAACTGGTTTCAGCATATTTCTTTAACAGGGTCTGGTACGTTTGAAGGGATTTTTATTTTTACACATGCTTGTCAGCTGTAATACTCAAAATGGCACTGCTAAAACCAATATCGATCAACAATTTGTTGATATCGCTTCTGTTAAAGTGCTCTGTAACGTTAACATTAACATTTTTCCAGTTGGTTGCCTTTTTTCCCCGTTGGTAGAAAACCGACCAACTGGGAAAAAAGGCTACCAACGGGAAAAATTTAAACATGATTCCCATTCTGGAAACTAGATTCAAACTCAATATATGCAGCATTCCCGAGTTCCAATTGCATACATGCATTTTGCTTGCAGTGGAATCGGGGTATAAGATCTGACTGTAGTAAGTTACTGGAATAAGGTTCATTATAGGATTAACATAATTTTACATCATTAGCAAACATGTGCACGTGCGAGTTAGACATTGCCGCATGAAGATCATTAATAAGGAGATTAAATAATAAAGGCCCAAGGTGACCTTGGGGGACACCTGATGTTACATAAATAGGTTTAGAGACAGATGATTTAAAGAAAACTTTTTGTGTACGGCTACACAAGTACTCGGAAAGCCATGAAAGGAGGTAAGTTGGGAGCCCAATAATGTTTAATTTATGAAGCAAAAGTGAATGACTAACAGAATCAAATGCCTTACTAAAATCGGTATAAATGACATCAGTTTGCATTTTGCTCTGAAATCCTTTAATAACAAACGATGTAAATTCTAGAAGGTTGGTGGTAGTAGATCTACGCTTTACGAAACCATGTTGATAATGCGACATAATTGCACTACATGAGTGTTGCAATTGAGAGCAAATAAGTTTTTCGAAGACTTTCGGAATGGCATCATAGCAGCGAACACTCAGTTAAGACTGGGAGACTTAATTGTCAGCCTTATCCACTTACTTTATTTCTACAATATCAACGCACAGTTTACTTAAGTTGCCAACATTTAGTTTTTTCTTATAAATAACAATACATTTACACTTAGAGGGGTTCAAAGACAAAGACTATTGTTACTTGCCCATCGATATACACTTAACAGATCATTATTACTAAACATGACACACTGGTTTATCAGACTTACAGGACGACTCACATATAATTGGACATCATCAGCGTACATATGAGCTTCACACATAGACAAAACATTTGGTAGATCATTAACAAAGATTGCAAAGAGAAGAGGGCCAAGAATTGATCTCTGCGGAACACCACGGGTTGTTGCTATGAGATCGGTGGTGGAGTCTTGTACAACGACGGCCTGTCTTCTATTGTACAAATGTGAGGACATAAGCTTAACTGCCGTGGTGGAGAATTTGTAAAGTTTGCTTAACTTTGTTGTCAAACATTTCGTGGCTTACCGTGACAAAAGCTTTACTGAAGTCAAGAAGCGATAAGAAAGTAACTTCGCTCTTAACCTTCTAATGTCCTCAACAATTTTCAAAACGGCAGTTGTACAGCTTTTCTTTTTCCTAAACCCGGACTGCTTGTTGCTAAGAAAGTTGTTGGTGTCCAATAATGTTGAGATTTGTGTTGCCAACAATTTTTCAAGGGCTTTGGATAAAAAAGGTAGTATAGCTATGGGTCTGTATTCATTTTTATTTTCTTGGGATTGGTGTAATTTCCGCAATTTTCAACATCTCTGGGAATGTAGATGTGGTTATTGCATTATTTAAAATGTGTGTAATCTTCTTCTTCTTAGGTGGCCTTAACAACCCGTTAACGGGTTACGGCCGACCTCAACAGCTCTCTCCAGGCGCCTCTGCTCCTTGCGCGCCTTCTCCAATTGGATATACCAAGCGCCGATAGGTTTCTTTTCCACTTGGTCCACCCATCGGAGCCTTGGTCGTCCTCTCCGTCGTCCAACGTCGTCTTTCGCCTCGAACAACTTCTTCACTGGAGCTTCTAGGTCCATACGGGCGACATGTCCGAACCAGCGCAAACGTTGTATTGTAATGCGCCGGACTACGTCAATGTCTCCGTATAGCTCATACAGTTCGTGGTTCATCCGTATGCGAAAGTCGTCCCCGGTACGAACAGGAGCGAAGATTTTGCGGAGTATTTTCCTCTCGAACACGTCAGTTTTGTCGGTCGAGAGAGGGCTCTGCTACACGTCTGCTTACTCAGCCCATAATAACACCTATTGGCAGACGTGATTCTCCTCTTAATCTCCAAGCTCGTATCGTTCTTTGAGTTGACGGAAGTGCCAAGGTATATGAACTCCTTGACGACTTCAAAAGTATAGCGGTCCCTGTCATCGGCGTATGCAAGGAGCTGGACACTTCTATGGTATAGAATAGTGCCATTCCGATGTACCTCAGCTTTCTGCAGAGCCCCTTCCATCACGAGGTTGAAGAGGACACACGATAGAGGATCGCCTTGTCTGAAACCTCGGACGGTACCAAAAGGCTCGGAGACGTTCTTTCCTACCTTGACGGAGCTTATGGTGCTTCTCAACGTCATTCTGCAAAGGCGTATAAGCTTCGCAGGGAAACCGAACTCAGACATGGTGGCAAATAGGCAATCTCTATTCGGGCTGTCGAACGCAGCTTTGTAGTCGACGAAGAGGTGGTGTGTGTCGACTTGTCTCTCGTGGGTTTTCTCCAGGATTTGGCGCAATGCAAAAATCTGGTCAATGGTGGACTTACCGGGTCTAAAGCCGCACTGATAAGGTCCAATCAGTGTGTTGGTAAACGGCTTTAGTCTTTCACAAATTACGCTCGATAAGACCTTATATGAGATGGCGATCAGACTGATTCCCCGATAATTGGTGCAAATCGTCGGGTCACCCTTCTTCAGTGCAGGACAAAGGACGCTGAGATTCCAATCATTAGGCATGTCTTCCGCTAGCCACATTTTGCATAGGAGCTGATGCATACACCCAATCAGCTCGCTGCCGCCAGCCTTAAACAGCTCTGCAGGCAGTCCATCAGCACCGGCTGCTTTGTTGTTTTTGAGTCGCATTGCTGCAACTCGGACCTCGTCATGACTAGGTGGTGGGATATCTACATCATCAATGATTGGTGGTATCGGTTGCATACCCACGGTGTTCGTGTCGTCGCCCGCAAGCAACTTGAAGAAATGTTCCCTCCATAATCTCAGCGTCAACTGTGTATCTGTAACCAGATTCCCATTTTCATCCCTGCAGGTTGATGCTCCGGGCTTAAAACCTTGGGTCATACGGTTGACCCGCTGGTAGAATTTCCGGACATCATTCCTGCTTCGCAGTATCTCGATTTCCTCACGCTCGCGTCTTTCCTGCTCCCGTTTTTTCCGTCGGAAAAGACGTCTCTCTTTCCTCCTCTTCGCCCTGTAATTTTCCCGCGTCGCTCGCATTGCGTCAGGCTGCAGCGTCCTTTTGTAGGCCGCGTTCTTCGCAGCAGTTGCCTCGCGACACTCCTCGTCGAACCATTGGTTCCGTGTGGTGGGGCGCTTGAGCCCGATGATTCTCTCTGCGGCAGTGCGCATAGAGTTGGATGTGTGCGCCCAGTATCCGTCTGCGTCATCAGGCGTGGAGTTGGGCCGGTGGAGCAATTCCGAGAGGTGGGCGAAGAAGGCTTCGGCTGTCCGTTGTGATTGCAGCTTTCTGACGTCGAGCTTTCGTTGTTCACTGGACCGTACGTTATTCGCAATGCAGAGCCGCATGCGTATCTTGGCTGTACGTACGTATATCCAGCACATTTGAAGCATGCCGTCCGTCGATCACAACATGATCAATTTGGTTCCGTGTTTTTTGGTCAGGGAACAGCCACGTGGCCTTGTGGATATCGAGATGCTGGAATCTGGTACTACTAACTACCATGTTTCGCGCCGCGGTGAAGTCGATCAGCCTAAGACCGTTGTTCGAGGTGGTCTCATGGATGCTGAACTTTCCGATGGTTGGGCTAAAGATTGGTTCACGTCCAACCTTCCCAACGTTCCCCGAGGATAATCTTCACGTCCTGGGCTGGACAGCGGTCATATGTGTCCCCTTAGCAGCGTCATCCTTTTCCTCCGTCGGGGCGTGCGAGCAAATAAGGCTAATGTAAAAGAACTTAGCTTTGACACAGATTGTAGCCAACCTTTCACTCACAGAAGTGAATCTGGAGACATGGTGGCGAAGTCTCCGGCTAACTACAAACCCGCATCCGAATTCGCGCCTCTCCACATGGCAGCTGTAGTAGATATCACAGCTTGCTTGTTTAGAGCAACCTTGTCCTGTCCATCTCATTGCCTGGACGGCGGTAATATCAGCCTTAACTGCGTTAAGGGCTTCTGCCAACTGGATAGAGGCACCTTCCTTATTATGGGTCCGGACATTCCAGGTGCATATCCTAAGATCGTAGTCCTTTTTCGTTTTGCGGTGGTCGTCAACATAAGGGGTGATCATTTCCGAGGCAGTTTTTTTGTGGTTTTCAGTGGTGAAGTTTTTTACATAGCGGGTCCCAAACCCTGCGTACAGGTGACTCGCTGTATACATTAGCTTACTATCTAGCGGATGCTAAAATGGTTACCCAGGTGACGCCGCGAGGAGGCTGTGTATCAACTTGCAATTGTGTGAACTAAAAATCGCCCTGGCGGTCACCAAGTTGACTGCAATCAGAAGCTTTACTCTGGACACACAAAGCCAGGCCACCCGTGTAATGTAATGAATATGTGTATGAACATGTGTAATGTGCCCTAGAATAAGTGGTAGTAATATATTTACAAACTTTGAACTAATTCCATAACTTCCAATTGCATTTGACTTAATTTTAAGGATTGCATTAAGCACTTCACATTGACTCAAACCAACAAAATTCAAACAGCTAGAACAACTATTTAATGACACAGAATTTACATACAGATTACATGTAGCTGGACGAACACTAATGTTGACAAAACAACGATTAAGAACATTTACGTCCAAGCCATCAGTTATCACAGATTTACCCTTTCCTACTCCTACGCTCTTCAGCTCTTTCCATAGTTTTTGCGACGAATTTATTCCATTGAACTTACTACCATAAAACCTACGCTTATTACTATTAATCAAGTCATTAACCTTACGCCTAGCAGTCTTAAATAGTTGAAGCAATTGATCAGTCTTGTAGCGTTTCCACTTCTCAAAAAGTTTGTCTCTGTATTTTATTGCACTTGTAATATCACTGCTAAACCATGGATTAAGTTCCGGTTTGACAACTATGGTCTTAAGCGGTACATGCTATTATACAGATATTCTATGTTTCTTTGTAGCAGGCCTAGCTGAGTGTCCACCGAGGGAAGAGAGTATATACTGTCCCAATCACACATACTACAGTCACTGAATAACATACTATTATCTACATTCTTAAAATCCCAAAATTGAATAGTTTGGTTAATAAAGTCAAGTTGTGTATTATAGGACAGAAAACTAAGGTCATGTTTAGAGAATTCAGGTACTGAAATTTGGTCATACAACATAACTTTATCCATATCATTGTAAGGACGTTTTCTTGGCCGAGGTCGGCGTCTCAGTCGCTTCCGGGGTTTCACAGATAATTTATAAATTGTGCCGGAACACCGGAGTGAGCCGCACCAGGGTCGAGCAACAAACCGTAGACAAGTAGGGTTCGGGGCAGATACCACCGTTCGATCGACAACTTTGGATATGTCCGAAGGGGGAGGTTAAGGCCCTAGGGTAAAAACCCGGAAGGTACCTTTTCCCTCTCCCTTCGTACGACTCTTCGTTGTCGACCAAACAGGCACTTCAGACTTCGGGCCACGAAGGGATAGGATTCTTAAGGTTCGTCTGGACAGGCAAGGGTAACACCCGGAAGCCTGGCCAGATGACCTCAAGATCCCGTCCACATCGCTCGGCTCATCAGTCGCGTTCGCAAACGCGGGTTGCTGGCCCAGGCAGAGATCTAGGGAAGGACGCATAGAGTAAGACTCGGATTGCGTTTTCCCTAAACTGCTCTACCTAGGTCCGCCACCATCGCGACACCACACGGACCTGACCAAGAGATAGACGTCACAGAACCTAGGGTAAAACCCGGAAGGTTCGTTAGCCTGTCCCTCAGCCTGGCCCAGGTGGGTCGCTAGATGAGCTACCCGAAGGCTAAGGCGTGATTTGGTTTTGCTGAAAGGGAAAGTAAGAGGGGGGAGAAGGGTGAAATGTAATAAAAACACACATTTATTTTAAGTCTATATACATATGTTCATTCTTTATTATTTTTATATTTTTCCTTCGATCGGGGTTTGTGTGGGGATATGTGGGAGGGATACATTTGGTTGTGTGGTTGGCCACGAGCCGACTTACCCCGCACCGTTGTGTATATGCGTGTGTGGGTGATGAGGTGTATGTGTGTGTGTTTTTTTTTTTTTTTTTTTTATTTCAATCGAAAAAATCTAACTAAGACTACTTACGACTACATATACAATATAAATCATACGATAGTCATTGCCAGCTTCTGCGGGACCGCCGTAAAGCATTGCTTCGCAGAAACAGTGGCAATAACTACGACGAGCTCGCCCTTTTTCTTTCCAGGCGTCGCAGCTCTACCATCGTAGAGGCTGCAAATGCGCAAACGGCATGCCAAACTGCTTCCCTGTCTAGCATATGGGCCACCAGGTTGGTTGGGGACAGTTGTTGACCCGTCAGGCTCTCCACCACTAGTCGCTCCTGGGCAAAACGCCCGCAATGAAAAATGACGTGCTGAGCGTCCTCCTCCTCTCCACACCAGCTACACTCTGCACTGGAATCGTGCTTAAAACGCTTCAAATAGCTCCTGAAGCATCCGTGACCCGTAAGAAACTGGGTAAGGTAGAAAGTGGTCATTCCATGCTTTCGCGTCACCCATCGACGAATATCAGGTATGAGCTGATGCGTCCATCGCCCTTTGTCGGATTGGTCCCACTGCTGCTGCCAGGTCTCAAAGCTCCGCTCGCGGGCTGTCACCCGAACGGCTCTTCTCTCCAACGGAACAGCTTCCAGAGCTGCCACGGCTTCCAGGGCAGAGATACGGATTGGGGTCATCCCAGCAATCACCAGCGCTGCATCCGAAGACACAGTGCGGCAGGCACAGCATACACGCAGGGCAGAGAGCCGATAGGTTGACTCTAAGCCCCTCATATAGCTGGCCACCGTCGTTGCGCCGACCCAGATAGGTGCTGCGTACAGGATAACTGACTAACTACGTGCATGAGCAGCAATCTCGTGTACTGCCTCGGACCACGCGTGTTTGGCATCATCCTTGCTAGTGCGCGCCCGGTATTTGCCGCCTTCCTGTGGACGTACGCCAGATGCTCGCCGAAGTTGAAGCGCCTGTCGATGACCACGCGGAGGTAGCGGATCCAATACTTGGACAATGCCATACCTCGCTCGTACGAAGCTGTCAGAGGCTAAGGTATGGGTAAGAGGAGAATACTTATCGCCGCAACTCCACAAAGCAGCCTTTCCAGAGCTGTCAGAAGCCCAAAGCCCGCGGTTAGCGACGCAGTGGTTTAGGTTTAACTGCAGAACCTTCACCATTTTGCGTGTTTGACAGCTTCCCGGTACGCAGGACACCTGTAACTGCCCGTCGCGTGGTCAGTCGTACGCTCTCCTTTCCTCGAACAAAGTACGCATTTTGGTGGATGGTTGCAGGCTCTTGCAACGTGAACAGAACCACAGCACTTGTAGCAAGCCTTGCTGAGGTCGAATCCACTCTTACAGTGGACAGCTATGTGCCCATACTCCAAGCACTCGTAACAACGCCTTGGCAGTATCAAGGGCCTAATACGGCACACCGCCCATCCAATACGTAGCTTCGCTTTCTCCACCAGGCTAATCGCTTTAACCGACTGTAGGCCAAGGGTTGCCGTTTGAAGGCCTGCCCCCGTGCGACGCAGCGTCTTGATGACGTCGACATCCAACGTTGGGTCCCTAGAGCGGACCTGACGGCCTCTCCCTTTGACGCCAGCCCGTCAAGGTCGCATATCTCAACCTGGGTAGAGTCGGACAGTGTTTTGACCGTTGCACGATCACCCAGCATCTTACCAACTCCTAGCTTTAGCTTGTTAGCACTGTGCGCCGGTTTTTGCCAAGCCGCAACAGCAAGTCGCGCTTTGCCGTCTTGCGGATAGTCTCCACATCACCTTTCAAATGCGCGAGTGATGGCTCGCTCCGGACCGCCTTTAAGATGTCTGCAAAGCTGCAATCGCCTAGGCCAGCCACAGTGACCGCATTGGCGCATGTGCGTGCTGCCTTGCCTTTACGGCCAACAACGGTAGACCATGGGATGTCCTTAGACGGGGGTGGCTCCCTGGGGGGCTCGGATTTTTGAGCGGCGACACTCAAAGTCACTCTGCTTATTTTCGGGGGGGTAGTGCGTCGAGACACCGAGGGTTCGCGTAGCCGTTTCGGTGTTTCTTTAGATAAGGCCGCCGATCCCTGTTTGCTGCTGCTATTTCCAGAAGGAATGGATACAGTTGGCGTTGTCTGGACAGACTTTTCCAATACTGAAAATCCCAAGCAGCTCATAGCTTGTCTTTGTAACTCAACGAGTCTTGCGAGCACCTCCCGTTCCAGGTTGTTAATGTGCCTCTTTGTATCGAAGCGGGCACTTATTCCATCGATACACTCGCCCATCTGTGCCAAGATACTCCTCAGATTAAATAGAGACTTGGACGGAGGGGTTTTCGCCTTGCTCACCGACACTGGTTGAAAAGGCAACGCCAGTGACGCTATCGCTGGCACCGGTGAAATAGCCTCCTTTGCCGGGGACACAGCCTCCAGGTGAAAAAGTGAGGACACCAGATTAGGCTCCAGACTAAGTTGCAGCGACGGTGGAGACCGCTGAAGCGCCGGCCTTCGAAAGAAGGGCGCCGCATCATCTGCCATTATCACCGCGGACGCCTCGGCAAGAACCTCTGTAGCAGTCCCACGGAGATCAAAAGTTTCCCTTCGGCTTTTTACCGGTGGGGGTTATACCGCCCCTTATCGGTCACCAGAGCCCCCTTTGTGTGCGCCGCCGCAGCGGGGGAAGTTGGTTATAACCAGATCCTTGGTCTTATGCACTTATCTGCTTAGAGGTCTCTTAACGAACGACGAACCCGCCTGTTGGCTATGCCACACCTATTCGCTGCCCTCGGGTGTATGCAACTAAGTATTGTGGGCCACACGTTTAGCCGGTACAAGAACCACGCTCGCGTTGCGCCACCTATTTTTCAAACCGCAGAACAGATGAACAGATGAGCCTCTGAACGCTCAAGTAACCCTGATCAGCTGGGAGTGTGGTCAGCCGAAAAACTCAGATGCCACAGCTGAGAGTGTGGTCAGCCAAAAACACAGACAGCACACTACAAGCAAAATGCAATTGTGTAAGCTGCAATTACGACGCACACCAGCGAATAACCGGCAGGATGACGCGCAGAAAGTGACGATACCGCCATCCTCAGACAGAGGCTCCGCGAGACACTACCTTCGAAGAACAACTGCGCATACACCAAACAACACAGAGGTGAGCTGCACTGCCTCTTTGAGCACCGCACTGACAGTTTTTGTTGTTTTAGATCGAGGAAAAACGCTGTACCTTTTCACCAGATTGGAGCGATTAGAAAACGCGACCGCACTTCTAACAGCTTCGCATGTGTGTTGTATGTGTGTTTATTTTTTTTTCATGGAACGCCATGAAGGGTGAGAATCTTCTAAAGATACTGGTGGCCCGTACCACCAGCATGCACGATTTCCACGTACTAAACTCACCCTACACAACAACACACATCATCCCCCGCGAGATCACCGCAAAGTATTACTTCGCGGGGGGCTTTAGCCTGCTTAAGCTAGTATCCTTTCACGTCGCTCTTTCTCGCACCGTCGCAGATTAATCTGGATGCCTATTATGAGCTGACGCATGCTCTCCCAGTTGTCCTCCGACTCCATTATAGACTTCAGCAAGTTCTCAGGTGATGGCACTGTTCTTGTTTCTCCAGCGTATCGTCCGCAGCTGTAAAGAACGTGCTCCGGGTCCTCATCCCCCCCTTGGCCGCACTGGCACACCGGGCTATCCTCGTGTTTGAAGCGGTGGAGATACTTCCTGTATCCTCCGTGGCCCATTAGGAATTGTGTTAGATGGAAGTCCACCTGTCCAATCTCCGCGTCCAAGCAAAAACTGACATCTGGGATCAGGCGGTGCGTCCATCTCCCCTTACCTCCCAGCTGGCCGCATCCCATCTCTTTACCAGGATTCCTGCCTTGCATTCTTCTTGGCCTCTGCAGCGGACACTCCCGTGTCTTTCCGTGCTATGCGGATCCTCTCACTCGTAACAACGCCTTGGCAGTATCAAGGGCCTAATACGGCACACCGCCCATCCAATACGTAGCTTCGCTTTCTCCACCAGGCTAATCGCTTTAACCGACTGTAGGCCAAGGGTTGCCGTTTGAAGGCCTGCCCCCGTGCGACGCAGCGTCTTGATGACGTCGACATCCAACGTTGGGTCCCTAGAGCGGACCTGACGGCCTCTCCCTTTGACGCCAGCCCGTCAAGGTCGCATATCTCAACCTGGGTAGAGTCGGACAGTGTTTTGACCGTTGCACGATCACCCAGCATCTTACCAACTCCTAGCTTTAGCTTGTTAGCACTGTGCGCCGGTTTTTGCCAAGCCGCAACAGCAAGTCGCGCTTTGCCGTCTTGCGGATAGTCTCCACATCACCTTTCAAATGCGCGAGTGATGGCTCGCTCCGGACCGCCTTTAAGATGTCTGCAAAGCTGCAATCGCCTAGGCCAGCCACAGTGACCGCATTGGCGCATGTGCGTGCTGCCTTGCCTTTACGGCCAACAACGGTAGACCATGGGATGTCCTTAGACGGGGGTGGCTCCCTGGGGGGCTCGGATTTTTGAGCGGCGACACTCAAAGTCACTCTGCTTATTTTCGGGGGGGTAGTGCGTCGAGACACCGAGGGTTCGCGTAGCCGTTTCGGTGTTTCTTTAGATAAGGCCGCCGATCCCTGTTTGCTGCTGCTATTTCCAGAAGGAATGGATACAGTTGGCGTTGTCTGGACAGACTTTTCCAATACTGAAAATCCCAAGCAGCTCATAGCTTGTCTTTGTAACTCAACGAGTCTTGCGAGCACCTCCCGTTCCAGGTTGTTAATGTGCCTCTTTGTATCGAAGCGGGCACTTATTCCATCGATACACTCGCCCATCTGTGCCAAGATACTCCTCAGATTAAATAGAGACTTGGACGGGGGGGGGTGTTTTCGCCTTGCTCACCGACACTGGTTGAAAAGGCAACGCCAGTGACGCTATCGCTGGCACCGGTGAAATAGCCTCCTTTGCCGGGGACACAGCCTCCAGGTGAAAAAGTGAGGACACCAGATTAGGCTCCAGACTAAGTTGCAGCGACGGTGGAGACCGCTGAAGCGCCGGCCTTCGAAAGAAGGGCGCCGCATCATCTGCCATTATCACCGCGGACGCCTCGGCAAGAACCTCTGTAGCAGTCCCACGGAGATCAAAAGTTTCCCTTCGGCTTTTTACCGGTGGGGGTTATACCGCCCCTTATCGGTCACCAGAGCCCCCTTTGTGTGCGCCGCCGCAGCGGGGGAAGTTGGTTATAACCAGATCCTTGGTCTTATGCACTTATCTGCTTAGAGGTCTCTTAACGAACGACGAACCCGCCTGTTGGCTATGCCACACCTATTCGCTGCCCTCGGGTGTATGCAACGAGTATTGTGGGCCACACGTTTAGCCGGTACAAGAACCACGCTCGCGTTGCGCCACCTATTTTTCAAACCGCAGAACAGATGAACAGATGAGCCTCTGAACGCTCAAGTAACCCTGATCAGCTGGGAGTGTGGTCAGCCGAAAAACTCAGATGCCACAGCTGAGAGTGTGGTCAGCCAAAAACACAGACAGCACACTACAAGCAAAATGCAATTGTGTAAGCTGCAATTACGACGCACACCAGCGAATAACCGGCAGGATGACGCGCAGAAAGTGACGATACCGCCATCCTCAGACAGAGGCTCCGCGAGACACTACCTTCGAAGAACAACTGCGCATACACCAAACAACACAGAGGTGAGCTGCACTGCCTCTTTGAGCACCGCACTGACAGTTTTTGTTGTTTTAGATCGAGGAAAAACGCTGTACCTTTTCACCAGATTGGAGCGATTAGAAAACGCGACCGCACTTCTAACAGCTTCGCATGTGTGTTGTATGTGTGTTTATTTTTTTTTCATGGAACGCCATGAAGGGTGAGAATCTTCTAAAGATACTGGTGGCCCGTACCACCAGCATGCACGATTTCCACGTACTAAACTCACCCTACACAACAACACACATCATCCCCCCGCGAGATCACCGCAAAGTATTACTTCGCGGGGGGCTTTAGCCTGCTTAAGCTAGTATCCTTTCACGTCGCTCTTTCTCGCACCGTCGCAGATTAATCTGGATGCCTATTATGAGCTGACGCATGCTCTCCCAGTTGTCCTCCGACTCCATTATAGACTTCAGCAAGTTCTCAGGTGATGGCACTGTTCTTGTTTCTCCAGCGTATCGTCCGCAGCTGTAAAGAACGTGCTCCGGGTCCTCATCCCCCCCTTGGCCGCACTGGCACACCGGGCTATCCTCGTGTTTGAAGCGGTGGAGATACTTCCTGTATCCTCCGTGGCCCATTAGGAATTGTGTTAGATGGAAGTCCACCTGTCCAACTCCGCGTCCAAGCCAATCGCTGACATCTGGGATCAGGCGGTGCGTCCATCTACCTCCGCTGGCCGCATCCCATCTCCTTTGCCACCTGATCAAGGATTCCTGCCTTGCATTCTTCTTGGCCTCTGCAGCGGACACTCCCGTGTCTTTCCGTGCTATGCGGATCCTCTTCGTCTCCTCTGCTAGGATGTCCACCGGCACCATCCCAGCCAGCACCAGGGCAGCGTCTTCGGAAACCGTCCTGAACGCCGATATTACCCGTAGCGCCGAAAGCCTGTATGGGGCCGCCAGCCTCTTTTTCATGCCCATATTTGTTGTCACCGCTGATGCCCATAAAGGCGCTGCATACAGTAGAATTGACGAAACTTGTCCTTAGCGCCTTTCCTGCTACATATCCGATGTTAACCCCAAAGTTCAATCGGTTGTCGATTATGACACCGAGATACTTAATAGCTTCCTTCGACTTCACGAGCGCATTGCCCACTCTGAAGGTAGCGAACTCCAACACCTTTCTGCTCGTAATAAGCACTGCCTCCGTCTTATGGCATGCAAGGTCCAGTCCGGCCTGCTCGAGCCACTCCACGATTGTGTCGGCTGCAGCGCTAACGGCCGCCTCCACCTGCTCAACCTTTTTGGCCACTACCACAAGCGCTAGGTCGTCTGCGAATCCGATTAGTTTGCACCCATCTGGAAGTTGCAGTTTTAGGACGTCGTCGTACATCAAGTTCCATAGAAGTGGTCCGAGGACCGATCCTTGTGGAACACCTGCCGTAACATTGTACCGCTTCAAGCCATCGTCCGTGTTATACTCGAGCACCCTCTCCGACAAATAGCTGCTGATTATTCGAAGGAGGTAGTCGGGTACTTCTATTCGAGCGAGCACATCCTGGATACGTGTCCATCTGGCCGAGTTGAACGCGTTTCGTATGTCCAACGTTACCACTGCACAGTACTCCTTCGTCCCCCATCGCCATCTTGCTCCTGCGATTGCCTTCGAGGCTATCTCCACCACCATCTCTATTGCGTCCACCGTTGACCTGGCCTTTCGGAAGCCATACTGGTGCTTCGACAGTGCTCCTTTCTCCTCAGCTACTTTTAGCAAGCGACTGTAGATTATCCTCTCGAATACTTTACCCACCGTGTTCAGCAGGCATACTGGGCGGTATCCTGAGGGTTCTTCTACGGGCTTCGTCCCCTTTGGCAGCAGTACCAGGCGCTGCCGTTTCCATTGCTTTGGGAACACTCCCTCCAGCAGGCACTCGTTGTAGACCTCCGCGAAGATGTCAGGCCTTACCAGCGAGATCCTCTTCAGAACACTGTTGGGGACTCCGTCGGGGCCCGGCGCCTTCCTGTCGCCAAACTGGCTTGCTGCCGAGATGACCTCCTCCGGCTGTATAGGTTCAGGCAGACTAACGTACTGCTCTTGCTCTTGCACACGGCTCACCGGATCGTGAGGGAATAATGCCTCCACGATAGTGCCCAGCAGTATCGGGCATGTTACTCGCAGCGAGGTCTGGCCTCTCAACCTCCTGGTCACCACTTTGTAGGCCGTACCCCACGGATCGACCTCCGCCTCGTCGCAAATTCTCCGGAAGCAGTCCCTCTTACTGGCTTTGATGCTCAGCTTAAGAGCACGTTTCGCCACTTTAAATTCATCTTCCTTGGCTCTTTGATCCAGGTGTCCTCTGGCCCGTTGGGATCGTCTCCTCGCTCGCAGACACTCTTTCCTCAGTCTGCTTATTTCCTCAGTCCACCAATAGCAGGGTGCTTCTCTTCTGCTTGGTTTTCTTCTTGGCATGGAGCAGTCACATGCTTCGTCTATGAGCTTGGAGAGCTTGTCCGCCTTGCTTTCCCCTGGTGCGGGTGAGAAGTTAGCGTTCCGTACGAACTCCACTAACGTTTCATCATCCAGGTTGCTGTCTTTCCATTTCGGGCCCGTCAGTTTTGGTGGCTGCCCCTTCACGCCTCCAATCCTGTAGTGAATCGCATGGTGATCACTATGTGTGAATTCACTGCCCACCCTCCACTTCGTTTTCCTACAGAGAGAGCTGCTAATGTACGTTAAATCAATGATTGATCCACGTCCGGCCCTGTGGTATGTCTCCGTGCACCTATCGTTGGCCAAGACTACATCCAGCAGTGCTAAAGACTCCACCAAGTAGGCTCCTCTGGCGTTCGTCAACCTACTTCCCCACTCATGCGCCCATGCGTTGAAGTCGCCTGCTAAGACCATGGGGGTCCTTCCGCGTGCGTCCTCCACGAGACTTGCTACCATGCTCTGGAAGCGCTCCAGATCCCAGCTCGGTGGTGCGTAGCAACTGTAAAAGGTGATGCCTTTGACCTTCGCCCGTACAAATCCCTCGCTCCTCCCATTCACGTCCTGTGGTGGTGACTCTGTTGTCCATATAGCTGCCTTCCCGCATTTGCTGACTGCCCATCCGCTTCCTGGGATCCTCCTAAACGGCTCGCAAATCAATGCGACATCCTTATGCAAATCCCTCGCCGTTTGTCTTAGTAGTGCCTGAGCCGCCTCGCAGTGGTTAAGATTAAGTTGGACACAATTCATTTTGGCTTTTGAAGAGCCTTCCTGAATAGTGGACAACTCCCACTTCCCGCTACGTGCCTCCACTCAGTGCTCTTATCTTTGCAGAACATGCACTGAGGGTCGTTCCGACACTCCTTGGCTTTGTGGCCCTCCTGTCCACACCTCCTGCACATCTTCGATCTGTCTATCTCGCTGCTGCAGTTGCGGGCCATATGTCCAAATTCTAGGCATCTGAAGCACTTGACCACTGCGACGCGCTCTTTCAGCCTGCACCTGACCCAGCCGACTTTCAGCGATCCCTTTTCTAGCGCCTTGCGTGCGCTCTCGGCTGGCATCCTGATCGTTGCCGCTTGGGTCTGCCCATAAACACTTCTAAGATAGATATCCTCCAACACCACGTCCGTCATCAGCTGGTTCTTCAACGCCATGCATATCTCCTCTTTGGTGGTGCTCTCGTCCAAGTCGCGGCACTCGATCTCCACCCGATGCGTAAGGGTCCGGACCTCCACCTGTTCTCCCAGTGCCTCTCCAACCAGGCTCTTATATTTTTCCACTGCGCCTCCCGCTTTGGCGAGCTGCAGGAGCAACTCCCCCTTTTGGGTCCTCCTTATTCTCGACACTGCGTCTCCTAAGCAATGCAGTTTTTCATCCGCCTTAACCTTCCGTAGAATGTCCGCGTAGCTGGCTTCTCCCTTCCTCCTGATGACTATAGCATCCGGCCTTATTTTCTCCGTCAGTCCCCCCTTCTTTTTGGGCGGCTTGCGCTTTATTGTCACCTTCTTCCATTCAGCCTCTTTCCTCACAGGTATTCCCTGGTATTCCCGCTTTGCTTCAACGATCATCCTGAAGAGTGGTGATGTTTGCGAGGACTGGTTCGCTCTTATCATCGCCTTAGCTCCGTCGTCGTGCATCTTGATTGCCACCAGCTCGAAGAGCGCCTTGATATTCACTATGGCATCTCTCATTGGTTGGTGGATCGATCGCCGCTTTCCATCCTCCAGCATTTCCAGGAGCTTGCTGATCTCCGTTCCGAGGTTCTGCAGTGGGCCGCTACTCGACTGCTCTATGGGTTTCTCCGTGCCCTTCGCCTGTGCAGCTGCTTCTACTCCTAGCCCATTTTCGGCCATTGGGCTAATTCCGCGCCTGAGCACCGGTGACCTTAGCAGCTTACTGCTCCTCCTGAACGTTTGGCTGTCTTCACCTACTTTCTCCTCCGCCATACCATCATTTTTGTAACTGGGGCTCATAATCAATTGGGTCCCAACTCCAAGCCGTTATCGTTGGTCGTAGGACAATCGCGATTGGAGATCCCATGGTTGTCTATGCATGCAGGGAGGCCATGCGAGGGTTGACAGCCGCCTTCATGGGGTCGTCTGTTCAGAGCCGGATCCGCGCTAGTTAGGAATGTGACATCTGAGCTTGTGCGCCCATCTGAATGGGGACGGTCCAACGATCGTACTTGGAGACCTGCCAGGTTTTAGCGGGACAGAGGCAGTTGCGGCATTAGCCTGGCAGTGGTTTCGGCGAGATTTCACTCCGCTTACTAACATGTCAGAATACCGCACGCTGTCAGCCCATGTCGTCAAATCCTTTCGTTTGCATCCAGTGTCCTAATCATGACCGTACTGGGCTAGGTCCTGATGCCACTTTAGTCGCCTCTTACGACAAGCTGTGGCCGGCTGTGGTGGTATTCTATGCACCGCCACCACACGGTGTTGTTGTATGTGTGTGTGTGTGTGTGTGTGGGTGTGTATGCCGGTGTGCCTAGTTGAAGCGTGGGTGTATGCGTGCGTGTGTGTATGCGTGCGTGTGTATACGTGCGTGTGTGTATGATTGAGCGTGTGGGTGTATGTGGGTATTCACTTCACGATCACTTGCACTATCTGTTGCAAATGGTTCGGCCACTTGTCGGGTCAACATCCTTCCGGCCGGTTTAAGCTGGCTTACTTTGAAGACTTGACACTTTGTACACCGCCGGACGTACTTCGTTACATCGCGAAATAGTCCGGGCCAGTAGTAACGTTGCATCACTCGTCCGATGGTCTTCCGAATCCCCAGATGGCCGGCAGTGGGATTATCGTGGCATTCCTTTAGTACGCGGGGACGTTGATCTGACGGCACGCAGAGCTTCCATGGCACATAGTCCTCCTCCCAAGGCCGGTGACCAAGGTGCCGATAGACTTGGCCGTTTTCCAGAAGGTAGTCCGGGAATTGGTCAGGTCGATCCTGGGTCTGCTTAAGGAGTTTTCTGATCCACGGGCATTGGTCAGTTTCGGTCTGAGCCGACTGTAGGGCTTCTTCGAGTGTTTGTCGGGATAACGCGTCCGCTACAACGTTAAGCTTCCCGCGGCGATAATGCACGTCAAACTGGTACTGTTGCAGCTCCAACGCCCATCTCGCGATTCGGCCGGTCGGGTTGTCGATGCTGTTCAGCCATTTCAGTGCCAAGTGGTCGGTTATGACGTCGAACCGGTAACCCTCTAGAAAACATCTCAACTTCCGGATCGCCTAGACAATGGCGAGACACTCCTTTTCCGTCGCCGAGTAGTTCTCCTCTGGTTTGGATAGTCTCCGGCTGACGTAGGTGATCACGCGTTCCGCTCCGTCCAGTTCCTGGGTGAGAACTGCCCCGATGCCGAAATCACTAGCGTCCGTTTGAAGGGTAAATTTGACGCTGAAATCGGGGCAAGCTAACACTGAAGCTTCTGTTAGTCGTAGCTTTAGCTCGTCGAAGGCCTTTTATTGTGCTTCGCACCACTCCCAATGCTAAGACTTCCTCAGCAGTACCGACATGGGCTGTACTATCTCCGCGAAGTTCGGCACGAACCTCCGGTACCACGAGGCTATACCCAGAAATCGTCGAAGCTCGCGCACGGTTGTCGGTGGGGTTAGCTTTCGGACGGCTGCGATTTTTTCCGGATCGGTGTGTATGCCCTGCTCGCTGACGACGTGGCCCAGGTAGGAAATACTTCACCTGAAGAACTTAAATTTTGCCTTGTTCAGCCTGAGGTTTGCCTTCCGTAAACGTCGCAGTACCTCCTGAAGCTTCTGTAAGTGATCCTCTAGGTCTGATCCTGTGATGATGATGTCGTCCAGGTAGGCGAAGGCATGTGGCTTCATATCCGGACCGATGACTCCATCGAGAGCTCGCTGAAAGGTAGCGGGAGCGGAGTGAAGGCCGAAAGGCATGACTTTCCAGTGGAAAAGTCCCCGTCCTGGTACCGTAAAGGCGGTATATTTTCGGCTATTCCGGACCATCGGAATCTGCCAGTATCCACTTTTTAGGACCAGGGTGCAGATAAACTTTGCGTTGCGGAGTCGTTCCAAGATGTGCTGTATTCGGGGCAAAGGGTAGCCGTCGGAAATGGATCTCGCGTTCAACTGTCGGTAGTCGATGCACATCCGGACGTCACCCGTCTTTTTCCCTACTAGGACGATCGTTGCACTGTGGGGGGATTTCGAGGGTTCGATACAATCGTTTTTGAGCAGCTCGTCCACCTGGTCGTAGATGATCTTCTGCATAGCGGGGTTCTTCGGATAGTACCGCTGTGTGATGGGTCTCTCGTCGCGCATGGTGATCACATGTTCCGCAATGTGGGAGACTCCCTTTAATCCATCAAACAGCGCCAGTTCTCTCTCCAGGAAAGCTCGGACCCTCGGGTTGTTTTCTTCGCTGTTGTCCCTGTCTGCTTCGTGAGGTTCGTGAGGTTCGTGATGGGTCTCCCGTTCCTTTACCTGTGTGGTTGTGACCGCTTGGGAATCCTGGGTCACCTCGCGACTGCAGACCGTGGTCGTCTGACTGGTGTTCGGGTCTTCCTCGGGTAGTTCCTGGGTCATCTCGGAGGTCACCTCGCGACTGCAGACAGTGGTCGTCTGACTGGTGCTCGGGTCTTCCTCGGGTAGTTCCTGGTTCACCTTGAAGGTCACTTCGCAACTGCAGACCGTGGGCGTCTGGCTGGTGCTCGGATCTTCCTTCTGAATGGTTGTCGTTGGAGACAATGCGGCGTTGTGTATCGGGGTGCTGGTTGATGTTTCGTTTTGGGTTGTCGTCCTTCGGCGACCGGCTGGGCTCTGGAACATTTCTGGGGTGAGCTTTATGACCGTACATCCGAACGATATGGTGGACCTAGTTGCGCACAGGAAATCCACCCCCAGTATGAGGTCGTCTAGAACGGTGGGCATCACTAATAACATTAGACGGATCTTCTCCTCTCCCAGTTGAATGGTGGTGATGCAGGCCTTGTTGATGGTCGTCCGCGATCCGTCTGCCAGTCTTACCCCCACCTGGAGTCTTCGGTGTCCTTCCGTAGCTAGTTGTTGTGCCACCCGCTCACTGATGAAGCTTCGTGTGGCTCCGGTGTCGATAGTAGCCAGGAAGGGCTTACCATCCAAGCTGACCTTGGCTACTATCCTCGCGTTCTCGAGCTTGATAGCCCCGTTTACCTCCGTTGGTTGCTGGCATTGGCTCCCTCCTGCGCCGGAGTCGAAGAGGGAGGCACTCCGTGTCCCGAAGGTTGGGCGCAGCATTCGTTCGTCCTAACGCCTCTTCGCCCACATCGCCAGCAGAATAACACTTGCTGGTTCCGACACGATTGACGGCTATGTCCAGACTGTGCGCAATGTCGGCATGCACTTCGCACGTCCACTAGAGTGTCGTCCGTCGGGGCGGGACGCGTTTCCTGGAATCAAGGTGGAGTATCGCGGAATGGGTTGCGATGTCGTGGGGCGTGGGTGTTGTTATCCGTGTCTCGGGCTGGTGTTCGGCTGCTGGCAGCATGTTTGAGTGCGTTCTGGCGTTGACTCTCCCTCTCCTGTGCCATCTCGAAATGTGTTGCCATCAATTGTAACTGGGTCATGCTGGTGACTTCGTGCCTTCGAATGTAAATCTGGTAGCTTGGCAACAGGTTCTCATACAGCCTGTCCAGTTCTCGATCCGGGGTGTAGCCCGCCCGCTGCATTAATAGCCGGAGCTGCACTGAGAACCGCTTAAACGGCTCTCCGTCGCGCTGCAAATAGGTCAAGATTTGTTCCTCCAATGTATCGAAGTATCTCGGGGGGAGGTAGAAGTCTAGAAACTCCCGTCGGAACCGTACCCAATTCACCTCGTGCATCTTGTTCACCCTATACCAGTTTTCGGCGTCACCTGTTAGAACTTCGGATATGACTAGGGGTAGCCGGTATGAGTCGATCTGTTGCACGACTGCTCGCTCCTCGATCCTCTCGATAAAAGTCAACAGGTCGGTTGACCCGTCGAACGTCAGTCCCCACCTCTGGATCTTCTCTGCTAACGTTCCGTAGGACATCTCGGTTCTCGGTGCATGTGGGCAGCTGTGTCGTAGTCTGGGATCGGCCTCCAAGTCGGGTTGGTTCGGGGCCTGGTACGGCTCCATCGGTATTCGTCACTGTTATGACCGGTTTAGAGACGGGGGTGCTGGGATCTGCTGGTGACTGGCTTCGTGACCGGTATTTACTTCCGGCTGGTGAACTGTTCTGATATCTTGCCCACAAGAGTATCGGGATGCTCACTTCGGCTGACGTAGGTGGCGAGACGGCTCCGTAACTCGGTGACCGTTCCTTCAGCATCGAGCCCGAATTCGCTGGCCATGGACACCAGCTCGTCCCTCTTTCGGTAGTATACCCAACTTACACTTACCATCTTCGTACGTATTTCTTCTCCTTTAAGGATCGTAGGTTTTGAATTATTATCCTTTAAGGATCGTAGGCTTTGAGTTATTATCCTTTAAGGATCGTGGGTTTATTTTATTATTATCCTTCAGAAGGATCGTAGACTTTGTTTAGCTTAGCACTGCTACTGCTGCTGTTGTGATCGCTTTGATCGCTGGAGCTTGACTGACTTTCTTAGGCTAGCAGCCGGCCTTAAATACAGAAAAGCAGCGCTGCTAGCAATATCCGCCGCTGCTCTGTCGACGTCGGCAGCGCAGGTCCCGCTGGCAGCCTCTGCCGTCAGCTGCCGCGGCGTCGCTCTCACATTGAGGATTTTGGGCATGAAGGGGGCGGCGAATGTTCGGGTGAAGGTTTTAAGGATTTTAGGGGTGTATGTTTGTATGTATGTATATATATATAAAAATAAAAAGATGTGAAAACAAATATACTACAACATACAGGACAATAACACTTTTGGACGTGAACAGGACATTTATTGACAAACGTTACGGAATGGTGTCGATCCCGGACCACCCCCTTCTGTACGAACTGTACTAGTGGTTCCTTAGGCCACAAAAGGGGAGGGGCTCCTAATCTCGACAGTTTTCTCCGATGTCCCTGCTCGGGCGCCATCTGTAAGGACGTTTTCTTGGCCGATGCGGCGTCTCAGTCGCTTACGGGGTTTCACAGATAATTTATAAATTGTGCCGGAGCACCGGAGTGAGCCGCACCAGGGTCGAGCAACAAACCGTAGACAAGTAGGGTTCGGGGCAGATACCACCGTTCGATCGACAACTTCGGATATGTCCGAAGGGGGAGGTTAAAGCCCTAGGGTAAAAACCCGGAAGGTACCTTTTCCCTCTCCCTTCGTACGACTCTTCGTTGTCGACCAAACAGGCACTTCAGACTTCGGGCCACGAAGGGATAGGATTCTTAAGGTTCGTCTGGACAGGCAAAGGTAAGACCCGGAAGCCTGGCCAGATGACCTCAAGATCCCGTCCACATCGCTCGGCTCATCAGTCGCGTTGGCAAACGCGGGTTGCTGGCCCAGGCAGAAATCTAGGGAAGGACGCATAGAAAAAGACTCGGATTGCGTTTTCCCTAAACTCCTCTACCTAGGTCCGCCACCATCGCGACACCACACGGACCTGACCAAGAGATAGACGTCACAGAACCTAGGGTAAAACCCGGAAGGTTCGTTAGCCTGTCCCTCAGCCTGGCCCAGGTGGGTCGCTAGATGAGCTACCCGAAGGCTAAGGCGTGATTTGGTTTTGCTGAAAGGGAAAGTAAGAGGGGGGAGAAGGGTGAAATGTAATAAAAACACACATTTATTTTAAGTCTATATACATATGTTCGTTCTTTATTATTTTTATATTTTTCCTTCGATCGGGGTTTGTGTGGGGATATGTGGGAGGGATACATTTGGTTGTGTGGTTGGCCACGAGCCGACTTACCCCGCACCGTTGTGTATATGCGAGTGTGGGTGATGAAGTGTATGTGTGTGTGTTTTTTTTTTTTTTTTTTTTTATTTCAATCGAAAAAATCTAACTAAGACTACTTACGACTACATATACAATATAAATCATACGATAGTCATTGCCAGCTTCTGCGGGACCGCCGTAAAGCATTGCTTCGCAGAAACAGTGGCAATAACTACGACGAGCTCGCCCTTTTTCTTTCCAGGCGTCGCAGCTCTACCATCGTAGAGGCTGCAAAGGCGCAAACGGCAAGCCAAACTGCTTCCCTGTCTAGCATATGGGCCACCAGGTTGGTTGGGGACAGTTGTTGACCCGTCAGGCTCTCCACCACTAGTCGCTCCTGGGCAAAACGCCCGCAATGAAAAATGACGTGCTGAGCGTCCTCCTCCTCTCCACACCAGCTACACTCTGCACTGGAATCGTGCTTAAAACGCTTCAAATAGCTCCTGAAGCATCCGTGACCCGTAAGAAACTGGGTAAGGTAGAAAGTGGTCATTCCATGCTTTCGCGTCACCCATCGACGAATATCAGGTATGAGCTGATGCGTCCATCGCCCTTTGTCGGATTGGTCCCACTGCTGCTGCCAGGTCTCAAAGCTCCGCTCGCGGGCTGTCACCCGAACGGCTCTTCTCTCCAACGGAACAGCTTCACCCAGATAGGTGCTGCGTACAGGATAACTGACTAACTACGTGCATGAGCAGCAATCTCGTGTACTGCCTCGGACCACGCGTGTTTGGCATCATCCTTGCTAGTGCGCGCCCGGTATTTGCCGCCTTCCTGTGGACGTACGCCAGATGCTCGCCGAAGTTGAAGCGCCTGTCGATGACCACGCGGAGGTAGCGGATCCAATACTTGGACCTCATCTTAACTCCTCCCACCGTGAAGTCCACATATTCCACCTTTTTTCTGCTACTGATAAGCACCGCCTCCGTCTTATGAGCAGCCAGCTGAAGACCCACCGATGACAACCATTGAGTCACGGCGTCCATGCACCACTTGCAGAGCTCTGTGACCCGTCGAAGATCTTTAGCCACAAGCACCAAGGCAACGTCGTCAGCGTAGCCAACTGCGGTAGCTCCCACCGGTAGCTGGAGCCTTAGTATGCCATCATACATGATGTTCCACAGGAGAGGACCTAAGACAGATCCTTGAGGAACTCCTGCAGAGACAGCATACTGCTTTTCACCCTCGTCCATTTGATACCGAAGGATTCGGTTATCAAAGTATCTCCTCACAATCGCTACCAGGTAGTCAGGCACCCGAAGCAAAGCCAGGGCATCCAGGATGCAGCTCCAGTTGGCGGTGTTGAACGCGTTTTTGACGTCAAAAGTCACCACAAGGCAGTACTGCTTGGTGCCAGAACGCCAGCGGGTGCCGGCGATGGCCTCTGCCGCTATACTGACCACCGATTTAATGGCGTCAGAAGTGGATTTGGCCTTTCTAAAGCCATATTGTAATGGTGAAAGACCACCAGCATTCCGTACTGCCACATCCAGCCTAGCACAAATCAGCATCTCCAAAACCTTGCCACCGTTATCGATAAGGCATATTGGCCTGTATGCCGAGGGGTCGTCGGGGGGCTTGTTGGGCTTTGCTAAGAGCACAAGCTTCTGCACCTTCCTCCTGTCTGGGAATATACCTTCGCGCAGGCATTTGGAGTATAATTCCGCAAACAGACCGGGCTGCAGAGAGATTGCAAGCCTCAGGAAACGATTTGGCACTCCATCAGGACCAGGGGCCTTGTTGGCGGAGAGTTTCCGCGAGGCTAACTCCATCTCCTCCATCGTGACCGGAGTGAAGCCCTCGTCAGTGGACGGTCCACAAACAGGGGGTAGCGAGCTGCCTTGTTGAGGAAAAAGGGTTTCCACTATGTCCCTCACTCGAGCGAACTCAGTTGGCGCTTGACCACCATCCTGCAGGCTCTACCCCAGGGATCCTTGTCCGCAGAGTCACAAAGCTTGAGGAAGCACTCCTTTTTACTGACCCTGATGCTATTACGTAGTGCTGTCCTTGATGACTTGTACTCCAATTGCAATGAAAGTGTTGCACTTGAGTCACTTCGAGCGGCTCGCTGATAGCGCCTTCTCGCCCTCAGGCACACACGTCTTGCCTCGGCGATGTCATCGTTCCACTAGAACATGCTGGTATGGCGTTTGTAGGCATTACGCATGGGCATGCTTGCTTCGCAAGCAGCGTCTAGTTGCTCAGCTACTTGTTCCACCATAGACAACGCCGGTCCGCCCGCTGCCATACGTGTGATGGCGTCGACAAAGTTGGCTACGTTTAGGGACTCCACACGGAATGCTCTTCCACAGGGGGGCCTTTCCGGTATCCGCAGAGTTTCCCCGACTGAGAAAACAATGGCCACGTGGTCACTTCCAGTGTAGCAGTCACTAATACGCCACTGGGCGGTGCGAGCGAGTGCGCTACTTACATAGGTTAGGTCGATGATTGATCCAGCACTGCCTCTGCTGAACGTGTTTCTAGATCCAGTCTTGAGGAGAACCACGTCCAGATTTGCCAGCGACTCCACAAGGATGGTTCCTCTGGCGTTCGTTGACTGGCTGCCCCACTCCGTGGACCACGCATTGAAATCGCCAGCAACTACGACATTGCTACGGCCCCTTGAATCCTCCACGAGTTCCGCTATTACCGCCTCAAAAGTTTCGATCAATAGGCTGGGCGCCAAGTAGCAACTATAAAGCCACAAGTTGCCATACCTCGCTCGTACGAAGCTGTCAGAGGTTAAGGTATGGGTAAGAGGAGAATACTTATCGCCGCAACTCCACAAAGCAGCCTTTCCAGAGCTGTCACAAGCCCAAAGCCCGCGGTTAGTGGGCGCTCGGTGGTGAGGTTCACTTACCATAGCGACATCGATTGTCTGCTTAAGGACCAATTGCTCCAGCAGTGCATGTGCAGCGACGCAGTGGTTTACGTTTAACTGCAGAACCCTCACCATTTTGCGTGTTTGACAGCTTCCCGGTACGCAGGACACCTGTAACTGCCCGTCGCGTGGTCAGTCGTACGCTCTCCTTTCCTCAAACAAAGTACGCATTTTGGTGGATGGTTGCAGGATCTTGCAACGTGACCAGAACCACAGCACTTGTAGCAAGCCTTGCTGAGGTCGAATCCACTCTTACAGTGGACAGCTATGTGCCCATACTCCAAGCACTCGTAACAACGCCTTGGCAGTATCAAGGGCCTAATACGGCACACCGCCCATCCAATACGTAGCTTCGCTTTCTCCACCAGGCTAATCGCTTTAACCGACTGTAGGCCAAGGGTTGCCGTTTGAAGGCCTGCCCCCGTGCGACGCAGCGTCTTGATGACGTCGACATCCAATGTTGGGTCCCTAGAGCGGACCTGACGGCCTCTCCCTTTGACGCCAGCCCGTCAAGGTCGCATATCTCAACCTGGGTAGAGTCGGACAGTGTTTTGACCGTTGCACGATCACCCAGCACCTTACCAACTCCTAGCTTTAGCTTGTTAGCACTGTGCGCCGGTTTTTGCCAAGCCGCAACAGCAAGTCGCGCTTTGCCGTCTTGCGGATAGTCTCCACATCACCTTTCAAATGCGCGAGTGATGTCTGCAAAGCTGCAATCGCCTAGGCCAGCCACAGTGACCGCATTGGCGCATGTGCGTGCTGCCTTGCCTTTACGGCCAACAACGGTAGACCATGGGATGTCCTTAGACGGGGGTGGCTCCCTGGGGGGCTCGGATTTTTGAGCGGCGACACTCAAAGTCACTCTGCTTCTTTTCGGGGGGGTAGTGCGTCGAGACACCGAGGGTTCGCGTAGCCGTTTCGGTGTTTCTTTAGATAAGGCCGCCGATCCCTGTTTGCTGCTGCTATTTCCAGAAGGAATGGATACAGTTGGCGTTGTCTGGACAGACTTTTCCAATACTGAAAATCCCAAGCAGCTCATAGCTTGTCTTTGTAACTCAACGAGTCTTGCGAGCACCTCCCGTTCCAGGTTGTTAATGTGCCTCTTTGTATCGAAGCGGGCACTTATTCCATCGATACACTCGCCCATCTGTGCCAAGATACTCCTCAGATTAAATAGAGACTTGGACGGGGGGGGGGGTGTTTTCGCCTTGCTCACCGACACTGGTTGAAAAGGCAACGCCAGTGACGCTATCGCTGGCACCGGTGAAATAGCCTCCGTTGCCGGGGACACAGCCTCCAGGTGAAAAAGTGAGGACACCAGATTAGGCTCCAAACTAAGTTGCAGCGACGGTGGAGACCGCTGAAGCGCCGGCCTTCGAAAGAAGTGTGTATGCGTGCGTGTGTATACGTGCGTGTGTATACGTGCGTGTGTATACGTGCGTGTGTATACGTGCGTGTGTTTATGATTGAGCGTGTGGGTGTATGTGGGTATTCACTTCACGATAACTTGCACTATCACTGTCACTCCTGTGGTTCCAGTCGCTGTGGGTTTTGGCGCAAATGCACGGCTGTCCAACTACGGTGGCTACAGCGATTGTGGCGATGGCTGTTTTGTTGTTGCTGCTGTGCTGCTCTGGTTGCTGGTGGTTGGTGGTTGCAACGCAAGGGCGGCTATACAGTTGTTGTTGTTGCAGTCGACTGCGGCGGTAACTGCTTGTTGTTGTTGTTGTTGCTACTGTGGCTATTGGCGACAGCTGTAGCTATTTTTGCTGTTGCGGCTGCGTTCGTAGTTGGCGTTGTTGTTGTTGCTGCGGCTGCGTTGCTTGTTGGCGATGTTGTCTGCGTTTTTCACGGCTTGAAAAATACACCGGCTGTATAAGTTTGCTGCGTTCAACTTTTCTTTCCGAATTAAGTGCTTGTCATCGTTCTTCTTCTTCCAAAAGCTCGCTCGCCGGCACAGTGTTTAACAACGCCGTGTTGAGCCAAGTGCGTCGCGCACGTCACTTTGCGTCGTTTGCGCTACCATCGAGCTTTTTGTCATGTAGCTCCCACTTCTGCACAGCGCAAACGCTTTTGTGACGTCTTCGTTGACCGAAGACGTCAGGTGTTATTTGTGAGGTAGCAGTTTGCTACCTCACATTATTAACAAAAATTACATCAAGTAGGGTATTAGTGGTTTGTGAAAAATGCGTTGGTGTTGTTTCATTAACAAGGTTTAAGCCCAGTGCGTTGAAATCTAATAATAAACTTTTTTCTTGAATCATATTGCTGTTTAGGTCACCAAGTATAATCACATCAGTATAATTTAATGATACGTTTTCAATTGAATTGATCATGCCTGAATAATCTAAGTTCTTATTTGCCCTATACACACACCCGAGAAGAATCTTCATATATTTATTTACCCCATTTAGAACGAGAAATAAATATTCAATTTGACTGTCAAGGGGATGAGTTAGTACAACCTTACACTTAATTCTTTTTGTTACATACACTGCTACACCACCTGCATGACTTGCACGATCGGAACGAAAAACATTAAAGCCATCACAAAGAATAATTCTTGGACAAACCACGTTTCAGAGACACAGACAATATCAACATTAGAATTTACAGAGGTATAACAATATTCATCCATCTTCTTAGCAAGGCTTTGAGCATTTATATGACAAATTTTTAAACCACTAGTCTGCTTACATAAAACTCAAACCATGGCATGGCTGCTCGCTTGGAATTAATCAGAGTTTTGGACATCTTACTAGTTTGAATTTAGAACCTAACTGAAGCACACCAGAATATTTTACGAAACTTAACACTTAGGGTATTCACGCCAGCTTGCTTAACGGGATATTTGCTTATTGCTTATTTCTCCAACAACAAATTATACTGCCGAGAAATAAGCAAAGTTAATCAACTAAAACGTTGCTCACAAAATTATCGAGTTATATTTAAGCAAACAGTGTTCAAAGTTGATCAAATAGTGCTGTGAAATATATAAAATATATTGAAAATACCGAACTTAAACAGGGTGGCAGCACCATAAAAAATAAATTAGAGTTCGGTTAAATTTGAGCATACGGAGAAAAAGTAAGTTCAAAAACAGTTAATGATGGTACGATTACTACAACACAATAATCGATAGAAAACATCAGTTTATTTTACGAGACAAGCAGATAACAATGCAAAACGGTCGACAGATTCTGCTTAAAGTTACCAAATAAGCAAATAACCAGTTAAGCAAGCTGTCGTGAATACCCCAACTTAATATATATTAATAAAAATAACAACAATAATAATAGACAGATAAAATAATGTGAAATACAAATTAAAATAGGAATTGATACAAAAATTGTGACAAATGCAAAACATATAAACAGAATCAAATTGACGCTCATTCAGGCGAAGCATTAAGCATCGTTTACAATGTCAGCGTGAGATTGGATAAAGCCTTTAACAATCTGAGACGTACGCTGGTAGTTTACAATGTCAGCGTGAAAGTATGTTCGAATTTTCGAAATTAGCTGTCATCTGTCAATTAACTCGGCTAACATATGTGAAATGGCGCAAAAATTATCGATTTGTTTTTTTATATAACAATGATTTTATTGTGATATATTCGTTAATATGCACTAAATGAATGCTAAATTGTGATTTATATTATCATTTGCCTCTGTATTGAGTAAAATAGAGATAAAAACTGTGGAGCACATGTAACTAATTTCGAAAAAAGCCATCTATTGAGAGCTTTTAAAACTAAATTTTCGAAAAGCTTTTTTGGATTTATTAGTGCCGATTTGAGATGTTCGAAAGCATGCTGACAATCAGTTGTCCATTCGAATTTTACATCTTTTTTACTTAATCTTGTTAAGTTAAATTACCCACTCCCAGCTCGGGGAGGTAATCCAAACAACAATTACCGTAGAGGCCGAGGAAATGGAAACAACAATTCCAACCGAGGCCGAAACAACCAAATTAATAACAATACAAACAATGTTAGAGTAACCCAGAATAATCAGGGAAACTCTCAACAACCCTCAGATATTCAGCAGTAGAAAATTATGCGGTTCATACCATCAATCTTAGTTTGAATATATTTGTAGACTTCTTCAATGTGAAGACAAATAAAAAACTTGTATTTTTAATAGATACTGGTGCAGACATATCTCTGTTAAAGGAAAATTCCGATATCTTTCATGATATCCAAATTAACAAGAAGATCAATATTCAAGGCATAGGCCAAGACATAATACAGTCCAAAGGACTGATTTCAATAGAGATACAGACAGGTAAATACATAATTCCACATGATTTTCACTTAGTAGATTTGCATTTCGCAATACCTTGTGATGGAATAATAGGCATTGACTTCATTAAGAAATTCAATTGCCAGTTAGACTTCAAACCAAATGAAGATTGGCTCATAATGAGACCAAATAATCTAAATTTCCCAATTTATGTTCCAATAACATACAGTTCTGGTAATAATTCTATTGTTCTACCAGCAAGATCCCAAGTAGTCAGAAAAATTCACCTATCATCAGATGAAGATAGTGTACTAATTCCAAACCAGGAAATTAAAGAAGGCATTTATGTTGCAAACACAGTTGCAACAACCAAAAATGCATTTGTCCGATTACTGAATACGACCAGTACCGATCAAGTAGTAGATATTAAAAACTTGTCATATGAACCACTTTCGAACTACGACATAGTTCAAAACAATCCAGAAAATAGAGAAAAAAATGTCTTATCTCAATTAAAAAAAAATTTTCCACCACAATTCAAAAAAAGTTGACTAATTTATGCACCCAGTTTAGTGACGTATTCGGACTTGAAACCGAATCGATCACTACCAATAACTTCTACAAACAAAAGCTAAGATTGAAGGATGATGAACCAGTCTACATAAAAAATTATAGAAACCCTCAAAGTCAAATAAATGAGATACAAGTACAAGTACAAAAACTAATCGACAATAAAATAGTTGAACCGTCTGTATCCCCTTATAACAGCCCACTTTTGTTAGTTCCGAAGAAATCTCTTCCAGGTTCTGACAAGAAAAAATGGCGATTAGTAATTGACTATCGTCAAATTAATAAAAAACTGTTGTCGGATAAATTTCCGCTCCCTAGAATTGATGACATTTTGGATCAACTAGGAAGAGCAAAATACTTTTCATGCCTTGATTTAATGTCAGGCTTTCATCAAATTGAACTCGAAGAAAGTTCAAGAGATATAACGTCTTTTTCAACAAGCAATGGCTCGTATCGCTTCACGCGATTGCCATTCGGCTTAAAAATAGCGCCAAATTCTTTCCAGAGAATGATGACTATAGCATTTTCCGGATTAGAACCCTCTCAAGCTTTCCTTTATATGGATGATTTAATAGTCATCGGTTGTTCCGAAACACAAATGCTCAAAAACTTAACTGATGTTTTTGAAAAATGTAGGAAATACAATCTTAAACTACATCCTGAAAAATGTTCATTTTTCATGCATGAAGTCACATTTTTGGGACACAAATGCACTGATAAAGGAATCTTGCCTGACGACAAAAAATACGACGTCATTAAAAATTATCCAGTCCCACATGATGCGGACAGCGCTAGACGATTCGTTGCATTCTGCAACTACTACAGACGTTTTATCAAAAATTTTGCCGACTATGCTCCGTTTTTTTTTAGGGGTTTGCAGCTCTGAAAAAAACACCGCGTTCAAAAACGCATAAAAAAATGATGAGTCGTTTTTTTACTCGTGTATTCAAAATACCATGTGTTTGTGCGGTGTACTAGTAGTTGCGATACACCGCTGCCGGTCTCTGGTATGTACATATCTACACCAACCAAAGTTACATTTTGTTACGTTTTGTTTGAGTTTGATAATTAGCAAGTAACATATTCTGGTGTGCAAAACTTTTCTAGACGCACCAAGTTATGTTTAAATTGATTAGTTTAAAATCAATGACACCAACAAAAGCAATGCGAGCCCAACAACAACACTAACAACAACTTGTTGTTACTACTACTACTTGAGTCGTAAAGCAATTGTCAAAGGCGCAAAGAAGAAAATAAAAAAAACCCAGGCGCACACTATGTGTATTTTTTTTTTCAATTATCGGCAAGTGCGTCACAGTGCATGTGTTTTGTTTTTGTAAACTCGCTTGCGATCGCTTGTGCGACATTCAGGTGGCAGTAGTGGAATGGGTTATGTGCTTTGTTTTTGTGAAAACTTCAGCCTTTCTAGCTCTTTTCGTTTAGGCTGTGAATCTCTCAACAATTGGGACAAACTCTTTTATGTAGATTATATATATTATTGAATACTAGCGGCCCAGTACGTGCTTCGCTACGTAATATGTATTACGTATTACGTACCTATTAAAATATTAAAAATAGTTTATTGCTAGTAAAATAAATTTGCAAAAATTTATAGTCAGCACTGGCAAATGGTAAGAGCGAGCCTGCTCGATGGTATATTTGTCCCTTAATCTTAAACGTCGGCATAAATTCATCTCTAATGATTTTTATTGCACCAAAAGAAGTCATTTGAAAGCAGGATTGATGCTTGAATATTCTGCAAGAAATGCTTAGACGTCGGCGATTCTCCAGTTATCAAGAAATGTAATTGATCGGGTGACGGTTCCAATGCTGGCAGTTTCACTTTGCCATTGGAGAAGCACATGCCAGCTGTTTCTCCTCGAAACTTCGCTGCATTGCAATGCATACAATTAATATTCATTGCTCCAATGTCACCATGCAGGCTTTAGTCGCAGTCAGGATCGCATTGAAGGCGAATCGGAACTCTGCCTTCACGATAATTTGTACCTACTCGTGATCGCCATGCAAGACTCTGTGCAGGTACAGTGTTAACCGATTTATTTCGTTCATTTCGCTCACGCTGCGATGCATTTGCTTGCGTGCGTTCATATTCAGTCTGACTTCGTCTTCGTATTGCCACATAATTTGCTGTACGCGTTCGGCGCCCTATATTTGCTCGCCTGGCTCTTGGCATTTTTTCTTTGTTTTAGAAAAAAAAACTTCAAGAGCTCAAAACTAACGTTTTTTTTTTTTAACTATTTGAAACACCGCAAAAATATTTTTTGAAAAGTACACGCACAATAGTTATCGCAGCACGTACACAATTAAATTACAACAGAAAAAAATATTGTTTACAATGAAAAATTTTAAATTTGACAGCAAAATCCCTGTTTTCTATTTTCAAAATTTGTTTCCATTTATTGAACTCATTATAAAATATGAGATAAGTGAAGAACTGGTATACCGATTTGGGTCGAACTTCACACAAACCATCTACTAAATAGTCTGAACAATGCCTAAATATTTGGTTTCAATAGGTGTGCTCGTTCTTGCGATTTTTAATGAACAACGAAAACTGCCACTTATTTTTATATATATAGATATTACAGAATTCATTAAATTAGTAAAAATCAAGCTTGACTTCGATTTTTAAAATAATATATTATACGGCAAAGAGTATATAATACTAACAGAGGGGTAACCAGAGACAGCAACTTTAACAGAAAACACTCTGTTTTAACAGGGGAACATAGCGAGTTAAGTTGGCGGCGTCTGCCTTTTCAAATGATGTGCCGCCTTTTTGAAAATCAGCTGGTGACAATGAATCAACGACGATCATTTTTTTCACTTTGTTTTGATGGCAACGTGTGCGAAGAAAGCGACAGCAATAATATGTTGCTGTTCGTTTCTTCTTGTGTTGTTGTCAAACCCTTGACTAGCTTGAGTTTGGCATTTTTACACTTTTGCTTCAATCGACTGGCTGCTTAACTCCATGGGAGGGTAGTATAGATTTTTTATGAACTTTGCGTAAATAAATGGGTTATCATAAGATACTAGAATATAATTTCAGCAATAAAGTCTGCAAGTTCTTTGGTAATTAGGTAGGTCATGTATGAATAATAAAGACAGTTTATTATGAGTTTGTTAACTAATCCTAGAGTAAGGGTATTTTGCATTAAAATAGTTGAAATAAATCATGTGTTATGATTAAATTATATGCAAGTAGGGTTACCAACTCTCCGGGTTTCACCCGAAAACTCCGGGTTTCAAGGATGATCTACGGGTCTCCGGGGAAAACGTGAATTTCTCCGGGTTTGAAGCCAAACGACAATTTTTTTTTGTTTGTTATTTTTTCAAATTTACCGCCACAACTTTGAGAGTGCTGCTCGCTCGAAAAATAGCGACATTGCCACCTGGTTCAAAGTAGAAATGCCAACTTACTTAAACTATCGTTGATATTCAAATTCAAACTTAACAATCGCTAACATTTAACTTAAAATGAATTTCGCTCATCAACACATAGTCATATTTAAATAAGACATATGTATGATATATGTTGTAAATCAACTTATGTATTATATAGAGGTTATATGTCTACAGTGTACAATAATGATAGAGACCAGATTGGGACATCCTAGTGCGTTCCCGTTAGACCATTCAAATTATAAACAAAACGAGTGCATTTTTTGTTGTTTGGTAACCCTAAAGAAAACACACACCGCCATTTTGAGCTCGGTATGTTGCAAATTGATCTCTATCATTCTTGTACTGTGTAAACATGTATAAAAATGTCGAAACGGGCCTGAGAGGACGGTGGACATCCGAAAAAAAGAAATATTTTTGTAAATTTTTAGACGAATGGTTAAAAGTTGAAGCTTATAAAGAGTGGTTGAATAAAAAGATACTGACACGGCGGAGTGCAGGAAGTGTAATGTTATATTTAGAGTTAAGCATGATGGGGAAAAGCTATTAAGCCCATCTGAAAAGTGTTTCTCACGTCAAAACTACGCAAACGATTCAGAATAATCAACTTATGCGTTTTATGCCTGTTAAGGTAAACAATTTATTATTTGATTTATTTATATATATATATAGTTATATGAAATTTATTTATATATTAATTTCGTGATTCGTAAGTACTTGGTGTTGAAGATTATGTGTTAACAATTGTTTCACTACATTGAAACGTGAATAGCCTAGAATTTAAGAAATAAAATAGTATTTTAATAGGTACGCCGGAAGAATTAAAAATCGCGAAGGCTGAACTTGTCCAAGTTTACCATGGTTCATCACCACCACAGTTCCTAGTATGGTTGTGGTTGAGTTATGCAGCAAATTATACGGTGATAGCGCATTGGAAGCTAATGTGGCGAACGAAGGCGGAAATGTCGTGGAAAATATTTTGGCCCAAAGCATCGAAATGGTTCTTGCAAAAATGAGAGTAAATAGCGGTCCATTTCATTTTTTATTGCAACAGTGCATCCACAGGATCAAGCTGTCCCCTCGCTGTTGATATTTCGATATTAATTACGGCGTGGGAATCGAATTCTGGACTTTACCAAGATAGTAGGTCTTCTAACGCTTTTTTAACCAGATGACGAATTGCTTGGCACGCACGGTCTCAATGTGGAAACGTTAGTCCTATTCTGCAGATAATGCTGCTGTAAATTATGGGAGCCAACTCGTTTTAAAACTTTCCGATATCATCGGACTTATAAAGCAATTGAGCGCTTCTTCTAATGCTGGCGGCACGCTTGTAAGTTGTTACCTTATGATGTTGAAACTTTGGTCTTGAGAACATATGCTGATTCCCTCGAGTGCAAAAATATTGAACAACTGAAAATGCTTTGACGATTTTGACATGGAATTTCAAGACTTTTGAGACATGTCGTCCGGGTGGTTGTCTCTATTTCCGCTGTGGAAGAATCATCGCAAATGGCCGCCATCAAAAATACTTCTAGTCGGGAAGAAGTACTAGACAAACTGTATGGACGTTTGTGGAGATCAGGCAAATGAATCATGACGACTTATACGTCCCTTTGACCGTGTCGGAGTTTTTGTTTTTGTGACCCTTTTGAATGTATTGACAACAGTATAAATCCTTGGGGCTGATGCTGTGTGAGCTGTGATATACATGATATCTGGTGATTGGAGATCAATTCGTCAGACTGAATGATGGATTTTCGGCGCAAAGTAACATAGCTTGGTCATCTCGACCGAGGAAAGGACCAATTCAGGAAGCCAAAAGGTTTTAAAGGCCCTTGGTATCTCCGTAAATGGTCGACTTGAGACGCCCATTTCACTTTCTCCATTATAGTTTGAAACGTACCGGCTCGGATCTATTGATGCTGAAAGCTGTAGTCAAGTAGACGAAGATGTTGTTAACAAGTTCTATTGTTCGGTTTTCAAAATTAGGATTTCAGTTTGCTTGGATCAAAGTTGTCGTGTTTCGAGCTGGTGGATTCGGTGCCGAAAATCGTTGGTAAATTCTATCGATTCAATCGCAACGCCTTGTGGGAGTTTTTCCATAATGGGTATGGTGGACTGATTTAGGAATCGCTTGCGGTGGTCTCGTCAAGCTGAACTGGCCTCATTAAACTACGACATGGTTGTGCGTTCGAAATTTTGTCGCCGGAACAAATTCCTTTCCTCAAAAATCCTACACGGAAATATTCCTGGATAAAAGCAAATAGGTAAATGACATTAAATATCCATATATTAATAATAAATATTTGGAACATAAACTATTTGTGTTTTTTGTTCGCTGGAGGAGCGGCTACTTTATATGAGCCCGAAGAGGGCGTACTGGTTATATTTATATATATATATATATATATATATATATATACTATTGTTATTACGAATTTATTAAATTAGTGAATCGACTTGTACGTTTTTAAAATAATATAGTATACGGTGTGACAACTTTGGCGAAAATTCCCTTAATCAATCTTTTGACTTTTGTTTACCCTATATGCAAGTGGTTTTATTGAATTCCACTTAATATTGCCAGAAAGGGTATTTAAACATAGCGCATTAGCTGCGTCTTGTTATGCTTTGCCTATTGTAGTTGTGCTGTCGCAGAACTTGAGCTTGGTCATTTTATGTATGCGGCTGTTTTGTTTCACTTGCTCTTTACATTCCGCCTTTGTAAGACAGGGACAGTAAAAAATGCATAAGTATTAGTATGCGTGTGATGCGTTTCATTTTGTGCTGGCTTCGCTTTGCCGAGATTTTTGATATTTATTCTTTTCAGTTGCCTTAAGCTACCCTGTGGTAATTGGGTGGTACAGACTATATAGTAACTTTGTACAATAACACACCTGAAAATGAAATACCCTAGCATGTTTCCCTTCAAATACGTTTTCTTATAGTTTTGGAATTAGGTGGTTGTATATATTTAATTATTAGTGGCTAAATATTAATATATAACTTACAATAAAATAAACTTGTTTTGTATTCAAAATGATATATTTATTTCCGTTTTATTTGATTGGCATACTGCAAAATTGTCTATGCCATTAATTTAATATTGGGACAATGGGTATTTCTAGTTGTGCAGCTTATGCATACATATCAGCTACAACAGCCAGACTATGGGTACACATTTATGCATATACACAAAGACGTGCCTGACCTGCGATACGTTTTGCGTTCACATGCAGCCAAATAAGTATACCAAAACGTAAGCAGCAAAAAATCAAAACAACAAATGCGGCGGCCAGCACAGAAGTATAAACAAAAGCAGCTGTTCTGTCTTTTCTCTACCTACGACCCGTCGTCAGGTCAGGGCATGGGCGAGTAAAATTTTTTCGACAGTTCTTTTTACATCTCTGTTACTATTACATACTCGTTGATTATACAAAAGTAACAAAAGCTTTTCGCAGAAAGTGTACCTCCCCCCTCTCCGTGAAATTGAACTTGGACTTTGGACAGAGTTGGTAACCCTATCGGAGATACAGGCATTTTTGTTTATAATTGGAGGGGGCTTGGGGCGGAAGGAGTGGGCGTGTCATCCAAACTTTTGATGCAGTTTTTTTGGGGAATGCTATCGGCTAATTTGCCCTCAAATTTTGGTGACTCTAGCTTCTAATGTGGGATATATTTGTGTTTTATCGATTTGCACATCGAGGTGTATCGGCTTGTTATCGATTTCCCAGGCCCTCTGAGGTCGTAGAGCCCCAAATTTAACACTTTGTCTGACGAAGACATGTACCAAGATATTTGCAAAGTTGCAAGGCTCTAGCTTTAAGGGTGTCGAAAAAATTTGCGTTCATACCACGCCCACTTATACAGCCCACCTCTATATCTTTGTCAGTTTTTGCGCTAGAGTCTCCAAACTTGGTAGAGGGATACAGGGTGCCATCCGCCACAGATATGCATCACAAATTTGGATATCCCTTCTGCCTGATATTTATACCCAAAACCCCCATATATTACTATTTGCACACAGAATCCTTAACACAGCTATGTTAACTTGTATCAAAGTATATCGCAGTCGGTTCCGACCGACTGCAACGTTTTTACTTGTTTTAATTTAATTAAAGGTAATTTATTCGTTTACTCTAAATTTAATTTTATTTAAGAAAACAGCGTGTAAAATTATGTTAGCAGTGTTGTTAACCCTACTTGAGCTAATGGCATTCGTTATATAAGTCCAAACTTCTCTTTTTTAATTATATTTTTAAAGTCTTTTAACTTTTTATCATACAACTATGATTTTCAACTAAAATAATTAGCTAATGCTCGTTCATTTGAATATTTGAATAAGTAAACGTTTTGCATCACATTTTTTGATCAGCTGTTTGTATTTTTACGCTTATCAGCACTAAAAAAATTTAAGAATCTGCGACCTGCAGGTTCAGAACTAAACTAAGTTAAATTAAATTTTGAGTAAACGCTTACATTGAGATCGCATTGGTTTGATTGAGTCAGCTGACTGTTAATTAAATTAAAATAAATTAAATCTGAAGTAAACAGCCCTTAAGAAAGTTGGTAAGTCTCGAAAACCCGAACCAAAAATGGAGCATATCATTTATCAATTTATTATGGTGTAAAACGAGGTTAAACGAGACCTAAGCCGAACATTAAGCAACTTTAATTTGATTAAACGTTACATAGTGTACCTCTGGACATTAAAATATTTGGCCTAGAAGGCACTTTAATCCCTGGTAAAAACTGTAAGTACGACTTTTGCAAAATAATTTGATAGTATTAATAAAAAACAAACACCTTTGTAAAACTTCGTGAAAATCTGTTGAGATATACATATACACCCGAGACAAAAATTTTCTGTAAATTCTCGACTAGAACCTTCCCTTTTCATTTTAAATTAAAGTGACTTTCTTGTGATTTATATTGGACTTTTGCTTATAGTTGCTGGTTAATGGTGTATGTGTTGTCACCATTCATGTTGCTACTAATATTTGTGATGATGACTTTCTCATTATCAATTTTTGTACCCTTAACCCATAAAATGGGTAAATAAGGGTATAATGGTTTTGTGCAAATGTACATATGTAACAGACAGAAGGAAGCATCTCCGAAACTATAAAGTATATATATATTCTTGATCAGCATCAACAGCCGAGTTGATCTAGCCATGTCAGTCTGTCTCTCCGTCTGTCTGTATGAACGCGCCGATCTCAGAGACTATATGAGCTAGAGCCCAGTGGCGGCGAGCTAAATGAGGTCGGTCGAAATAATGCATTTTTTCGAGCCGAAATGTAATCCATTACCAATGATCCTTTTTTCCATCGCATTTGTAATGGACAAAAAAAAAACGACTGCTCTCACGAACACAATGAGCTATTGTCAACTTCGTGTTTGTACGCCCCTTCCGCGTGCGTTTCTTTGTTTAGTATGGGTATTCCTTTTGTATGTATAGTGCGGCACGCGTCAATTGTATTAATTTCTCGACTTGTGTGGACGCATTGGTATTTGGTATGTATAAATCATCTTTTTTATTTTTTGAATAACAAATTAATAATGTTTAATTTACAGATGCTTTCAAAACAGAAGATTTGAGTAATGTTATATATTGAAGTCAAAAATATTGTTGTTTTTTAAGTCCTATTTTTAATAAATAAATGATAAAATTTAATCTAAAAAAAAACTACATTACTAGAGCGTATATTTTGTTTCTTTTGTAATCAATTATTTATTAAATTACATTTGCAGGAAAGTAAGCCATTTTATATAGTGGAAAATTGTGCTGCAGGTATATTGTCTAGTAATGTAAGCACATTACCATCCCATAAGCGAATTTTCAATCGTATTCTACGTTTTCTACAGGCTGCAGAATTTCTGCATTACAATATTTAAAAAGGCAATGCTTGGGTAATGGAGACCCGAATGAAACTTCGGCTTTTCATTACTTTCTGCATTACGAAATTCAATAAACTCATGCAGCGTGCCTACAAAGCGGCAAAGAAAGTAATGGAGCTTGTATTCGGTTTTTGAATGCATACAGGTGAAAAGTATTGCATTCGTAATCGATCTTATAATGAGCATTTGCGACACTGGGAGAGTTCAAAGTTGAAACTTAAACTCTCATAAGTCATGCGCAGTACAAGTTTACTTCAAATTTAAACACTCCTGGTTTCCGATATACACATGTTATCGATATCAAAAAATTCGTAAATTGTGAAAGCAAGGCTTTATGCTATTGATAAAAAATGGACATTTGAACAAATTTGATTAAAATCGTTTAAGAAACACCGGAGATATCGCAGTTTGAAATTTAGTCATTTTGGTCATATTGGTCATTGGGTAAATACACACAAATGATTGTACGGGTTACGTATGGGATTTAGGGTATGTCCTAGTCGGGATTTCTCGACTAGAGCTTTCTTACTTGTTTATATTTGCGTGCTCAGAACTTTGGTTTTTATATGAGCATACTCAATCACGAATGAAAGAAAACCAGATTGCGTATTGCGCAGGTCCGTAACTTTGGCGCATGTGAACAGCTGTTTTTGTGACGTCACGGTAGACTAAAACAATTTTGTGCTGTATGCATTTTGTATGACTTACGTTTGAAAACAAAGTGGTTTATATTATTAAATTGAGCAAAATGCGGTGTGCTGTACAAAATTGCAATAACCATAACAATGATGAGCCGTGCCGAGGCACTGGAAGAGTTTTTGTTGTCGTGGAAAATGAGTTATGTGATATGGCTTACGACGGGTTGGAGAACCTTGCTGGATTTATATGCCACAAACTTAAAAATGACCTTCCAGACATTGCTGTAAAGCCTACAGAAAATCATACATATTCGTTTAGACTCAACAAACAATGACTTCTATCCAACAGCTACACCATATTTTTGAAAGAATCAATAATCAATCCTTACTTATTGCATCAGGGTTTATTAATCATCACATGGAGCAAGCGAAAAGCGTTGACTGCGACGATAAAATTAAAAAACTCTTTTTTCGATCAAAGATGTATTTAAAATAAAACAGCTCAATCAAGAGCTATTAAATGATTCCGTTTCAAAAAAGGAAATATGAAAGTAAAAATTAATGTATTATGATTTTATTTGGTTTTTTTTTTATTTTTCACATTGCATTAAGTAATATTTTCTTTTAATATCCCATACAAATTCTATTGAATTCAAACAGCGCGCCACAGCTGCAGTCTATGATGACGTAGATGCGCAGTAGATTTTTTTTGACACAGCGAATGCCCAATCTGGTTTTCTTTCATTCGTGATACTCAATAGTTAAATGCCATCATCGATAACATTATTGTTTTGAAAATGTAGGAAAAATGATAAACACTCGCTGGCCGATATCTCGTGTAAATTTAGTATTTTTATGGCTTTATGTTTGTATGGATGTTGGTATTTTATGATTAAACGAATCTTGTTCTATATTTTTATTACAGCTGCTTTCGTTTCACTTGGAAAGATTAAAAAACGTCACTTGTGCATTTTCAAATAAATTGTAAGCCTAAATATTTTAGTTGCATGCAAAAGTGCATCACCCTTATTAAATGTAAATGAGTATTGGCTCGTTTTAAAATGTAAAAAGTCAGCTACAAAGTTGTATATGCTGCAGTGTGCGTGTGTTAGTACAATTGTGTGTTTTGTTCGTATAAAATATGTAAACAAAAGAGCTAATAAGAAAAAAAGTAAAATTATATTTTTAAGCATAACGTTTTCAAGCAAATAATTAAGGTAATATTATTACAAATGAGCAAAACGGATTTAGACCTAGAGTCTTGCGCGCTATTGTACGGGGAAAGCGTCGAAACTCCTTCGGCTAGCGACTCCACCACCGTCGCCGTCGCCGCCGTTTCCGCCACTGCCAGGACTCGCACTAAGCAGCGTATAAGTTTAAATTCAAAACGTCGACGCAGCCGCATGTCCCGACGCGCTAACCTTATTGGCATATGTGTCGTTAGCACTTTGTGCATACTGCTGCTAATTGCCACGACACAGCATCGAACAATGACCTCTCCCTTTAATTCCGCCAGCAGCAGCAGCAACAGTGCTGCTGCCGTCACCGATCTGCTGGCCCGAAGTGTAGGGAGCTACTATGAGCGTCAGCAGCAGTCTTTACAATCTGCCGCTTTGAACTACAATATGACAGCGACCATAGTGGATGTACTTGCAGCGCAGCGCTTGCGCATTCTTGCCGAATTGGAAAATTTTGAATATCAGCGGGGAAGCGCTGAGAAACTCAGCGATATGACGCCTGAGACAGGTGGCACACCTGTACGCAGCATTGTAGTGACTAGCTGGCGTTCTGGCTCAACATTTTTGGGTGACATCCTGAATGCCATTCCTGGAAATTATTATCACTATGAACCACTGCTTGACTTTGGTATCAAGCAGGTGCGCGATCCTGACGAACAGTACCTCGCTGTTCAAAATCTCAAGAATCTCCTAAGCTGTGATTACGATGACATGATGGATTACCTGGAGTATGGCAAGTCACATACATATCTCTTTGAGCACAATCAACGGCTGTGGGAGGTCTGTCGCGAGTACCCACACTTTTGTTGGCGCCCCACCTTCCTAACGCCCTTCTGCCGTCTGTTTCCTATACAGAGCATGAAGACGGTGCGACTGCGTCTCGCTCAAGCCGAAAAACTATTGCAGGATAAGAGGTAGGTTTTCAGGTCGTTTAAATTAAATTTCAATCTTAATTGTTGTCTTAAATAAAATTAATCTATTTTCATTTCCGTATGCGCACCATTTTAACATCTGTCATAACACTCAACTAGATCCCTGCCCTTTACCTGTATTTTATCAGATCTTTTGTAGCCTGAACGAAACTTGGTTACGACTTAGGGGGTTGAAAAATCATGCACATCTAAAATTTTCTCGATCGGACAACGCTTGCAGGTTCTTCCCGAAGTCTTGCATTAGGGGTTGGGTTGACTTAGATCTCGAATAATCAAAAAACAAAAACAACGATAACTAGTCGATACATCTCGAGGTGCACATCGAATAAAAACATATATATATATATATATATATATATTAGTAAGTGACCCGCTTGCTTCGCTGCGCCGATAGTTTTTACAACATTTAAGCAATAGATATAAAATAAATACGGTCGTGTCTGGATATAGTGAACTATTTTTGCAAGGCCTGTTCCCTTTTATCGGGTTGTTCACTCTTTCGAGACTTACATTTTATTTTCTTAGTGCTCACTTTCAACCTGAATGTGATTTCAGCCTTTTAGCTCTTTTCGTTAAGTCCTCAAGGTCTCAACAATCAGTAAGTTAGGACAGATATCACATTTTAACAGTTGAGTCACCAAGTTTCCTAGCAAGACAGCGAGTGACATTTTACAAAAACCGGTTTCAAAAGTTTGGTTGCCGGAAACCCCTTTGCCCCCATCCAATCACAGTTTTTGAGCTATAGCCACCAAATAATAAATGGTAAAAAGCTAGATGGTGACGCCACATATCTTTTCCAAAACTTTGAAAGCTCATGGTACTCCTACCAAAAATCGCCATACCTTACTCTTAACTAGCATAATCCTCAACACAGATTTTTATACGTTGATACCAAAGGTCATGGTGTCTGTCCGTCCGTACGTATGAACGCAACTTTGTTCCACCATTAACATTTTTATAATTTCTTAAAAGCATTGCCAAGCAAATAATTCAACGACAGCCAAAAACTTCGAATGATGTAAGGTTTTAAGCAGTTTCCCCAACTACATATTTCGAGCATGGCTTCTCAGGGCTGACACCACCTTGCCACATAACATTACCAAGTATATGAATAGCAAATTAAGCTAATTAAATTATTTTGTTACTGAAAAACAAAATGTTTTTAATTTGTTGGTATAATTAATCTTATTTAATTAATTGAGATTTCTTGGCTATCTTAAAAATTAGTCATTTGAATTGTGGGCTCAAACATAAATAAAAGTTATCAATGTTTCATCGCTAACCCTGACTTCGATATATATGTATAATCAAACCCTGTGACAACATCAAACGAAAGCTAAAAGGCAGCTGATTGAGAGAAGAAGAAGTTTTGTACGAACTTTATTTTGCTTGAGCCAAGGTCTATATATCTTGACTCAATAGGTCTGTTCGTTATTAAAAAGTGTAGGGTAGTGCAGTGCAGAACAGAACACGAAAAATACAACCCTGAAAATTTAAGGTGCAAAAAAATACAAAGCTACTATCGAACAAAATAGGTGTGAGTTCGAGCAAATGAAGCCAAAATCAGCTGACTGTAAGAGATGAAAATAAATACTAAGCAAATCTGCTATTTTGAAATGCATGCAAATACTCCTCTTCAATGTTCAAATTATTTATGGTTTCATCAGACAATTTTTGTTTATTATTTAAAGAAACGTTTGTAATTCAATTTAAGTGTTCAAAAACTTAACTGACAAAAAACAGCTGTTTATTCAAATTCAGAACAAAACTGACACAAAACAGCTGTTTTGTTGCTCTACACTTTTCTGCTCTTGATTTTTGATGGTGTAGAAAAGTGCAGAGAAGTGTAAGTCAGGGCACACTAAAAAACACAGGGCAGAACAGTTTTGTGTAAAAAAGTGCAGCTATCGAACACTTTTTCGTGAACTAGTGTACACTAGGGCAACCTAGTGCAGCTACCGAACACACCTAATGCATTTTTTAACCCTTAAATGTTGCTTTTCTATTGCTGAGTGTGTAAGGCATATCTTTGGTCATAAAACTATTATTCAATCACTGATGGTATAAAGCTCAGCGCACACTCTGTTTACTTAGTATTACAAAACAAAACAAAATATGTACACGAATAAAAATAATTCTACTTGTATACTTAAAAAAAAAATTACTGTTTCTTAATTGCATACACAAATTCGTGAATAACGCTCTAAAAAATTTAAATGTTATAATTTTATGTACACATAACTTCGCTCAGTGCACACTTTAGGAACTCTGATACCAAATCCGATTCCGTCATTTTGTCCGCATGTCATCGTCGGATAAAGTGCTAAAACTGCGTCACTGCTCCCTTGAGGGGCTAGGAAATCGATATCAAGGCAATACATCTTAAGGTGCAAATCGATTAAACGCATTTACAGTGTGCCAATAATGTCTTCGTACAGCAACTATATTTTTCTTTGACATCGAAAAATATATCTGTGGTCACATGGAAGAGTAGCTTAAGTCGACTTAAGCGCGAATTGAGTTATTGCAATAGGAGGTATATAGATGTCAAAGCGCATAAATCTGTTTAATCAGTTTTGAAAAATAATGTTTCTTCACAAAATTATGTTCGTTTACTTTTTAGCTTTTAGCTTATCAAGTATATAAAAAAATACACAAAATTGGCGATATCTCAAAACTTCAATTTTTGACTTAAGCTACTCTTCCATGTGACCACAGATATATTAAAAAATGTATTAAAAAAAACGTATTCAATATGTTTGTTAACCATAAAGCTAAAAATAAAAAATAATAATTCCAGCAAAGTCTTAGTACACTATACAAATTAGCTAAAAAATATTCTTAAAAGTTAAGCTTAAAGCAATTTTAATTTTTACTTACATAGGTATCTTTTATTTTTTATGACCGCCTGAAGCCGGCTTGGCATGGATAATACCAGCTTTTCAGTGTAGGCCCGGTCAATTTTCGCACACTCATCTTTCAAAATCTCAATTAGCCTTGATATTGAGCTAATTCGGTGATTCCGAATTTTTTTTCCAACATATGCCAGCAATGCTCAATCTGATTGAGGTCAAGACTTTGCGGTAGAGTTTTTTTTTTTTAGCAAATGTGGCGTATTGTATGCAAGATACAATTTTGTATTGTGTGCCATGTAGGAAGGGCCATTATCCTGTTGGAAGTTATACAAGCTTGATACTCCCAACTTTTCCACGCTTGGAGCCAAATTTTTTTTTTTACTACTTCAATATAAGCCTTATGGTCCATTTTTCCCTCAATTATTTTCAAGCTGCCGACGCCACTTGCAGCTATACATACCCGGAATCACCCATCTGAACCAAAAATATATTTGGATTCGTCAAAGAATATAACATTACGCCAAAGCTCAGGAGACGTATTTTCATATGGTTTTGCGAACTCTAACCGCCTTTTCCTGTTGACAGCATTCACAAACGGTAATCGCCTTGGCGTGCGCGACTTATACCCGGCATCTACTAAAGACTTACGAACAGTCTCGAGGTGCATTTGCTTTTCACTTGATAGAAGAAGATTTGCACTAATATTATTCGTGTTAATGAATGGATCAAAGGCCACTATTCGCTTAGTTGCCAACTGATCTCTGCTAGTTACACTTTTTGGGCGTCCAGATTTTGGAATATTCTCCACCCGTCCTTCGTATTTAGATCTCCCAATGACAGATTGCATAATTGGACGACTGCGACATAAAATCTAAGCTATTTCTGCGTAAGATTTTTGCTGCTTGACATGCATTTTTAAATTATGCTGGCGCTCCTCAATACTCAAATACTTTCCTGGCATTTTGAATCAATATCTGCCAATTTGAAACGAACAGTTGTTTAGACATGCTTGTGTATACATTTAAAACAACCTTTATAACTTTTGCATATGGTATGCAGCTAATGGCTGAGGCCAGTACGGTTTACGAAACATATTGGATACATTTTTTTTAATATTAAGTTAAATAATTAATGAACAAAACTGCATCAAAACTAATGACACATCACAAGAACCTATAGCCACCAAATTTGGTACGAATTAGTGACATTCATATCTTTGTCCCTTTTTATGGTAATTATGCAGTTTGGTTACTTTTCCGAAAAATGGCGGAATTTTTTTTTTTTTTTATAGGCACCTTCGATTGGTTGCCGCTAATGATATTCCATGGGGGGAGGCTGAAATTTCCCATAAACTCCATGAGTTATGGGGTTTTGAAATTCTCATAGGTGTGTGTGCGTGCGTGAAAAAAATGTGCCCGATAGTGTGATCTGCTCCGGAACATAGCCAATAGTGCCAATAGCAGTGGCGTGAGCCACTGCTTTACGGCGTTTGAAAGTTTAAAATGCCGTAAAAACTTTCAAACGCCGTAAAAGCAGTGGCTCACGCCACTGCTATTGGCACTGTTGGCTATGTTCCGGAGCAGATCACACAAACAAAAATATTTTTTTTTTTTTTTTTATTAATAGCGTTCTTCAAAATCACGAATATTCATGATAATTTCAAAACCCCATAACTCATGGAGTTTATGGGAAATTTCAGCCTCCCCCCATGGAATATTACTTACTATGATGCAATCAACAGATTCATGTAAAAAAAAAAAAAATTCCGCCACTTTTCGGAAAAGTAACCAAACTGCATAATTACCCTTTTTATACCCTTAACCCATAAAATGGGTAAATAAGGGTATAATGGTTTTGTGCAAATGTATGTAACAGGCAGAAGGAAGCATCTCCGACCCTATAAAGTATATATATTCTTGATCAGCATCAACAGCCGAGTCGATCTAGCCATGTCCGTCTGTCCGTCTGTCTGTCTGTCCGTCTGTCTGTATGAACGCGCCGATCTCAGAGACTATAAGAGCTAGAGACTTCAAACTTGAAACTTAAGCTCTCCTTAACCATAGGCAGATCAAGTTTCCTTCAAATTTTCGATAACACTTTTGGTTTCCGATATACACATGTGATCGATAACGAAAAATTCTTGAATTTCAAAATTGTGAAAACCGGGTTTTAAACAATTGGTAAAATAATGAACATTTTAAAAAATTTGAATAAAATCGGTTAAGAAACACCGGAGATATCGCAGTTTGAAATTTGGTCATTTTGATCATATTGGTCACTGGGTAAATACACACAAATGACTGAACGCGTTACGTATGGGGTTAAGGGTATGTCCTAGTCGGGATTTCTCGACTAGAGCCTTCTTACTTGTTTAACTAGATGTAACAAACGTATGTTGGTGACATCCACCACAGATCTGCATCAAGACTTTGAATGCCACGCCCACCTTTCCCCTCCTTTAATCGAAAACCTCCATATCTTTCTCAGGTTTGTGTTAGTCACCAAGTTTAATAGGAATATAACTAGTGGCATCCGTCACAGAATTTCATCAAACATTTTCATGCCACACCTATCCCTCTGCCTTTTTCGAAATCTTTCTTTTTGCAAGCAGAATTATTAACATTGGTTTTGAATAACGTAAGCAGAGTATATCGCAGTCGCTAGCGTCTGAGTGCAACATTTTTACTTTTTATATCCTTAACCCATAAATGGGTTAAAAGGGTAAGGCATAATTTATGTGTGCAAATGCATGAAACAGTGATAGGGAATCATCTCCGACCCCATAAAGTATTTACCCATATATTCTTCATCAACATCAAAAACATACATGCCAGGATCTCATAGACTATAAGCGCGTAAGACTCCGAATTTGGAAATGATATTAAAAAACCCTTATGGGTTTGATATTAAAAAACCGTGAATTTCAAATTCGTGAAAATAAGTTTTGAAACATCTGAATTGTATCTAAAACCATAAACAAATATCGGTTAGAAACACTGGAGCTATCGTTGATTGAAGTTAAGTCCTTATGCTAAAGTACAGACATTTTCTATATATATAAAATAGTTTGTCCTGACTGACTGACTGACTGATTGTTGAGAGGCCCACAGCCTAAACGATAAGAGCTAGAAGGCTGAAATTTTCACAAAATATTCCATTCTCGGTGAAAGTGAGCACTAAGAAAGGATTTTTAATTTGGACCACTCCTTCGAGTACCTCCCAAACAAATCAATTTATTGCATTAATCACTTTACCTCATTCCACCACTCTGGCGCCTCATTGTCGCACAAGCTGTGAGTTTCAACGCCGCCGAGTGTACAAAAACAAAACACATGACCCATTCCACTACTGCCGTCTGCGCTCAAGCTATTGCGGCCGAATTTACAAAAACAAAACACATGACCCATTCCACTTCTGCCGTCTGTACATGTGTCTCCGTTATTCTCTTTTCTTCTTTGTGCCTTTGACAATTGATTTACGACCCCAGTAGAATATGTTACGAGAGTGGTTTTACCTACATACTTGCTAATTATCAAACAAAACTTAACACACAAATACCTATTGCCATTGTTATTTTTATATAATTTTCAAACTGACATTTGTAACTTTAGTTGCTGTTGCAAATGCACATATGTTCATACATACACATGTATTTACGTGGATTTTTTTATAATTTAGTACATACATATATATTTACAAAAATGCAAGTGCAAATCTTGGTTAATGCACGCATACATTGTTGTATCTGTAGCAAGCTAAATGAAAGCAATAAACATGTTCACCAAATATAGACAGTGCAAAAACAAACACACTAACGAATAGGATCTTAAGAAATGTAATATACATATATTCGAGTTCACAAAAACAAAATACATGAGCTTTTTTCTTTTCTTCTTTGTGCCTTTGACAATTGTTTTTCGAATCAAGTAGCGTTTGTTGTTGTTGTAAGTGTCGTTGTTGCTTCTTTTTGTTGGTATCATTGATTTAAAACAAATCAATTAAAACATAACTTGGGTTTGTACACCAGAAAATGTTACGCGAGTGGTTTTACCTACATACTTGCTAATTATCAAACAAAACTTAACACACAAATACCTATTGCCATTTTTATTTTGATATAATTTTCGAGCTAACATTTGTAACTTTGGTTGGTGTTGCGAATCCACGTATCCACATACATACACATGTATGTACGTACATTTTACATTGGTTTGTACATACATATATATTAACAAAAAGTGCAAGTGCAAATATATGTATATACCGTGCAATAACAAACGCACTAACAAATAGAAACTTAAGAAATTGTAATCTGCATACATATGTATGTATATTTAATGCAAAAAAGTTTTATAGATATTTACATATGTACATACATTCAATTTGTATTTGTTTTTTATATCCAAAATAATTAATCTTGAACATCTTGGGCAGAAGGGGTAGGCGTAACATTCAAATTTGTGATGCATATCTGTGGCGGTTGGCACCTTCTATCTCCCTATCAAGTTTGGAGACTCTAGCGCAAAAACTGAGAAAGATATTTAGGTGGGCGGTATAAGTGGGCGTGGAATCCAATATTTCACATTTGCTACGGATGTCACTAACAATGTTTCCAAGTTTGGTGACTCTAGCCCAAAAACTGAAAAAGATATAGAGTTTTCAGATTTTAGAATGTGGGCGGTATCAGTGGGGGCGTGGCATCCAATGTTTTCATGCATATCTTTGTAAGACTTCAGCATCTACCTTCCCATCAAATTTCATGAGTATAGCTTTAAAACTGTGGGAAATACAGTCATTTTCGATTATAACTGAAGGGGGGGGCGGAAGAGGTGGGCATGGCATCCAAACTTTTGATGCAGTTTTTGAGGAATGTCATCGGCTATCTTGTCCCCAAATTTGGTGACTCTAGCTGCTAAAATGTGATATATATATATATGTGTTTCATCGATTTGCACATCGAGGTATCGATATGTTATCGATTTCCCTTAATTTAACACTTTTTCTGACGAAGGTATGTACAAAGATGTTTGCAAAGTTGCAAAGCTCTAGCTTTAAGGGTGTTGAAAAAAGTTGCGTTCAAACGGACGGGCGGACGGACGGACATTGCATAAGCCCAATATAATATGATACCTTTGGTATCAAAGTAAAATGACTCGTCTGATTCTTTACCTCAATGGTGGCGTGAAAAAGAGAATATTAAATATTTTGCTACTACGTTGTTAAACATTAACTAATTTATTTTATATATATATTGCTAAAATTTTGTAAAAACTATTGGCGCAGCGAAGCAAGCAAGGGCCTTACTAGTCGTAATATATATACGTAAACAAACGGGTCATGAGTATCTCCTAGTCGATGTTTTTCGACTAGAGCCTTCTAACTTGTTATATAGTAGCAGTTATCGGCTGCGTCGGACTGCAACGGTTTCACGCAAATTTTTTACATGCTTTATTTGAACTTGACTTGTCTGTTTGTTTTTTATTATTATTACAAGTTCAACAGACTTTTCTGTTTGTCCCAGAATCTTGTAATCAAAATTTCACCAAGTTCCCGACTAGCTAGAGCTCTGCAATTTTCACCAAAGATGTTTTTCAGATGACAATACATGTTTTTAAAGTTTTCGTTGCGATAAAATGTGTAATATCATCTAAAAACCACGAAAAACAGTTTTCTCTTTTCCTTAAGTTACTAATATGACTGCCAAAATTCACAAGCTCTGGTGGCATGAAGGGAAGACTGGCGCTTCACAGGCCAAAGGCCGTGGGTTCGAACCCCGACCGAGACATACTTTTGACATGCTTTTTATTTGCTTTTATGCTTTTTTTTTTTAAATTACAAAAATAATTTTAATATATTTCTAATACAAATGTATGCAAGAAAGCATGTCTTCAAAATTTTTTTTGATTTACTTGTTTAGATTTATCATCAAACCTACCAGAGGTGAAATGACCGCTTTTGAGACTTTTATCAAAATTGTTTAACTCCAGTTTTATGTTCTTGTCTTCCTGCACGATTTTTTTATATTATATAGCTAAATATATATATATATATATATACATATATACATATATACATATATATATATATATATATATAATAAAAATTGCCAAATTACTTTACAGTCTTGCTAATACTCGAGTTGTTCTTCTCGTGCGGGATCCGCGGGGCACAATGCAATCCCGCCGACATCGTATATGGTGCGGCGGTAATGAGGACTGCGAGGATCCAACATTAGTTTGCCAGGACTTAGTCAACGACTACAAAACAGCCGAGAAGCTTCTGAAGTCTTATCCATCGCGTTTTAGGTGAGTTTGGCTTACATACTAACCTACCAAGAAAGCTTAGAAATACATACATGTAGTATTGAAATATAGGATTTTGCCAAAATTTATTTTGGACAGTTTTATTTTTAGCAACATAAAAAGTAACAATGAGAAGGACCCCATATATTGTTCTCAGAGACTATAAAAGCTAAAAATGCTCGTCTCAGTCCTAGGCACAAATATCATAACTTTTAAAACAAATGAGAATGGGCTTACTGAGTCAAAGTTCCGTATACACAATTTTTCAATTCACAAGTGCATTCACTGCCGGATTTAAATCGCAAAATTCTTACGTTTTTCGAAAATCGAAGTACAAGTGTTTTTGCTTTTTGCGATAACCGGAGCACGGCCCAATGTCCGGTTAAGTAAACTATTCAAAGTTAAGTCAAATTTAAGTTTTTCAATGTTCGGTTATAAGTAACAGAATTAAACTAAGCAGAGGACTGTGTCTCATTTTACATTTAAACGGTTACGTAATATTAAAACCGAAAATGTCATTATGATGAGTGTTTTCACAACTGTTTTGGTAGGACTTTCGACTATTCAGTTACAGTAAAATTTATCGTTTATTTATCAATCCTGTTTCCATCCTTCAGTTACTGAAAGTTCTGAAAATAATTTTTTTGTTTGATTTGAGTTTGATAGTTCAAAGAAAAATAATAATCAAAAATTTAACTTTTGAAGCTTTACAATTTTATTGCCAAACTTTGTTGCTTGTAATTCAGAAACAAATTACAAATTTAAATATTGCGCTTACCTTTGTACATATATGTCACCTGTTTTAGCTATGTTAACGTTATTTTGTCCATTATAAAATCGTTTGACTTTCGATGGTGACGTTTGTGTTTTTTGATTGCTCTTACAACAGTTTTTTGAGTGTTTGTACTGTGTTTTATTTAAATACGGTTTCTAAAAGTTTTGGAACGATGTGAATATTTATAATTAAATATATAATAATAAAATAAAACTTTTATCGATTCAAAATCATATTTTTATTATCCTTTTATTTTATTGACATACTAAAAAATGTCCATGCCTTTGATTTAATATTGTGACAATGGGTATTTCATTTTGTGCAGCTTATTGATACATATCAGCGACAAAAGGCAGCGGATGGGTACACATTCATGCATATACACAAAGACGTGCCTGACCTGGGATACGTTTTGCATTCACACGAAGCCAAATACGTACCCCAAAACATGAGCAGCCCAAAATTAAAACCACAGCGAAATCAAATACGGTGGCAAGCACAGAAGTATAATCAAAAGCAGTTGGCCTGTCTTTTCTCTACCTACGCGCCCTCGTCAGGTTTATAGATGGGCGAGTAAAAATAAGTTGGTAGCTCTGTATTCGTTTCTTGTAGTTAACATTCTTGTTGATGTATTGTCAGTTTACTGCAGTATATTTCCTTTGGAAAAATTCAGAAAAGTGGAAAGACCCTTCTATAGCCTAGTACCACCGACAAAATATATAATAGACTTGTCAAAGTGCTCATACTCACGCGAACAAAAAATATCGGAAGCCTGGCGCCACGTCTCTCTCGGGTGTTGAGAGAGGCCAGCCGAACGCAATGCGCCGCTCAATTTGCAGGCGTAGCGTGGCGCTAGGGAATTACAAGGCATTGTGTCGCTGGCTTTCGCTGCGAGCACAACAAAAAACCCACCCCCTTTATGTATGCGCTGCTATGCCAGCGATCGTATGTATACACACATACATATGTATGTATATACATATGCACGATTTTGCCAGTGCGTCTGTTTGTGATCTGTTTCAAGTGGACCTAGCCGAAAATTAGCAAAAACAACACAAGAACGTATGTATACCTACATACATATATATGTATGTGTGGCTATACGTCAGCATTTGTTTTCATATTCCCGGACTCAGGCTTCGAAGCGATTTTTGATATTTTACTTTTTCTACTCTTTCTTACTTTTTTTCTATGACACTTGTAAGTAACTTTGTCAACGCAGCTAACGTGTACATCTTAAAGAATGCACAAAGGTTCAAAAAGAGTATTTACGAGTGCATTTGTGTCAAGATCTAAGAATGCTTGTGTGCGTTCATGTAGGTAGAGAAAGGGTTGACATGCGTTTTCTATACATGGTAATGAACTGCGAATCGTTTTTATGTGATTTCACATCTGATCTGCAAAAAGGGTATTCGCAGTTCATTACCATGTATAGAAAACGCATGTCAACCCTTTCTCTAAAAAAAGTAAAATATCAAAAATCGCTTCGAAGTCAGAGTCCGACAATATGAAAACAAATGCTGACGTATACACATACATACATATATATGTATGCATGTATGTATACAAACGCTCTTGTGTTGTTTTTTGCTTATTTTCGGCTAGGTCCACTTGAAGCAGATCACAAACAGACGCACTGGCAAAAGCGCGCATATGTATATACATATTAGCCAAAGGCCTCGTAGCCAGTGCTATTACCAAATAGTTAGTCTCAGTTTTTTAAATTAGCCTAACTCTAATAATAAATAAATAAATAAATATACATATATATGTATGTGTGTATACATAGGATCGCTGGCCTAGCAGCGCATACATAAAGGGGGTGGGTTTTTTGTTGTGCTCGCAGCGAAAGCCAGCGACACAATGCCTTGTAATTCCCTAGCGCCACGCTACGCCTGCAAATTGAGCGGCGCATTGCGTTCGGCTGGCCTCTCTCAACACCCGAGAGAGACGTGGCGCCAGGCTTCCGATATTTTTTGTTCGCGTGAGTATGAGCACTTTGACAAGTCTATTATATATTTTGTCGGTGCTAGTACGCTTAACAACCGTAACGTAAAAACTTCATATAAAAAAAACGTTTCTGTACTGTTGACAGACGAAACGTAAAAATTAACACTTATTTGGTACGCTTGACAAATAAGTTTCTAACAGTGAGTTGAAATTTTAACAGCTGTTAACAACAACTTAATATACGGTTGTGACAAATGAAAATAACTCTGCGAAAAAGTCGGTTTGAGAATTTTGCAACTGCATTGCAAAAATTGATTTGATTGCTGCTGTAAGGATCAAACCCGTGCTATGGGACCTTGCTGACGCAAATCATTATAATGTAATGTAATGTAATGTAATTATTATTAATGTTGTTTCAAAATATCAAATCTTCCGCTGCGCGATCTGTCCATTAAATATGGATTCACCCACGGACGCCTCTGACAACGTTTCTTTATCTTTATTTTCCAAATACACTACTTAGCAAATAAATGCAAAGTTTAGATTTTTTAACATCCATATTACAGTTTATAACGTTTGCTTCCAATGAAAACACAAGTGTGACTGTTTTCGTTAACGCTAATAATAGGTAAAAAACGCGAATAATCGATACAAACGATTATAATTACTAAAAAAAAAACAACATACGTTTCGTTAGTCTGGGCACACACTTTTACGGTCTGTTAACAATGTTCATTTACGTTACGGTTGTTTTTTTTTTCGTTAAGCGTACTAGGCTTATAAACTTAAGCGCAACTAAAACAACTTAAAAACTAATTTCAATCCGAGCAACGCGCTCTGATCAGCCAGAGCCCAGCGGCAAATTGCGTATTACATACGTCTACAATATGCATTTCAAGAAGTCCGCACGTTATGTATTAAGTGTAACTTTTTAAGCCTAGTACGCTTAACTACCGTAACGTAAAAACTGCATATAAAAAAACGTTTCTGTACTGTTGACAGACGCAACGTAAAGACTTAACTTTTATTTAGTACGCTTGACAAATAAGTTTCTAACAGTGAGTTGAAATTTTAACAGCTGTTAACTTTTCACCACGTAGCCGTAACATAAGTGTCAACAACTTAATATACGGTTGTGACAAATGAAAAAGTCGGTTTGAGAATTTTGCAACTGCATTGCAAAAAATTGATTTGATTGCTGCTGTAAGGAGCAAACCCGTGCTGTGGGTCCTTACTGACGCAAATCATTATAATGTAATGTAATGTAATGTAATTATTATTAATGTTGTTTCAAAATATCAAATCTTCCGCTGCGCGATCTGGCCATTAAATATGGATTCACCCACGGACGCCTCTGATAACGTTTCCTTTTCTTTATTTTCTGAATACATGCTATTGTAATGACACTACTTACAAAATTAATGCAAAGTTTAGATTTTTTAACATCCATTTTACAGTTTATAACGTCTGCTTCCAATAAAAACACAAGTGTGACAGTTTTCGTTAACGCTAATAACAGATAAAAAAAAACGCGAATAATAGATACAAACGATTATAATTACTAAAAAAAACATACTTTTCGTTACTCTGGGCACACACTTTTACGGTCTGTTAACAATGTGCATTTACGTTACGGTTGTCTCTTTTTGTTATTTGCAGTTTATTTTCGATTAATGCAAATCTCTCACTTCGATCATTTTTCTCTTTCATTTATCTTTATACCGTAGACTGTGCCATTTTTAGCCATACTCTTTAAATCATTTTCGTTTAAGTGTCCCATACGTTAGTGCCATAAATCTATATTATTTTGCTTACTGTGCATTGTTCTGTTTACTTGATGATTTTCGCTATTCAAATAGTACAAGTTCCCATGTCTCTGTGCACGTAACATTGTCTCATTATTTTTCAAAATAACTACTTCACTTTTCCTAAAAATCACTTCAAAACCATTATCTGTGATTTTGAAAAACGACATTAAACTTTGACGCAGATCTGACACATAGAACACATCTTTCAGCCGTTAATCCGCTTTTCGAGGCTGGTCTTTAACTGCGATTTTTATTTCACCAATACCATTTTTCTGTGTGGTATTATTGTTTGCTAAATGTAGTGTCTTTTCGACCTCTTTCATTTTATCGGACATGTTCACGTTTGAACCCATATGCGCTGTGCTGCCGCTATCCAGACACGACAAGTTTTTTTCCCGTTTGTGAAAAATGTCATCTATGATGCGTTTAGCATCTTTGCTGTGCTTGCGCACTGTTCTTTTGTTTAACTTTTCGTGTTTTTTTTTTTGTCTTTCTGCGACAGTTGCGCGCAAAATGTCCCGTTTTGTCACAAGTATAACATTTTTTGTCTTCTCTCTGTGGTTTTTCGTTTCTCTCTTCTTTACTATATTCTTTTCGACGACTATCGTACATGGCGTTTTGTTCTTCACGATCCAGCGTTGTTTTTCGCGCGTCTGACTCTACTAGAATTTTAAGGGTGCAGAAAATAAGGCCCCAATGCAATAAGGCCCCAAAAGGTAAAATGAAAAAATCGCTTGATTTTTTTATGCAAATTTGTTATATTTTTATACAAAAAATCGCTCATATTTTCGACTGCGGCGCTAAAATTGTCATGCAAATATTGTGGCAAATCAATGTTGGACCCTTTCGTCGCAATAGAAATGAAGCCACCTTATTTCCACACAGGGAAATAATATTATAGTGAACAGCCATAAAGACGAGCTGCTGATGAACATATGCAAAAGCAATCACTGAACTAATTTTAAAACGGTAAATTTGACCAAATGCACAAAGAATCTGCGCAATACTTAGTCTAAGAACACCTGCAGATAAGAAAATTAACCGTTGTACGAGTTCTTCTTCTTCATAATTTTCATAATTTAGCAAAAATAAGATTAATGAAATAAGACCCCAAAAAATTCATATAAAAAATTGGAGTCTTATTTCTTAAAAAAAAAATGAAATAAGACCCCAAAATATCTAAAAAAATTGTTTTGGGGTCTTATATCATTTCTGATTTGCAGTCTTATTTCATAATTAAATAATTTTAACGAAATTAAGCCCCAAAAAAGGAAATAACACCCCAAATTTTATGAAAAATCGTTGTTGTTGTGTACTATGCAACTTTTTGGGGCCTTATTTAATTTTTTTTTTTTTTTTTGGGCCTTATTGCATTGGGGTGTTATTTCGCAGCGCCGAATTTTAACGCGCAGCACATCTGGGTGTGGTAACTCATCTCGGGCTTCCATCGCACTACGAAACATATTGTACGATTCAGGCAAACTGTACAGTAATAGAATTACTAACAGATCATTTCCAATCGCGACGCCTATCTCTTTTAACTTTTTCACTGCATCTAAAAAACTTTTCACTTGTTGGCGTGCATCGCCATGTGCTGGCGCTATAATGCCACTTGTTTTAACAGGCTTGCTTTTCGCACTGGCTTTGATTGAAATATCTCCTGCAATCTTATCCAGTATTCCTTCGCCGATCCACACTTTTCGATTAAAGTCAATTCTGATGGGCTTATTGAAAGTAGTATGTCTGCTCGTGCCTTTTCGTCGAACATTTTTCATACAGCCTGATGTGCCGCATCTGTTGGATACTCCTTCGTTCCATCGAATTGAAGGATTTGGGCATTATTCTTGACCCAAAATTATAAAAATTTCTTACATTTGCACTTAGGAGTTTTAACTGGGTTCCCGGAGTTGATTTGCCTTCGTATTGAAGTAGACTTCTAATAATTAACCTTCCTTCTCTTGAAATCGACTCACCCATTCTATTAAGTTGAATAAACTTAACTGTGCCTATTAGATCTTCTCGTAACTTTATACCTATTAACCTAGATCGTTGCTTCAGCAACTATCTAATGCATTAACCGATGCGTGTAATGTGCGCAGACTACAATAAGATGAACTCTCTTGTTTACTTTGAGGCCTCTATACCATTCCTGAACAGATTCATACTGCTTAACTTATCTATTCATAGTCAATAATCGCTTATCTTATAACTGATCCTTGCAAAAAATCTTGGATCACTCATTTTTGTTTAATTCCAAGAAAATTGTAAACCTTTTCGTTTCATATAATGTTAAATATTTAAGATTAAAATTTTAATATTACTGTTAAAGATGTATTAAAATTTATATTTGTTATGCGTACGGTAGCTGGCGACAAAGTGTTTTCAGTGGCATATTTTTAGGCTGATTATTTTTTATGCGTATTTAAAGTCTGACCGTCTGATCGTTCGTCCGTTTGTTTTAAAAAGTTAAATTTTGGGCTCTACGACCTTAGGGTGCCTGAAAAATCGTTAACAAGTCGATAAACCTCGATGTGCAAATTGATAAAACACAAAAACACCAAATTGGTTTTAAGTTAGCTGGTAATATTCCCCAAAAAATTGCATGAAAAGTTTGGATACCAGATTTTAAGCTATTCCCACACAATTTGGATGCCACGCCCCCAAACAACGAGCTACGGGAATGCATGTTAATTTGCCAGTTTTTAGGCTAGAGTCACCAACTTTAGTAGGAAGACAGAAGTCACCATCCCCAAAAGATCTGCATTATATGTACTATTATACATGTTGGATGCCTAGCCCATGATTAAATGACATAAGGTGGTCTCGTACTAACAGAGCCGCTCTTTTTTTTTTTTTTCCAGTATTGTCAGTGCTTAACTGCTTGTTGACAGAGAAGGTTAAGTGCGGACAAATTTTTTTCTAAAAAAGTCTTATGCCTGATGCTTTGCCGCAAAAGAAGAATGAGCCGGAGCCGGAAAATTTTCGAGCGGGCTACTTAATGAAGAGATTAAGCACGCAAACGGCCGACTAGGGTTTAATAACGGACGCTGTCCGCGATACATTTAGACTAACAGTGCTATGTTAAAAACAATAACGGAGAGCAGCTTTCGGCCGAGACCACCTTATATTATTCGTCCAAAAACTGCTCTCCGTTATTGTTTTTAACATAGCACTGTTAGTGTAAATGTAACGGAGTTGATTTACCTTTGCATTCTAGTAAACTTATATTAATTTACCTTCCATCACTGTTAAACCGTAGAACTATGCATGGAGTGTTACTAATCTGCTCTATCAAGTCGAATAAACTGAACTGTCCCTATTAGATCTTCTTGTTACTTTGTACCCATTAACCTTGATCGTTCCTTTAGCAACTATCTAATTCATAAACCGTTTCGTGTAGTGTGCTCAGACTACAATAGGATGTTTTCACTTGTTATACCCTTAACCCATAAAATGGGTATATAAGGGTATAATGGTTTTGTGCAAATGTATGTAACAGACAGAAGGAAGCATCTCCGACCCTATAAAGTATATATATTCTTGATCAGCATCAACAGCCGAGTCGATCTAGCCATGTCCGTCTGTCCGTCCGTCCGTCTGTCCGTCCGTATGAACGCGTCGATCTCGGAGACTATTAGAGCTACGGTCTTCAAACTTGAAACTTAAGCTCTCCTATACCATGAGAAGATCAAGTTTGTTTTGAATTTTCGATAACACTTCTGGTTTCCGATATACACATGTGATCGATAACAACAAAATCTTGAATTTCAAAATTGTGAAAATTAGGTTTGAGACTACGGATAAAATAATAAACATTTAAAAAAATTTGATTAAAATCGGTTAAGAAACACCGCAGATATCGCAGTTTGAAGTTGGTTATATTGATCACTGATTAAATTCACACAAATTACTGTAAGCATTACGTATCGGGTTAAGGGTATGTCCTAGTCGGGATTTCTCGACTAGAGCCTTCTTACTTGTTTTCTTTGAGGCCTTCATTCCTTTACTAAATTACATACTGCTTTACCTATCTAGTCATATTCACTAATCTCTAATCTTATGATCTGATTGGGTTTTTCTGGATTTTCCCAATCCTGGCAATAACTGGTGGATCACATTTTTGTTTTTGAATTTCCCAGAATATTTGGATTTTTTAAACTTTTTCATTTGATTTTATTTTGCATTCAGATTTAAATTAATATATTGATCATTACTCTAAAAAAATGTGTTAGAAAAAGCTCTATTTTTATACTTTGATACCAAAGGTATCATAGTATATTGGGTTTGTGGCACAAACTTTGTGCAATGTCCGCCATGTTGTCTGTCCGTCCGTATGAACGCAACTTTTTTCGACACCGTTAAAGCTAGAGCCTTGTTACTTTGCAAATATCTTGGTTCATGCCTTCGTCAGACAAAGTATTAAATTTAGGGCTCTACGACCTCAGGGGGCCTGGAAAATCGATAACTAGTCGATACACCTCGATTTGCAAATCGATAAAACACTTTTAAATCCTACATTTGAGCAGCTAGAGTCACCAAGTTTGGGGGCAACATAGCCGATGGCATTCCCCAAAAAACTGCACCAAAAGTTTGGATGCCAAGCCTACCTGTTCCGCCCCTACCTACCTGTCCCCCCCCCACCCCCCCTAAACAAAAATGGTTGTATCTTATACAGTTGTGAAGCTATAGCCACCGAATTTGGTAGAAAGGTAGATGTTAATATTTGACTCAGCTATGCATCAAAATTTTAGACACCACGTCCCCAAAAAACTGGCCATGCTTCACCGCGTTAAAAAAACGAAATGCATGGCGAAGGCCAGTTTTTAAGCTAGGGTCACCAAATTTGGTGGGCATATTGTTAGTGACATCCGTAACAGATTTGCATCAAAATGTTGGATGCCACGCCCACTTATACCGCCCACCTCTATATTTTTGGAAGCTTTTGCGCTAAAGTCTCCAAACTTGATAGGGGGATAGAAGGTGCCATTCTCCACAGATATGCATCACACATTTGGATGTCACGCCTGGTATCAAAGTATATCGCCGTCGGTTGCGTCCGACTGCAACGTTTTTGCTTGTTTAATTTAATTTCATATTAATTTTATGTGGAGTGCTTTTAGTGGACAATAAACCAATAACTAAATAAATAAATAAATATTTTCCACAGATCAGTATAAAAATGTTTTATGCCACGCGCACCTTCACCATCCATTTTTTTTAATCTAATATATTTATAAATTTCTCAGGAAGGGATGTCTCACTATCTGCCAAGATACCAAGCTCACATCTTAAAATTGGAATCCCCCAAGTCAAGGTTTTTTTTTGACTATAGTTTTATGTTCATTATTTAAAGTTTATTTGAAAACGCTGTCTTATTTAGCTATTATTTTTTTTGTTTTATAGAACTTTGCGCTATGAAGATTTGTCACTGAATCCGTATGAAATTACTCAGGATATATTGCAGTTTTATGGCTTACCTTTTGATCCTGCGGTCGAGGATTTTCTAGATACACATACAAGAGAGAATAGAGGTGGCGTTAGTTCCACATATCGCGATTCCAGATCAGCGCCATTTCACTGGAAGCAGGATCTCAAAGCACAGGAGGTGAGTGCTTGCAATAGTGCTAAAATAATTAACTTATAGCTAACCACATTTTGTTGCAGATTAAACAAATTCAAGACGCTTGCGTAGAAGCAATGGATATGTGGGGTTATCGTCGCATGTCCAATTTCAGCAATTTTGCTTTGTTACAGCAGAGCTTTGATCCTATTGTGTTGCCACCGCCGTTTACGTAAATAATGTGTTTCTTAATGGTCTTATAATGGCAACTTATTATTTTACTTGGTACATTTTGTTGTGATATCGTCGTGTTAAGCGAATAAAAAGAAATTATTTATTAAAAAATGCATAAGCTAACGATGAAAAGGCAACGATGCAAAATGCAAAACACACTTAATGAGCAATATTAAATAATAGACCACAAGTTATATATATAGTATAAAGGATATATAAATTTAAAGTATAAATAATCAATTACAACCATGGTACTTTATTTACACGATTTAATTTTCATTTCTTGCAAATTTAGGAGACAGCCATTTTCGTTTATACTTGGGGGCTGTGGACGAAAGAGTTGGGCGGGGCATTCAAACTTTTGATGTAGATTATTGGGAAATGCCACCTTCTATTTCGCCACCGAATTTGGTGTCTTTATCTGCGAAAATGTGGGTATATAAGTTTTATCGATTTTCACATTGACGTATATCATCCAGTTATCGATTTGCCAGGCCGCTCTAGGTTGTTTTTCCACGCTAAATTTAGGACTTTGTCTGACTAGGTTAGGTTAAGTTAGAGCGGTAGTGAGAGGAAAAGACCCCCCACTCACGTAGGCCAGAGTTGGCCCGTTGTGGTGCCGCGTTTTGACTGTGTCCAAAACCGTCTATCCAGACGCAGAGTGTGTAACACCGCTTTCGAGGGCGTTGTCCCAGCCCGAGGCTGGACAGGATATTTTTCGGGCTTATATCCGCTAGTTGGGAGAGGTCCGTTAAGAAAAAGGAGGAGGAGCCGAGGTGGCGATTTCTGGTCTTGCAGAGTGCCGGACAGTCGCAGAAAAGGTGGGAAACCGTTTCCTCCTCCTCGTCTCCACAGCTTCTGCAGAAATCATTGAAAGGGGCTAGAAGTCTCGCTGTGTGAGTCCCTACTAGCCAATGTCCCGTAATTGCCCTTATTACAGCAGCACAGCCTAATCTGTTTAAGTTGATTAGGCCAGAAGAGCGTTTTCTACAGCGCGTTGGCCAGGTTTGCCTAGCAATCCTAGCCGTTGCATTATTGAGTTGCCACCTTTTATTAGCTTCAAGTTCAAAATGTGAAAGAACTCTTAGCTTGCAGCTGGCCATGGGAATACCCATGCCCTCCTTGTCTGTGAGGAGAGGCAAAGTAGTTCCATGCCTTGCCAGCTCGTCCGCCTTACAATTGCCCTCGATGCCCTCATGTCCGGGCACCCAAATTAGGTAAAGCTCGAGCTGCTCAGCCATCTCTTGAAGAGATTTGCGGCAGTTTGTGACGGATATCGCGTTTGATGATATCGAATGTAGGGCTTTGATAGCCGCCTGGCTATCAGAGAAGATGCATATGTTTTCTGCTGAGCACTCTTTTTCAGCGAGGCATAGAAGTGCCTCCTGTATTGCAGTGATTTCGGCTTGGAAGACACTGCAATGATCAGGGAGGCTAAAAGATTTACTAATGGATAGCTCTTCGCAAAAGACGCCTCCCCCAACTCGGTCGTCTAGCTTAGAGCCATCCGTGAAGATTCTGATAGAGTTTGTCGGCCCTGGAGTGCCTAAGCACCAGTTTTCCCTTGGGGGGATAATTACTTTAAAAGTAGTTCTAGGGAATTCCTGAGGACAGCAGTAGTCCGTGCTTGAGGGGATAAGTTGGTTTCCCACAAGAATATTGGATTGACCGTAGGTCATTTCGGGCCACTGTTTTGTTTCCCTCATGCGTAGGGCGGAGAGAGTTGCTACTAACTTCCCCATTTGGTCGATTGGTAGAAGGTTTAGAATGTTGTCTAGAGTCTCAGTTGGGGTCGTTCTGAGAGCTCCTGTTGTTGTCAGTCCTGCGGCGCGCTGTACTTTGCCGAGCTTATGGACTGTTGTTTTCTTTGACAATGCTGGCCACCATACTGATACTCCGTACAGCAGGATAAGCCTTACGATAGCTGTGTACAGCCACAGCGATATGCGGCGTGCCATTCCCTATTTCAGTCCAATGGACTTTTTGCAGGTATATAGAACGACCGAGGCTTTCTTAGCACGTTCCTCTGTATTAAGATTTCAGTCTAGTTTAATATCTAAAGTGAGCCCTAAGTATTTGGCCGATTTGCTAAAAGCAAGTTTCACCCCGTTTAGTGTTGGAGGTTTGAGTGGAGGAATCTTATATTTCCTAGTAAATAGGACCAAATCAGTTTTAGCTGGGTTTAGTCCGAGACCCTTTGACGTGGTCCAGGTGGACAGGGTTTGAAGTGCAGTGGTCATACAATCGCACAGTGTTTGGGGGTATTTTCCCGAGAAAGCAATAGCGACATCGTCTGCATAGGCGATCACCTTGCCGCCCCTATCCTCCATGGAGCGCAGCAGACTGTTGACTGCCACATTCCATAGGAGAGGGGAGAGGACACCTCCTTGTGGGGTGCCTCTACTTACGAACCTGGAGATAGTCGAGGACCCCAAAGTGGCTCTGACGATTCTTCGTTTGAGAAGTTGATCAATCAGATCCACGATGCGATGCTCGACCCCCAAATTTTTTTTGTTTTATAGAACTTTGCGCTATGAAGATTTGTCACTGAATCCGTATGAAATTACTCAGGATATATTGCAGTTTTATGGCTTACCTTTTGATCCTGCGGTCGAGGATTTTCTAGATACACATACAAGAGAGAATAGAGGTGGCGTTAGTTCCACATATCGCGATTCCAGATCAGCGCCATTTCACTGGAAGCAGGATCTCAAAGCACAGGAGGTGAGTGCTTGCAATAGTGCTAAAATAATTAACTTATAGCTAACCACATTTTGTTGCAGATTAAACAAATTCAAGACGCTTGCGTAGAAGCAATGGATATGTGGGGTTATCGTCGCATGTCCAATTTCAGCAATTTTGCTTTGTTACAGCAGAGCTTTGATCCTATTGTGTTGCCACCGCCGTTTAGGCCAGAGTTGGCCCGTTGTGGTGCCGCGTTTTGACTGTGTCCAAAACCGTCTATCCAGACGCAGAGTGTGTAACACCGCTTTCGAGGGCGTTGTCCCAGCCCGAGGCTGGACAGGATATTTTTCGGGCTTATATCCGCTAGTTGGGAGAGGTCCGTTAAGAAAAAGGAGGAGGAGCCGAGGTGGCGATTTCTGGTCTTGCAGAGTGCCGGACAGTCGCAGAAAAGGTGGGAAACCGTTTCCTCCTCCTCGTCTCCACAGCTTCTGCAGAAATCATTGAAAGGGGCTAGAAGTCTCGCTGTGTGAGTCCCTACTAGCCAATGTCCCGTAATTGCCCTTATTACAGCAGCACAGCCTAATCTGTTTAAGTTGATTAGGCCAGAAGAGCGTTTTCTACAGCGCGTTGGCCAGGTTTGCCTAGCAATCCTAGCCGTTGCATTATTGAGTTGCCACCTTTTATTAGCTTCAAGTTCAAAATGTGAAAGAACTCTTAGCTTGCAGCTGGCCATGGGAATACCCATGCCCTCCTTGTCTGTGAGGAGAGGCAAAGTAGTTCCATGCCTTGCCAGCTCGTCCGCCTTACAATTGCCCTTGATGCCCTCATGTCCGGGCACCCAAATTAGGTAAAGCTCGAGCTGCTCAGCCATCTCTTGAAGAGATTTGCGGCAGTTTGTGACGGATATCGCGTTTGATGATATCGAATGTAGGGCTTTGATAGCCGCCTGGCTATCAGAGAAGATGCATATGTTTTCTGCTGAGCACTCTTTTTCAGCGAGGCATAGAAGTGCCTCCTGTATTGCAGTGATTTCGGCTTGGAAGACACTGCAATGATCAGGGAGGCTAAAAGATTTACTAATGGATAGCTCTTCGCAAAAGACGCCTCCCCCAACTCGGTCGTCTAGCTTAGAGCCATCCGTGAAGATTCTGATAGAGTTTGTCGGCCCTGGAGTGCCTAAGCACCAGTTTTCCCTTGGGGGGATAATTACTTTAAAAGTAGTTCTAGGGAATTCCTGAGGACAGCAGTAGTCCGTGCTTGAGGGGATAAGTTGGTTTCCCACAAGGATATTGGATTGACCGTAGGTCATTTCGGGCCACTGTTTTGTTTCCCTCATGCGTAGGGCGGAGAGAGTTGCTACTAACTTCCCCATTTGGTCGATTGATAGAAGGTTTAGAATGTTGTCTAGAGTCTCAGTTGGGGTGGTTCTGAGAGCTCCTGTTGTTGTCAGTCCTGCGGCGCGCTGTACTTTGCCGAGCTTATGGACTGTTGTTTTCTTTGACAATGCTGGCCACCATACTGATACTCCGTACAGCAGGATAAGCCTTACGATAGCTGTGTACAGCCACAGCGATATGCGGCGTGCCATTCCCCATTTCAGTCCAATGGACTTTTTGCAGGTATATAGAGCGACCGAGGCTTTCTTAGCACGTTCCTCTGTATTGAGATTTCAGTCTAGTTTAATATCTAAAGTGAGCCCTAAGTATTTGGCCGATTTGCTAAAAGCAAGTTTCACCCCGTTTAGTGTTGGAGGTTTGAGTGGAGGAATCTTATATTTCCTAGTAAATAGGACCAAATCAGTTTTAGCTGGGTTTAGTCCGAGACCCTTTGACGTGGTCCAGGTGGACAGGGTTTGAAGTGCAGTGGTCATACAATCGCACAGTGTTTGGGGGTATTTTCCCGAGAAAGCAATAGCGACATCGTCTGCATAGGCGATCACCTTGCCGCCCCTATCCTCCATGGAGCGCAGCAGACTGTTGACTGCCACATTCCATGGGAGAGGGGAGAGGACACCTCCTTGTGGGGTGCCTCTACTTACGAACCTGGAGATAGTCGAGGACCCCAAAGTGGCTCTGACGATTCTTCGTTTGAGAAGTTGATCAATCAGATCCACGATGCGATGCTCGACCCCCAAATTTTTTTTGTTTTATAGAACTTTGCGCTATGAAGATTTGTCACTGAATCCGTATGAAATTACTCAGGATATATTGCAGTTTTATGGCTTACCTTTTGATCCTGCGGTCGAGGATTTTCTAGATACACATACAAGAGAGAATAGAGGTGGCGTTAGTTCCACATATCGCGATTCCAGATCAGCGCCATTTCACTGGAAGCAGGATCTCAAAGCACAGGAGGTGAGTGCTTGCAATAGTGCTAAAATAATTAACTTATAGCTAACCACATTTTGTTGCAGATTAAACAAATTCAAGACGCTTGCGTAGAAGCAATGGATATGTGGGGTTATCGTCGCATGTCCAATTTCAGCAATTTTGCTTTGTTACAGCAGAGCTTTGATCCTATTGTGTTGCCACCGCCGTTTACGTAAATAATGTGTTTCTTAATGGTCTTATAATGGCAACTTATTATTTTACTTGGTACATTTTGTTGTGATATCGTCGTGTTAAGCGAATAAAAAGAAATTATTTATTAAAAAAATGCATAAGCTAACGATGAAAAGGCAACGATGCAAAATGCAAAACACACTTAATGAGCAATATTAAATAATAGACCACAAGTTATATATATAGTATAAAGGATATATAAATTTAAAGTATAAATAATCAATTACAACCATGGTACTTTATTTACACGATTTAATTTTCATTTCTTGCAAATTTAGGAGACAGCCATTTTCGTTTATACTTGGGGGCTGTGGGCGAAAGAGTTGGGCGGGGCATTCAAACTTTTGATGTAGATTATTGGGAAATGCCACCTTCTATTTCGCCACCGAATTTGGTGTCTTTATCTGCGAAAATGTGGGTATATAAGTTTTATCGATTTTCACATTGACGTATATCATCCTGTTATCGATTTGCCAGGCCGCTCTAGGTTGTTTTTCCACGCTAAATTTAGGACTTTGTCTGACTAGGTTAGGTTAGGTTAGAGCGGTAGTGAGAGGAAAAGACCCCCCACTCACGTAGGCCAGAGTTGGCCCGTTGTGGTGCCGCGTTTTGACTGTGTCCAAAACCGTCTATCCAGACGCAGAGTGTGTAACACCGCTTTCGAGGGCGTGGTCCCAGCCCGAGGCTGGACAGGATATTTTTCGGGCTTATATCCGCTAGTTGGGAGAGGTCCGTTAAGAAAAAGGAGGAGGAGCCGAGGTGGCGATTTCTGGTCTTGCAGAGTGCCGGACAGTCGCAGAAAAGGTGGGAAACCGTTTCCTCCTCCTCCTCGTCTCCACAGCTTCTGCAGAAATCATTGAAAGGGGCTAGAAGTCTCGCTGTGTGAGTCCCTACTAGCCAATGTCCCGTAATTGCCCTTATTACAGCAGCACAGCCTAATCTGTTTAAGTTGATTAGGCCAGAAGAGCGTTTTCTACAGCGCGTTGGCCAGGTTTGCCTAGCAATCCTAGCCGTTGCATTATTGAGTTGCCACCTTTTATTAGCTTCAAGTTCAAAATGTGAAAGAACTCTTAGCTTGCAGCTGGCCATGGGAATACCCATGCCCTCCTTGTCTGTGAGGAGAGGCAAAGTAGTTCCATGCCTTGCCAGCTCGTCCGCCTTACAATTGCCCTTGATGCCCTCATGTCCGGGCACCCAAATTAGGTAAAGCTCGAGCTGCTCAGCCATCTCTTGAAGAGATTTGCGGCAGTTTGTGACGGATATCGCGTTTGATGATATCGAATGTAGGGCTTTGATAGCCGCCTGGCTATCAGAGAAGATGCATATGTTTTCTGCTGAGCACTCTTTTTCAGCGAGGCATAGAAGTGCCTCCTGTATTGCAGTGATTTCGGCTTGGAAGACACTGCAATGATCAGGGAGGCTAAAAGATTTACTAATGGATAGCTCTTCGCAAAAGACGCCTCCCCCAACTCGGTCGTCTAGCTTAGAGCCATCCGTGAAGATTCTGATAGAGTTTGTCGGCCCTGGAGTGCCTAAGCACCAGTTTTCCCTTGGGGGGATAATTACTTTAAGAGTAGTTCTAGGGAATTCCTGAGGACAGCAGTAGTCCGTGCTTGAGGGGATAAGTTGGTTTCCCACAAGGATATTGGAGTGACCGTAGGTCATTTCGGGCCACTGTTTTGTTTCCCTCATGCGTAGGGCGGAGAGAGTTGCTACTAACTTCCCCATTTGGTCGATTGGTAGAAGGTTTAGAATGTTGTCTAGAGTCTCAGTTGGGGTCGTTCTGAGAGCTCCTGTTGTTGTCAGTCCTGCGGCGCGCTGTACTTTGCCGAGCTTATGGACTGTTGTTTTCTTTGACAATGCTGGCCACCATACTGATACTCCGTACAGCAGGATAAGCCTTACGATAGCTGTGTACAGCCACAGCGATATGCGGCGTGCCATTCCCCATTTCAGTCCAATGGACTTTTTGCAGGTATATAGAGCGACCGAGGCTTTCTTAGCACGTTCCTCTGTATTGAGATTTCAGTCTAGTTTAATATCTAAAGTGAGCCCTAAGTATTTGGCCGATTTGCTAAAAGCAAGTTTCACCCCGTTTAGTGTTGGAGGTTTGAGTGGAGGAATCTTATATTTCCTAGTAAATAGGACCAAATCAGTTTTAGCTGGGTTTAGTCCGAGACCCTTTGACGTGGTCCAGGTGGACAGGGTTTGAAGTGCAGTGGTCATACAATCGCACAGTGTTTGGGGGTATTTTCCCGAGAAAGCAATAGCGACATCGTCTGCATAGGCGATCACCTTGCCGCCCCTATCCTCCATGGAGCGCAGCAGACTGTTGACTGCCACATTCCATAGGAGAGGGGAGAGGACACCTCCTTGTGGGGTGCCTCTACTTACAAACCTGGAGATAGTCGAGGACCCCAAAGTGGCTCTGACGATTCTTCGTTTGAGAAGTTGATCAATCAGATCCACGATGCGATGCTCGACCCCCAAATTTTTTTTTGTTTTATAGAACTTTGCGCTATGAAGATTTGTCACTGAATCCGTATGAAATTACTCAGGATATATTGCAGTTTTATGGCTTACCTTTTGATCCTGCGGTCGAGGACTTTCTAGATACACATACAAGAGAGAATAGAGGTGGCGTTAGTTCCACATATCGCGATTCCAGATCAGCGCCATTTCACTGGAAGCAGGATCTCAAAGCACAGGAGGTGAGTGCTTGCAATAGTGCTAAAATAATTAACTTATAGCTAACCACATTTTGTTGCAGATTAAACAAATTCAAGACGCTTGCGTAGAAGCAATGGATATGTGGGGTTATCGTCGCATGTCCAATTTCAGCAATTTTGCTTTGTTACAGCAGAGCTTTGATCCTATTGTGTTGCCACCGCCGTTTACGTAAATAATGTGTTTCTTAATGGTCTTATAATGGCAACTTATTATTTTACTTGGTACATTTTGTTGTGATATCGTCGTGTTAAGCGAATAAAAAGAAATTATTTATAAAAAAAATGCATAAGCTAACGATGAAAAGGCAACGATGCAAAATGCAAAACACACTTAATGAGCAATATTAAATAATAGAACACAAGTTATATATATAGTATAAAGGATATATAAATTTAAAGTATAAATAATCAATTACAACCATGGTACTTTATTTACACGATTTAATTTTCATTTCTTGCAAATTTAGGAGACAGCCATTTTCGTTTATACTTGGGGGCTGTGGGCGAAAGAGTTGGGCGGGGCATTCAAACTTTTGATGTAGGTTATTGGGAAATGCCACCTTCTATTTCGCCACCGAATTTGGTGTCTTTATCTGCGAAAATGTGGGTATATAAGTTTTATCGATTTTCACATTGACGTATATCATCCTGTTATCGATTTGCCAGGCCGCTCTAGGTTGTTTTTCCACGCTAAATTTAGGACTTTGTCTGACTAGGTTAGGTTAGGTTAGAGCGGTAGTGAGAGGAAAAGACCCCCCACTCACGTAGGCCAGAGTTGGCCCGTTGTGGTGCCGCGTTTTGACTGTGTCCAAAACCGTCTATCCAGACGCAGAGTGTGTAACACCGCTTTCGAGGGCGTGGTCCCAGCCCGAGGCTGGACAGGATATTTTTCGGGCTTATATCCGCTAGTTGGGAGAGGTCCGTTAAGAAAAAGGAGGAGGAGCCGAGGTGGCGATTTCTGGTCTTGCAGAGTGCCGGACAGTCGCAGAAAAGGTGGGAAACCGTTTCCTCCTCCTCCTCGTCTCCACAGCTTCTGCAGAAATCATTGAAAGGGGCTAGAAGTCTCGCTGTGTGAGTCCCTACTAGCCAAAGTCCCGTAATTGCCCTTATTACAGCAGTACAGCCTAATCTGTTTAAGTTTATTAGGCCAGAAGAGCGTTTTCTACAGCGCGTTGGCCAGGTTTGCCTAGCAATCCTAGCCGTTGCATTATTGAGTTGCCACCTTTTATTAGCTTCAAGTTCAAAATGTGAAAGAACTCTTAGCTTGCAGCTGGCCATGGGAATACCCATGCCCTCCTTGTCTGTGAGGAGAGGCAAAGTAGTTCCATGCCTTGCCAGCTCGTCCGCCTTACAATTGCCCTCGATGCCCTCATGTCCGGGCACCCAAATTAGGTAAAGCTCGAGCTGCTCAGCCATCTCTTGAAGAGATTTGCGGCAGTTTGTGACGGATATCGCGTTTGATGATATCGAATGTAGGGCTTTGATAGCCGCCTGGCTATCAGAGAAGATGCATATGTTTTCTGCTGAGCACTCTTTTTCAGCGAGGCATAGAAGTGCCTCCTGTATTGCAGTGATTTCGGCTTGGAAGACACTGCAATGATCAGGGAGGCTAAAAGATTTACTAATGGATAGCTCTTCGCAAAAGACGCCTCCCCCAACTCGGTCGTCTAGCTTAGAGCCATTCGTGAAGATTCTGATAGAGTTTGTCGGCCCTGGAGTGCCTAAGCACCAGTTTTCCCTTGGGGGGATAATTACTTTAAGAGTAGTTCTAGGGAATTCCTGAGGACAGCAGTAGTCCGTGCTTGAGGGGATAAGTTGGTTTCCCACAAGGATATTGGAGTGACCGTAGGTCATTTCGGGCCACTGTTTTGTTTCCCTCATGCGTAGGGCGGAGAGAGTTGCTACTAACTTCCCCATTTGGTCGATTGGTAGAAGGTTTAGAATGTTGTCTAGAGTCTCAGTTGGGGTCGTTCTGAGAGCTCCTGTTGTTGTCAGTCCTGCGGCGCGCTGTACTTTGCCGAGCTTATGGACTGTTGTTTTCTTTGACAATGCTGGCCACCATACTGATACTCCGTACAGCAGGATAAGCCTTACGATAGCTGTGTACAGCCACAGCGATATGCGGCGTGCCATTCCCCATTTCAGTCCAATGGACTTTTTGCAGGTATATAGAGCGACCGAGGCTTTCTTAGCACGTTCCTCTGTATTGAGATTTCAGTCTAGTTTAATATCTAAAGTGAGCCCTAAGTATTTGGCCGATTTGCTAAAAGCAAGTTTCACCCCGTTTAGTGTTGGAGGTTTGAGTGGAGGATTCTTATATTTCCTAGTAAATAGGACCAAATCAGTTTTAGCTGGGTTTAGTCCGAGACCCTTTGACGTGGTCCAGGTGGACAGGGTTTGAAGTGCAGTGGTCATACAATCGCACAGTGTTTGGGGGTATTTTCCCGAGAAAGCAATAGCGACATCGTCTGCATAGGCGATCACCTTGCCGCCCCTATCCTCCATGGAGCGCAGCAGACTGTTGACTGCCACATTCCATAGGAGAGGGGAGAGGACACCTCCTTGTGGGGTGCCTCTACTTACGAACCTGGAGATAGTCGAGGACCCCAAAGTGGCTCTGACGATTCTTCGTTTGAGAAGTTGATCAATCAGATCCACGATGCGATGCTCGACCCCCAAATTCGATAGCGCCTCGGTGATCGTCTCTGGTACAACGTTATTAAACGTGCCCTCTATGTCTAGGAAGGCTATGAGACAGTACTCTCTTTGGTAGAGAGCCTTTTCAACTGTAGAGACAGCAGCGCACAGTGGGGCCTTTGCTCATTTTACATTGCAAAAATCATAACTTCTAAACTAATGAAGCGATTTAAAAAGCATTTGATAGAAAACTTCTCAAGCTTTAAAATGAGTGTTCGTTGTTCTAGGTATCCGTGTTGCTTAAATATTCAAGGTCAAAGTCAAGAAATATTTTTGAGCATATTTTGCCTGTAAAATTCAAATAAAAATTTTTTTTTTCAATTATAACTGAAAATTTTTAATGATTTCAATAACTATTTAACATTTTTAGTTGTTTTAATTCGATTTTCAAACTAAAATACTCTACATTTAAATTTGTATTTTTGCCGATTTTTTGAGGTTAATTTTGAATATTTGCTATTGATGACTGATTTTCAACAAAATGATCATCAACATTAATGTTCATATCTAATAAACTTAACATTTCGGAACTATAGTTGCTTCCTTCCAAATCCTTTCGTGATCGCACATGTCTAAGCGATGCAAGAAGTGGATCCGATGAGGCTGCCAGCATGTTAAAAAGGTCTTCATTTTGTCGAGCCCGAGAAATTTTGTACGTATTTGTGTATCTGAAACTTTTGTAGTCCTTGTTTTTACATTCCTGTGCTTCTTCAGAAAGCTTCCCAATTGGTAAGCATTGATACTCTATTAAGTCCTTTCCATGAGCCAAAATCCTATGTACCGTGGGGGTACGTTTTTTTCTGAGGATACAAATCAGTCAAAAGTTGAGCTGTTTGCGATGTGTATTCGCCAAGTTTTGCACCATTTATCATTTCCTTGCAGTTTATAACATTTAGGATAACAGCCAACCTTTTGATGATCTCATGATTAACACCTGTTATCAAACATGTCATTTTATCATTTAAAAAAAATCGCCTTGAAGTATTTCCGTCATTCGTATTTCCGTATCCATGCTTTGGGCAGTCAACTTTCAATCCCAACTTCCGAGAGAACTCAGCTTGTATAATTTCTTTTCTACTCTGTATATCCTCACGAGGTGTATTATCCGTTGCTGTTTCTCCTGGCCGAGGAAGTGTGTAGGCAAGCTTCAGAATAAATTCCATACACTTTATTCTGCAATGCAAAGGAGAAATACCATATTCGTAGCAGTTCTCGTCACTCGTTGAGTCGTCTAAATTGTGAAAGTCCTTTTGAGTTTTTTTACAAATAGGACACCTTGAAGTTGAGGAGGTGTTTGTAATTTCATTTAAGACTTTTCCATCAATCATTGTCAGGAAAAATTGAAAGTTTATCGTGATTGTTTTTCTGCTTTTGGTTTGAAAAACAGTAGGTTTTAATCAACTCAGAGGACTTCTTCGCATATTTTAAGAAAATAGGGCGACAATAATGAATCTATGATGGTCGAAGATTTTTCCAATGTTCAGAAGTTGCACTCCTCAGGCGTAAGGAAACAACAGAAGCCATAAACATATATTTACCTGCCTTTCACACCCTTTTCAAGCCGGTAATTATAAGCTCAACATTTCTTAAAGGGGGTACATATAGTCAGGTAGTACTTATAATGCAACATATAGCAATGTTATAAATAAACAACACACCCGCTACAGCCAAATTTGCATGCGCTCTTCTTCTTCCTTATACCTGCCGCGTGCTTTTAACGCGAGGTACACCTAGTTTTTTGGATTTATCTCGATTTCCGCAGATTTCCGCAGATTGCGACCAAAAACATATGAAAGGTATATATTTCATCTATCACATGCAAGTGGTCCCACACTTATCCCGTCTTATCCCTATGAGTTCTATTCCACGAAAGTTCAAAAATAAGGAAAATTTTGTGTATTTTTTAAACGTTTCTAGTTTAATAAGTATTTCAGTTATATTCAAACTTTATAATACAAAATACTAACATTGAACATACTTTTCATATAAAAAAAATAGATCGAAGATCGGTTGTTTATATCGCCCGATATTCACTTTGAAAGTGGCGAATTTTCGTAAAAATTGTCATTTATTCGTACTCACTTAATATTTCTCAACTTTGATAAGCTCTAGCAGCCATAATTTTTAACCGATTTCAAAAATATTTTGGATCCATTATTTTTGAAGTATTCTCTGTCGATTACATGTTTTACTTTTGCCAAACGCGTTCATGAAAAAAATGATTTATGCAACGCTTTTCCGGCAGAGGCCCCACTGTGCAGCGTGAAGCGCTGTCTAGGTTGGTTTACCTTTCTGGTAAGCATGTTGTGCTTGAGAGAAATGATCTGTCTTGATCGAGTTTCTAATGTGTAAGCCCATAACCCTTTCTAGCGTTTTAAGTAGAAAGAATGTCAGGCTGATAGGGCGGAAATCCTTCGGGGTCGTATGGGAGGCTTTACCCGCTTTTGGAATGAAGACGACTTTGGATTCCAGCCATGTCTTGGGGATCAAGCCTGTCGCAAGGATGTCTTTAAAGATTTTATGGAGCCAGTTAACGGCAGTTACCCCTGCCTGCTGCAATTGGGCTGGAATGATGCCGTCAGGTCCTGGTGATTTGAAGGGAGAAACTTTGTAAAGCCCATGTGATGATGTCTTTGGAGAGAAAATCGGTTGCTAGGTGCTCTTGAAATTCTCTGGCTAAGACAGGTGGTGACTCGACTGAGCAACCGGGAAAGTGGGTTTCCATAAGAAGTTCTAGAGACTCTGGACTGGTCGTTGTCCACGAGTCGTCTGGTTTCTTAAGGAACCCAACGGTTGTCTGAGTACTGGAGAGAACCTTTCTGAGCCTTGCGGCATCAGTAGTGTTTTCAATTGAGGAGCAGAAATTTTTCCACGAAAGGCGTTAAGCCTGTCTAAGTGTCTTTTTGAAAGTTGCAAGGCTGGCTTTGTAGAGACCCCAATATTGGTCGTCTCCACTTTGCTGTGCATAATTGAAGAGCTTACGTGATGTCTTACGAAGCTCACCTATTTCCGGGGACCACCATGGTGGTTTTGTTTTTCCTCCTGGTTTACTCAGGGGACATGACATGTTGAGGGCGGACATGCATGCCTCCGTGAGTTTCTGAGTGAGCATCTCTGTATGCTCAGGGGATAAGAGTCCCGAAGGTGGCTGTTCGGGAATTAGTCTCCCAATTTGGTCTTTGAAAACGGTCCAGTTTGAACGTTTGTAATTTCTGCACCATTTTGGCTTTGGTGTATCAAGGGAGAAGGCTATATCTATATACCTATGGTCAGAGAACGAGTGTTCATCAAGCACCCTCCATCTAATGAGTCTTTGATGGAGGGACGCCGTTGCAAGCGTCATGTCTAAGACTTCTTGCCTATTTCTAGTAATAAAGGTGGGGTCATTACCTATATTGCAGATGTTGAGGTTGGTGGACAGGATATAGTTAAATAGTGACTCACCCCGTTCGTTTATGTCAGTGCTGCCCCACTGATGGTGGTGTGCGTTGGCATCGCATCCTATTATGAGCTCCGTGTGGGTCGCCTCGCAGTCGGCGATCAGGCTACGTAGGAGCGTGTGTGGTTGGGGGCCTTGTTGGTCGTGTGCCATGTAGCTTGAGCTTAGCTTGACACATCCAGACTTCAGCTCCAGGCAAGCAGCAGTGTTATCGCCATTGCTGTAGTTAGAGAGCAGAAAAATATCTAGGTGTTTTTTTTTGCCATAATGCAGGTGCGAACTTTACCTTCGTTGCGGGCTACAAGTAGCTCGTAGTCCTTCGTCACCAGACCAGAAACCCTGCCACCACAGACCCAGGGTTCCTGGATGAGGACTATATCTGCTCCGCATTGGCCTGTGCGAAGCATAAGAGCGGCTGCAGCCGCCTTACAGTGGTGGAGGTTGATCTGCAGAAGTCGTAACGACATCTTCAGATTTCTCCACCACTGTACGCTCTGCCTCTTCGTCGCTGTCGGTGTCGAGGCAGATTCTGTTGGCCGATTGGCCAGCTCGGAGCCCTCCGAATAGTACCCAGGAGGGATGTCGACCTCCCTTTTCACGGGTGTCTAAACCCCGCCCGTGGCTTGGGCTGGTGTGCCTAGGTCCGCGGCATTGGTGGTGGCAGCCTCCTCTGCTGCCGGCTCCGCCTCGTCGGTCAAAGAACTGGCCGCATCCGACCGGTACACCCTTATTACTACAGGTTTGAACCCGTAGTAGGCTGTACCATTGGATTTGGCCAGCTCTTTGGCCGACTCGTCATTTATGACCAGGACCACTTGTCTTGTGGTCCCCTCCGTCGCTTCCACCTTGGCCACCCTCCAGTCTTTGGTTGGCAGGGCAGGGTTGCAAAGCTGGAAAAGCTTGAGAATCCTTTCGGGATCCTCAGGCTTAGCAGAGACCCAGACCATGGCGCGGGGGCGACTGCGTATGTCTTTCCAGTCGACCGCCTCTAATTTCGCGCCAGGGTAGATCTCCCCCAGCATGGCGACAGCTTGCTTATATATGGCGGCAGACGCCATATCTTTACAAGCTATCGCTTTTATGCAACCCTGATGCCAACCGGCGTCAGAGCAGCGTGGTGGTGGACCTTCCGACTTCAACATCAAGTCCAAGAGCTTCTCTTGAAGCTCGCACTCAATGGCCCCCCACCTATGCCGAGGGATATGGCACTCACTGTGGCCCCTGTCTAGGACCCCAATCAACATCATCTTCCTGGCGGCTTCGGCGAAGGACCGGGTGAGTGGCTGTGGACGAGAGGGAGGCTTGATCCGCTTGGCTTGCGGAACCGTCTCTTCTGCGAAGCGTTGCCGTTTCTGCTTGGCTTTGCCAGAAACGGACTTAATAGCCGGCTTAAAATCCGGAAGGATGGTTTTTGCCCACTCCACAAGCTGAGCACCATCCGGGGAAGCTGGTTGGGCCGTAAGATCTTGCTGAAGAATTTGAGCAGCCCGTTGCCGATCCTTGAAGGATGGCTTGCCGTTTGGAGGGTTGGCTGACCCCGAGGCAGTCGCAACAGTCGCGGACCCGGGAACCGGTGCCGCAGCCTTAGGTTGCGGTCGCCGATCTCCAGGAGCCGTTTCTGGACGACGCCCAGGGTAAAAAGACGACTGTCTTTGTCGCCTCTAGCTTGCCCCTTTCGCAACCTTTCGCGTGCCAGCTGGCTTGCCAGACTTTGAAGAAGAGGTGCTCGCACCTGAAGTAGAATTGGCCGTTGCTACTTTCTGAGCGTCTGTTGGCTTGCCAGACGTGTTTGGGGTGTTGCCACCTGATGAGGGATTGTCATTTCCCACCGAGATTTTGAGTGCTTCGGACACTGATTTTATTTGATTGTTTTGGTCTTAATTCATTTTGAGTCCCACGAGTAGACGGGAAGGACGGTCACCCGCGACATAGCCCGTGTATCGCGGGAAGCCTGATTTAAACTGGAGGTCGGCAGGTATCTAGAGTTCGCAAAGTAGAGACCGAGCAACCCCTCGGCCGCGAGTCCCTCGGCACAATGCTGTTCCACCTTGAACTGGGGTTATTTTATAGAGTGTTCTTCTCTCGCCCGACTACCATTCGTCAGCACCCTTGGCAGAGACATGACCGTACCAAGGGCCTGCTTCCAGCTCCCTCACGAGGAGAGTATAGTCGCACTACCAATTGTAAGCTCCAAGAACGGCACGCACCGCGAGGATGGCAACATACATATTGTCGGTATACATGTGTCTCCCCGAAGTTGCGCGTTGTTCCCCTTGTTGCTTCAATCGGCTGACGGCCTAAGATGTGTATCAATTTATTTGAAAAGTTGCAAGGCTATAGCTTCAAGAATGTCGAAAAAAGTTGCGTTCATAGGATCAGACGGTCAGAAACCATGAGGGACATTGCACAAAACCAATACACTTGGTTCTCGCTTAACAAGGACTCTTTAAGCACGAGCTTGGTTTTACACGGCTACAAATTTGCTCCCATCCCCCTTTTAACACGCTAAAAACCTCTTTCTTACACGATTTTTTTTATAAGGAGCCACCAAAAAAGAAAACATGTTGAAACAAACTGGCTTAAACTATAAATGCCACCAAATGCATAATATATGATTTAATTTAATACCAACTTTTAATTTTGAAAATATGAATGTTATGCATTTATTAAAATCATATACATAAAAACTTTTGGTTAGTTTTGAACAAATTTTGAACCTTTAGTAAAAGCAAAGCAAATTTCAACAATAAAAAGTTATTTTTGCTGCCAATTTTGAATTTAGAGTACGTAACATTCTTATTTTGTACTGAATCCATGTTTTGCTTAACACGATTTCGCTTTACACGAGAATTTCTAGGAACGCAACCACCGTGTAAAGCGAGGGCCAAGTGTATAATACTGAAACCTTTGGTATCAGAGTATAAAAACGATATAATTAGCTTAAAAAATCGCAGCCAATGTGTTATATAAAAACAAGTAAGAAGGCTCTAGTCGAGAAATCCCGACTAGGACATACCCTTAACCCCATACGTAACGCGAACTGTCATTAGTGTGTTTTTACCCACTTCCCAATATGACCAAACTTCAAACTGCGATATCTCCGGTGTTTCTTGACCGATTTTGATAAAATTTTTAAAATTTTTCAAATGTTCATTATTTTATCCCTAGTTTTAAACCTCATTTCAACAATTTTAAAATTTAAGATTTTTTTGTTATCGATCACATGTGTATATCGAGAACCAGAAGTGTTATCGAAAATCAAAAGCAAACTTGATCTGCTTATGTTATAGGAGAGTTTAAGTTTCAAGTTTGAAGTCTCTAGCTCTAATAGTCTCTGAGATCGGCGCGTTCATACAGACGGACAGACGGTCAGACAGACAGGCAGACGGACAGACAGACATGGCTAGATCGACTCGGCTGTTGATGCTGATCAAGAATATATATACTTTATAGGGTCGGAGATGCTTCCTTCTGTCTGTTACATACATTTGCACAAAACAATTATACCCTTATTTACCCATTTTATGGGTTAAGGGTATAAAAAAAAGAAGAAAAATGTATACAAAAACCCGCTTTTTGATCACCTGTTAATTTATGTGAAGAAGCTATGTTCAAGTTTTTAAAAGGATCGGTTTTTGAGCTTGATGTTCACTTTCATTTGTAACATTTCAAAAAACAGAATTGTTAACCAGAATTTCAATTGGGCTCTATCCTAACACGATGAATGAAGGCACATTTTAACATAATATATAAACAAACAATGGGCCGTGCTTTGGTTATTTCAAAACGCAAAATTTTGCGACTTGCTGCAAAAACTCAAAAACTTGTTTTGTTGGCTTCAAACCGGCAGTGAACGAGCTTGCGAATTGAAAAGTAAATAACAACAAGTAAGAGACTCTAGTCGAGAAATCCCGACTAGGACATACCCTTAACCCGATACTTAACGCTTACAGTTACTTATGTGTATTAAATCAGTGACCAATATGACCAAACTTCAAACTGCGATATCTCCGGTGTTTCTTAACCGATTTTGACCAAATGTGTTTAAATGTTCATTATTTTATCAATAGTTTTAAACCTCATTTTCACAATTTTGAAATTAAAGATTTTTTTGTTATCGATCACATGTGTATATCGGAAACCAGAAGTGTTATCGAAAATTCAAAACAAACTTGATCTTCTCATGGTATAGGAGAGTTTAAGTTTCAAATTTGAAGTCTCTAGCTCTTATAGTCTCTGAGATCGGCGCGTTCATACAGACGGACAGACGGACAGACGGACAGACAGACATGGCTAGATCGACTCGGCTGTTGATGCTGATCAAGAATATATATACTTTATGGGGTCGAAGATGTTTCCTTCTGTCTGTTACATACATTTGCACAAAACCATTATACCCTTATTTACCCATTTTATGGGTTAAGGGTATAAATATCAAACAAATTATAATTTTTTTTTTCTATTTGCTGATCTTTAAAGCTTATATTTATATTTAGGTTAGGTTAAGGTGGCGCGGGCGTTGCCGCCCGACTACGTAAGCCATTGAGGCCCATTTTATTACCACATAATCTCTGTTAAGTCCCCTCTCAAACCATTTAGACGCCCTTAAAAACTTAATAAGTTTGGTCAGCTCCAATTCGGACGTATCCGATAATGCACTTAAGGTGGGTTTCCCTAGGTATTGCATTCGTCTCCCGCTAAGCGCCGGACAGTTGCAGAAAAGGTGTTCTACTCTCTCCTCTTCTTCTGCACAGCAGCAGCTCCTACAGAAGTCATTGTGTTGGACTTTTAGTCTACTGGCGTGTGTGCCGATCAGACAATGGCCCGTAAGGGCCCCTATTAGAATAGAGATACTCTCTCTGCTCATGCGCAGCAGGGTATTAGTACGTTTCTGGTTATAGTATGGCCATGTGCTTCGGGATTCCGCACATGACAGGGTCTCTTTCCACCTGTTTAAGCCGGAAAGTATGCACCTGTAACTCCCCACCCAAACCGGTATTTCCTCTCCTCTCTTTGCATAGAACATAACATAAGTCCATAGTGTTACAGCTCTTTTTATGTTAATAGCTGCTGAGCAGCCCTATATAAGTTAGTTCTAACATCCAATAATCAATCGAAAATATACCATTAAACCGACCACAAGCAAGTGTTCTTTTTTGCCGCGAAATCGCGATCTTTGAAAACAATTATATCAACCACATCCCGTGATTTCGGATACGTAGCAGCCACCCCACCCCAACATTTGGTCCTTCGAGCCGGATTTTTCAAAAGGATTTTGGAACAAAATCAGGACTTCATCCCCCCAACTCCGCTCGCCCCAGCCTGTACCGGTGACTGCAACCAAAGTCAATCAAAAAAAGTAAAGTTAATTTTTTCATTTTGTTGAAAAGATTCCGACAACATCCGCTATCCATATATTTATCTATATATATGTACATATCCATTGAAAGTCCGCTATCCATATATATCTTAATATATATAAATCTCGTGTCACGATGTTTGTCCTCAAACTCCTCCTAAACCACTTAACCGATTTTAATAAAATTCGCACACCATGTGCAGTTCGATCCAACTTGAAAGATAAGGTAGTTTAAATCTCAAATTATTGTCGCAATTTTAATTTATTGCTAATTATTTGTCTGACAGTCCTAGAGCTGTGTTTTGCAAAATCTTAGTAGGCTACATTTAAAATTCAGTAGGAAAAATAATTCTATTCAACGTATAAATGAAATTATTTAGTTATCCGGCGCGCGTTGCTTCGCCAACAACTAAAATAAAAAAAAAAAATTTAAAAAACAAAACAGTTTAGCTTCTGAATCAAAACAGTTTTTTTTTACTGTTTAAAATCGTACATTTTTAAAATGCCTGCAATACGCAGAGGAGCTAACCTCAACAACGCGATCAGCAATGGGACACGACGCAAACGTGTTGAAAGAGATCAGCAATTACCATACCAAATCGAAACAAGAAATGCAGCTCAAAGAATCAGGACTGCACAAAGTCGTGCACAAGAATCTCAAGAACAGCGTGACGAACGTCTGCAACAGTATATTACGAGACAAAGAGCGGCACGAGAACGAAACATAGATACAGTACGAGTACTAGATCGACAAAGGCAACGGATCAGCCGCTCATTAACACGTGCATCATTCGTTCGACTTGCCTTTGAATATGCACCAGATATTAACTACTCAGCGCATTCAAAAATTGCTATCGGTGGAATGGATAAAGTATGTCAATATTGTCAGGCATTGAAATTTCGGAATGAAGCAGCCGGCATGTGCTGCGCATCAGGAAAAGTTGTGCTGTCACCTCTACCCGCTCCGCCGGAGCCTTTATTATCCCTTCTTACTGGCAATTCAGATGATTCCAAATTATTTTTGCGTAAGATACGCAAATTTAATTCTTGCTTCCAAATGACGTCATTTGGGGCAACTAAAAATTGTGATCGTGCATCCGATGGACGTAATTTTGAAACTACATTCAAAATTCAACATTTTCGTCTTTGTTCGTAAATAATTTCAATGTACTAAAGGGTTATAGTAGTAAAATTTTTTGCCCCGGATATAAAATACGTAGAATCAAAACAATTCAACATTACAAATCTTTTTGAAAGGAAGAAGTCTGTCGGGTCCGCCGCTGCAACGCGTGGCTGAGTTAGCTAGTATATATATATATAATAAAAAATTATTAAGTGCAGTGGCTGGCCTCCATTTTTGTATGTACGCACCGATGTATGTACGTACATATATAACTGAAGCGCATCTTCAGAGTCAGCCATATTTTTTTCGCCGACTGCACTTTTCCAATTGTCCAAACAATTTACAGAAGACATCTCAATAACTGCAAGAAATAATAAAATAAAACACCCACGTTTAACATTTTATTTTTTCCAAGAATTTTTGGGTTTTATTACACACTTCACATTAACCCTTAAATTTACTTTACTTTAAAACACATTATGCACATCCGCAAATATATAATGAAACCTCCAGCAATCCAACTGTAAATAAAATAAAGAAACTTTAACTCCGGAATATATTTGCAATTGTGAATATACGTACATTTATATGTGTTGTGTTTTTTCCTCTTCACCTGTTGAATAAATTGCTCAGCTGGGATATCTTGTCGTGGAGCCAAGACTACAAATAAATCAATTTTTTAGGCACAATATTTGAATATATATTAATATATAATATATATATATATATATTATTATATTATTATTATATATATATTATTATTTAAAACCACAATCACCAACTACACACATATTTACAAACGTCTACATACATATCTACAACCAGATGCCGGCACTTGAGATCGCGTGTCCACGCATATACATACCATACATAATTGCCGACATATGCCACTCCTATGACATTTAAACATACAACATAAAACCTAGTACACATATGTAAATTCACTCAACACGATTAACAGATATATTTCTATTTTGTGAAGTAGCAAGCAAACTGCTACCTCACAAATAACACCTGACGCCTTCAGTCAATGAAGACGTCACAAAACCGTTTGCGCTGCGCAGTAGTGAGAGCGACTACCTGACAAAAAGCTCGATGGTAGCGCAAACGACGCAAAAAGACGTGCGCAACGCACTTGGCTCAATGCCGGCGTTGTTAAACACTGCGCCGGCAAGCGAGCTTTTGAAGAAGAAGATACGATGACGGGCATTAATTCGCGAAGTAGAGTTGAACGCAGCAGTTTACGCTTAGGCAGTCGGTGTTTTTCTCGGTACTTAGAAGTTTTCTGGAGCAACAACAGCTAGCAGCCCGTAGCCACAGTAGCAACAACAACAACATCGATCGTCGGTTCCACGGACAACCGGTTCTTCGCACCGGGACCGACGGGGAGTTTCCCCCCAAGAGTTGTCCACACCCAGAATCGGACTTGCCACAGGTATGTCCGCATCCAACACTATTTCCAATTATCTTTTTTTTCACTACCTGGACAAGCAACGCCGGCCTGCCTGTCCAGACTCCTTCTTCTATGCGCCGGTGACATTGAACAAAACCCAGGTCCAGTAGAGCATGAGTGCACTGTGTGCTCGCGCCCTGTTACTGGAAGGGTTTGTAAAGTCGTGTGCAATGGGTGTGGGAGATGGACACACAGGCGGTGCCTTACAACACCTCCTGTGTGCCATACACCATTCCAATGCCAATCTTGTGCTATCTCAAACCCCCCCCCTACACCCCCCAACACAAGCCCCCTAGCCACACTCACCCGCCCAACCCGTGTACTGGCACCACCTGCCTCTTGCCGCATGTGCGGCAGAACATTCACCAGGGCAGCACGCCCGATCACCTGTAGCGTGTGTGGTGCCAGCACACATCTCCGATGCTCGGGCCTTCGTAACTCGGGTCAATACCGGCCTGATTTTGTGGGCCCGTGCTGTCGGAGAAGCCCAGTGCCCCCCCCAAGCACAACTGAACCCCCAGCCCCAAGTCCCCGAGGGGAGCCTCCGCTGCAGCCCACTGTACCCCAAGGACCCTTAACAGGCCAGTCTGGCCTTCCCACCGCCAACAACTGGGAACTAAGGATCCTACAGTGGAACTGCAACGGATTGACCCGGAAAATATCTGAAGTCACCGACTACATGACCCGCAAGCAAATCCCAATCGCGGCCCTCCAAGAGACCAAGATGACAAGCAGGAATGCACTTGTGCAGTCATCTTGCTATAACATCCTGCGCCAAGACCGCGAGCAGAACAAGGGAGGCGGGATTGCGTTTGTGGTTCATGAGTCGGTAAACTTCAGACCCTTGTTGCTGACCAGCTGCGACCCCCATGTGGAGGTGCAAGGCATCGCTGTAAACTCTGGGGGGATGATATACATATAATAAATGTATACATTCCCCCCACAGCGGCCTGCCGCGCCGGTTTCAAGCCAGATATTTCCAATCTTCTCCGGGGTAATAAAACAATAGTTCTGGGCGACCTGAACGCACATCATGAGAGCTGGTTCTCTGGCCTGGGAAACGACACCAGAGGTGTCCTTCTCTCAGACCAGATCGAAGAGGCAGGCTTCTGTCCTATTAACGAGGACCACCCTACACGGGTAACCCCCACCTGCCGCAGCTCTCCTGATGTCGCCATCGTCAGCCCAGAGCTAATTGCCAACACCACCTGGCACGCTGATGTGGCCCTGTGCTCAGATCACCTCCCCCTGACCATCAGGCTTGATACCGGTGCGGACTTCGTGACATCGGAAGCTCGCACCTTCACAAACTTCGCTAAGGCCGACTGGGTCCGATTTCTTAATGAAACGGAAGAAATATTCGCCGCCGCAACCCCGCCAACAAATGCGTGCAAAGGCGAACGTTTCTTCCGGGACACCCTGGTCGCAGTTGGAAAGAGATGCATCCCTTCAGGACGCATCTCCAAACTTCGCCCCAACTTTCCTACCGAAGCCTCTCGCCTGGCTCAGCAGAGAGATGATATACGGCGATCCAACCCAGCAGACCCCCGCGTTAGGGAACTCGACACTCAAATCGGGAAACTGGTAAACAGCTACCGAAAGGAGAAGTGGTTGCAACATCTGGAAGGGTCGGATTTAGGTTCCAATAAACTATGGAAAACAATTAAGAACCTATCCAATCCCCGCAGAAGCGAGTTAACAACTGTCACCTTTGGTGACAGCACGCCGCTTGACCCGACCAGATGTGCAGCTGCCTTCAACCGACAGTTTGTCGAGCATCCCACCGAGCAGGATAAGCTCCGCAGGGGACTGCTGAGAAGGATCAAGGCACTCACCCCCGACCCCCACCCGCCCACGTTCAGCCCAGACAATGTCCTCGATGCGCTTAAGAAAGCCAAAAATTCCACTGCAATTGGCCCTGACGGGTTAGCTACAGTGATGATTAAGCGCATCGGGAGGAAAGGAGCTGATTACCTATCGCAAGTTTTCACCCTATGCGTAGGTAGTCTCCAAATACCCAGCATGTGGAGGTTAGGGAAAATCATCCCGATACCGAAACCTGGTAAGCCGCTCCATCAAGGAAGCTCTTACCGCCCAATCACCCTACTGTCACCAGTGGTGAAGGTATTAGAGACACTCCTCCTTCCCCTCTTTCAGGAACACTTCCCTCTGGCTGAACACCAACATGGCTTCCGAGCAGGTAGGAGTACAACATCTGCCCTCTGTGAGCTGACATCCCAAGTAGCAATGGGCCTGAACAGCACAAGACCGCACCACAGGACCATTGCCGTGGCCTTGGATCTGTCGAAAGCCTTCGACACAGTCCAACACTCCAGGCTGCTGCAAGATGTCAGCAACACCAGTACGCCCCCTACACTAGTGCGTTGGCTCGCCAATTATCTGGCGGACAGGCGGGCGTACGTGGAATTCAGAGGTGCCAGATCTGGTATGCGACGTTGCAAGCAAGGGGTGCCCCAAGGGGGGTGCTATCCCCACTCCTCTTCAACTTGTACGTCGCAGGCATCCCCCAACCGCCACCAGAAATCAGTCTTATCTCTTACGCAGATGACTGCACAATCGCTACCACCGGCAGGGACATTAGCGTTTTAGAGCATAGACTGAACTCCTACCTCCCCACTATACGGCAGTTCCTGGGGGACCGTAATCTCGAACTCTCGACGCCGAAATCCATGGCATGCCTCTTCACCACATGGACCAAGGAAGTGACAAGGGAAATCGATATCCACTTAGGTGGCCAGAGAGTACCAACCGTAAAAAATCCCAAAATCTTGGGGGTCACTTTCGACAGTCTATTTGTGTTTTCGAAGCATGCCGAACAACTGGCCAGGAACGTGAGCAAGAGACTACGGATCCTCAGAGCTCTGGCGGGTAGCACTTGGGGCAAAGACAAGGAGACACTCCTCATCACTTACAAAGCGATGGGACGGTCTCTCCTTGATTACGCTGCCCCAGTCTGGTCCTCCAGCATCAGTGACACCCAATGGAGAAACCTCCAGACGGTGCAGAATGCAGCCCTCCGCACCATCACGGGCTGCCACTCCATGTCATCGGAGAGCCACCTCCACAGTGAGGTGGAATTTCTGCCCGTTCGGGATCACTGCTTGCTGATTAGCCGACAACACTTGGTCAAATCCCTTTCGCCCGAGCACCCCAACCATCTCAGCTCAGGGCTGGCCATGTCGGCTAGGACCAGACCTATCCGCTTCGACTACAGAGCCGAACTGCCGTACCTCAGAAATCTCTTACCCTTCGAGACCAGCACAAGTGAGGCATTGGAACAGGTCCACACTGCCACCGTAGCAGCTTCGCTCGAAGCGCTAGCTCCTAGCGTGGTTCTAGGAGGCAGACCCCCACCCATCAACCCTGCCGAGCGGCAACTGCCGAGAGCAACCAGGTGCACATTGGCACAACTACGTTCGGGTTACTCAGCCTACCTAACCTCGTACCTTGCGAGGATTAACCCGGACGTAGACCCCTGTTGCGAGGCTTGTCGCTCGGCACCGCACACGACCCAGCATCTCTTCGAGTGCGAGGCGCGACCCACGGCTCTCACTCCACATGCCCTATGGAGCAATCCAGTCGAGGTGGCTCGCTTTCTTGACATGGACCTGTGTAGTGATTAATGTCTCTTTTTTCCTTTCTTTCCCCTTCCCAAACCCACAACATGGATGCGACTACCTGCGGTAGGAAAGAGGACGGCTACAACAACAACAACATCGATCGCTACCAGCCGCAACAGCAAGCACAGCACGACAGCTACCGTGCGCAGTAGCAGCAACAACAGCAACTGGAGCTACCGTGCGCAGCAGTAGCAACAACAGCAACTGTAGCTACTGTGCGTAACGCCGCAACTACAACCACGATAGCTACGGCTCGCAGACGCAGCAACAGCAACAACAGCAGTTACCGCAGCAGTCGCTGCATTTGCGATAACAACCACCAGAGCAGCCCAGCAGCAACAGCAAAACAGCACCGTCGCAATCGCTGCAACGACTACAGCGGCATACCCGACATAAAGTTGCATTTGCGGCAACAACAACAATCACCAGAGCAGCACAGCAGCAACAGCAAAACAGCCATCGCCGCAATCGCTGCAACAACTACAGCTGTATAGCCGTTGCATTTGCGACAAAAACATCAGCGACCGGAACCACAGTGACGGCACGAGCGCACCGCAACAGCCGTAACAACAGCAGCAACAACAACAATAGCAACAGCCGTAACCACAGCAACAACACCAACAATAGCAACGACCACGGCCGGATCGAGGAGGAAAGTGTAGTGAAAGTGCAGTGCAAGTGATCGCGAACGGTGCCATACATATAACATACATACACACACGCACGCATACACACAAGCTCGTTCACCCACACACGCACGCATACACACACGCTTGTTCAACTAGGCACACCGGCATACACACCCATACACACACATCCGATCCGCAGTGCCATAGATGCCCCCGGCCTAACGGTGGAAGCAATCCGATCACTGCGAGCCCTACGCAGCGGTTCATCGTCGGCAACGTTGGTGCTTCCAACTGCTCTAGCCACCCAGTTACTTGACCTGGCTAAAATCCGGCCAGCAACCACAACGCAATTATATGCACACTTGCTGGCCAGCATGAGCGGATTGTACGCGGCGCGCCTAACGTGAAACATTACCGTCAGGAAACATTTGACGCTGCGGTGTTCTCCAGAGCAATTGCGCAGCTCTTCTCATCGGGCTCTGCTGAATCTCGTGCAGCTTAAATGGCTGCGCAAATTTCCTCGGCGTGCGACAGCAGCATGGCAATACGGCGTCACTACAAGCGTCCCCACGCCCCCACGTATTGGTGGAACGCGGAGATTGACATAGCACGTCACGCCTGCATTAGGGCCAGAAGACTATGTCAACGCGCAGTCAACAGGCCTCATTTTGCTTCAAGACGGGAGGATTATAGACGGGCGAGAGGCACGCTTAAGAGGGCGATCAAGGCGAGCAAGCGAATATGCTTCCTGCAGCTGTGCGACTCTGCTGAGCACGATCCCTGGGGGAAAGCGTACAAAACGGTGGTCAAGCGCATCTATGCTGGGAACTATAACCTCCCTACCATAGAACCAGACAGGATGCAGGCCATCGTGGAGTGTCTGTTTCCACATGGGAGATCGCAGGGCTGGCCCGCAGTGTCATCGCAACACCAAGATGACACCGTACCAGCGGCTATCACACCGGAGGAGGTACTTGGTGTAGCCAATAGCATCTCGACGATCAAATCACCGGGTCCTGATGGCATTCCAAACAAAGCGCTGAAGCTGGCTATGTCGCTACAAGCCGAACAATTTGCCGCACTATTCAATGCCTGCCTGCATGAAAGGATCTTTCCGCTCGTCTGGAAAGTGCAGAACCTGCTGCTTTTGCCGAAGCCAGACAAACCGCCAGGGAAGCCTTCATCATACAGACCAATCTGTCTGTTAAATAACAATGGCAAAGTTTTTGAAAAGCTGCTGGGGGCTAGGCTTAGCAATGCGATCGACATGGCCGGCGGGTTGTCCCCGCACCAGTTTGGGTTTCGCAAAGCGAGGTCAACCATCGACGCCCTTAGTATGGTGGTCAAGATAGCTACCAGCGCTATTCAAGGCACCAGATGGGCAGGAGGAGGGAAAGAGTATTGCCTTATTGTCACGCTGGACATCAAAAATGCGTTCAACTCTGCCAATTGGGATGTCATCCTAAACGCCTTGGAGAAGCTGCAAGTCCCCTCATATCTGCGGGACACAGTACGGAGCTATTTCGATGGTCGAGTGTTGCACTACCGGACCACCGAAGGCACCAAAGTATACAATGTCTCTGCAGGAGTTCCACAGGGATCCGTTCTTGGGCCACTACTGTGGAACATTATGTACGATGGAGTCTTAAGGTTAAATCTCCCGGACAAGGCTCACATAGTTGGATTTGCAGACGATGTTGCTATCGTCGTCGTGCGCAAGGAGTTGGAGCATGCTGTGGCTGCGTGCAACATATGCATTGCCCGTGTGCAGGACTGGCTTAATCATGCGGGATTGGAGCTAGTTGCGCACAAGACTGAGGCACTTCTGGTGAGCAGCCGTAAGAAGGTGGAAACTGCGAGTATAGTTGTAGGCCGAACTACGATTATGTCCAAAAGGGCAATCATATATCTCGGAGTTATGCTGGAAACGAGATTGTCCTTCAAGGAGCACCTGGAGTACACTGCAGCCAAGGCAGCTGGAACAGGTCGCGCACTGTCGCGCATAATGCTCAATACGCGCGGGCCCAAACAGGAGCGTCGCCGCTTATTAATGACCGTAGTCCGTGCAACTGTGCTGTACGCTGCGCCGATCTGGTGGAGAGCCGCACGGGTTCAAAGCTATTGCCGCGTCATAGGCGCAACTTACCGCTTTTGCGCTATTAGGGTATGCTGTGCGTTCAGGACAATCTCCGACGAGGCTGCCCTGGTTATTGCCGGCATGATTCCGATTGAGGAGTTGGCAATCGAGGCGGGCGAGCTGCAAAGGCACACTGCCGGAGACAAAGCGCGCATGGACCGAGCAGCAGCGAGAGCCAGGACAATTGGGCGATGGCAAGCGCGCTGGAACTCTTCGTCAAAGGGGCGATGGACTTTTGCCTTGATCCCGCAACTGCTACCTTGGCTAAACCGCAAACACGGCGAAGTGAATTTTTATCTGACGCAGCTCCTATCTGGTCATGGGTGCTTTCGGAGCTACCTTAAGCGGTTTGGTCATGACCAAAGCGAAGAGTGTCTATGGTGCGGTCGGGGCTCGACAGAGGACGCTCACCATGTGCTGACTACCTGCGGGCGGTTCGCACATCAGAGGAGTGCACTGGAGCGCGCTATGGGTTGTCCCATCACCATGGACAATCTAGTCAGAGGAATGTTGGAATCTACACCGAAGTGGGAAGCGGCCTGCACATTTGCGGCAACGGTGATGAAGGAGCAGAGGCGAGTGGAGCGGCTTAGGAGAGCACCTTTAATCTGCATACTCAATTCTGTTTGCGAAGAAATTCAAAAGGAAACACCCAAAAAATTTTCCCCCTTTTCTTTTTTTTAAAAAAAATAATTATTTATTAATTATTATTTTTTAAAAAAAAAAAAAAAAAAAAAAAAAAAAAAAAAAAAAAAAAAAAAAAAAAAAAAAAAAAAAAAAAAAAAAAAAAAAAAAAACATACCCACAAACAAAAAAAAAAAAAGAGAGCACCTTTATATCTAGGCATACTCCAATATAGGGACGCGACAGTGGTTTCATTTAATGTTAAATTTTTTTTTTTGGAAAAATTAAAAAAAAAAATTACGTCCATCGGATGCACGATCACAATTTTTAGTTGCCCCAAATGACGTCATTTGGAAGCAAGAATTAAATTTGCGTATCTTACGCAAAAATAATTTGGAATCATCTGAATTGCCAGTAAGAAGGGATAATAAAGGCTCCGGCGGAGCGGGTAGAGGTGACAGCACAACTTTTCCTGATGCGCAGCACATGCCGGCTGCTTCATTCCGAAATTTCAATGCCTGACAATATTGACATACTTTATCCATTCCACCGATAGCAATTTTTGAATGCGCTGAGTAGTTAATATCTGGTGCATATTCAAAGGCAAGTCGAACGAATGATGCACGTGTTAATGAGCGGCTGATCCGTTGCCTTTGTCGATCTAGTACTCGTACTGTATCTATGTTTCGTTCTCGTGCCGCTCTTTGTCTCGTAATATACTGTTGCAGACGTTCGTCACGCTGTTCTTGAGATTCTTGTGCACGACTTTGTGCAGTCCTGATTCTTTGAGCTGCATTTCTTGTTTCGATTTGGTATGGTAATTGCTGATCTCTTTCAACACGTTTGCGTCGTGTCCCATTGCTGATCGCGTTGTTGAGGTTAGCTCCTCTGCGTATTGCAGGCATTTTAAAAATGTACGATTTTAAACAGTAAAAAAAACTGTTTTGATTCAGAAGCTAAACTGTTTTGTTTTTTAAATTTTTTTTTTTTATTTTAGTTGTTGGCGAAGCAACGCGCGCCGGATAACTAAATAATTTCATTTATACGTTGAATAGAATTATTTTTCCTACTGAATTTTAAATGTAGCCTACTAAGATTTTGCAAAACACAGCTCTAGGACTGTCAGACAAATAATTAGCAATAAATTAAAATTGCGACAATAATTTGAGATTAAACTACCTTATCTTTCAAGTTGGATCGAACTGCACATGGTGTGCGAATTTTATTAAAATCGGTTAAGTGGTTTAGGAGGAGTTTGAGGACAAACATCGTGACACGAGATTTATATATATTAAGGTTTTAAATAAATGTGTGTTTTTATTACATGTCATCCTTTTCCCCCCTCTTAATTTCCCCTTTAGCAAACCAAACCTTGCCTTAGCCTTTGGGTAGCTCATCTAACGACCCACCTGGGCCAGGCTGAGGGACGGGCTAACGAACCTCCCGGGTTTTATCCTAGGTTCCCTGACGCCTATCTCTTGGTCAGGTCCGTGTGGTGTCGAGATAGTGGCGGGCCTAGGTAGAGCAGTTTGGGGAAAACGCAATCCGAGTCTTACTCTATGCGTCCTTCCCTAGATCTCTGCCTGGGCCAGCTACCCGCGTTTGCGAACGCGACTGATGAGCCGAGCGATGTGGACGGGATCTTGAGGTCATCTGTCCAGGCTTCCGGGCCTTACCCTTGCCTGTCCAGACGAACCTTAAGAATCCTATCCCTTCGTAGTTCAAAGTCTAAAGTGCCCGTTTGGTCGACAACGAAGAGTCGTACGAAGGGAGAGGGAAAAGGTACCTTCCGGGTTTTTACCCTAAGGGTTACCCTTCCCCTTTGGACATATCCGAAGTTGTCGATCGAACGGTGGTATCTGCCCCGAACCCTACTTGTCTACGGTTTGTTGCTCGACCCCGGTGCGGTTCACTCCGGTGTTCCGGCACAAGTTATAAATTATCTGTGAAACCCCGGACGCGACTGAGACGCCGACCTCGGCCAAGAAACGTCCTTACAATTTAAATAAACATTTATTGTTACCCTAACTACAATAATATATACATACATCTATACATACAATTACAAACAAATCCACATTGCACAATCCTACACAATACACAGCACAATTCACGCGCACTTATCCACAAGTCGTGAATGCATTTTTTTAAACATTGAACAACAAAATTAACATTATTATTATAATAAAAACACAAGCACTGCTGGCAGCGATCAGTGATGTGCCATTTTCCTACCGATTAATCGAGTACTTTCGTCAAAACGACCGATTAGTCGTGTAATTACATAGTCCGAATATATTTCAAGTGCGATATTTCGAAATGCACATTTCTCATATATTTTAACACGAATATTCCTTTTAAATAAACTGATCGTGTTCCATATTATTAGTAATTAAGAACATCTAATATAACATATATTCCGTTGTACTGATTTTTTTGAACATTTTTTTGATAAAAAATTCAACGTTCCAAACTGTCCTTGTCCGATCACGATTATTTATTGTCAATCAATAAATTATACACAAATTATAATCACAACTCTCCAAAGGCTGTAATACATTCATTCAAAAAAAGAAAAAAACAACCAACCAACTTGTATCCACGTATCTTGTTATCCGCTTGTTATTAGTAATTTTTTGTTCAACTTGACTAATCTGCTGGGCTTATGAAACCTACCAGATCCTTAATTGACAACAAATCATTATCCATAGCGAAGCGAGTTGGCAGTCCCTCTTTACACGTTTCTAGAAGCCTAACTCGAGAAGCTTCCTCCTCCAAACCTCAAACAAGGGCGACCACAGTTGAAAGCAAGGGGACCATCAAAATTATAAATCCTAAGCCCGTGAGCCTAATAAATAAAGTCGACATGGCGTTAAATGATTTTATTGCTGTCACTGACAGAGTCAGCCACTTCCAGGCCAGAAATTCTACACCATCCGACACCATTCCGTCAATCCAAACATTAAAAATTCGACTTGACCAAATCGGATCCTTGTGGGAGAAGGTCGAGGCGGAATACGAGAAGTGCTCTCGAATCATTAGTCGACTTGAGAGTAACGACGATGCCGTTGTGATGCAAGCAAAATACGACTATTGCTATTCGGTGTATGAGACATGCGCGGCTCAATTGAGTGAGCAACTTGATCTTGCATCCGCGCTTATAACGCAACTATGTTTGAATTGCTTTGCGAGAGGTCGTATCCTTAAAGACTGCACAAGTGCACATAGTTGCTTCATGTGTAAAGGTCGCCATCATACGCCAGTCCATCCACTTCGTCAAACATAGCATCGAACGTCCAAACATATTTCTCAGCAAACACACAAGGTGTCTTGCTTGGCACCGCCTTAATAAATATCTGCTATGCAGGTACTACGTACGAGGCACGTGCACTCATTGATTCAGGATCGGAAGCTACGTTCATTACAACTCGGATCTTCAACCTGATAAAGCTTCCATTCCAGTCCGTCCATGCTCAAATTAGTGGTTTAAATCAAACCCTAGCAGCCAAGCCTCAAAAGTTGTGTCATTTTTTCATAGGCTCTCCGTTGAAGCCGAGAATTCAAATTGAATCCTCGGCGTATGTTATTCCACATCTGGCAGGTAACTTACCCTCCTACCCAGTACCTCAGACGATACTGGAGAACTTGCCAGATATCCAATTGGCTGACCCCACGTTTTATAAGAGCTCGCAGATAGATGTGCTTTTAGGCGCAGATATCCTCCCATCCATTTTGCTAGGCGGACCCCAATCCAACATTTGCCGAACACTTCTAGGGGAAGAATCTATCTTTGGGTGGATACTTACAGGCCCAATAGCCAAGAGCATTGGCTCATCAATTTGTTCGTTCACAACCAAGGTTTCCGCTGATCCTGAACTCCAGTTAGACAAACTTCTCACAAAGTTTTGGGAGGTGGAGGATCTTCCTCTTAGTCCGATAAGGGATTCGGATTTCAAATGTGAAAGCAACTTTGTCCGCACCACTACGAGAAATAAAAGTGGAAGATACGTTGTCACACTACCCTTTCGAAACCCTGAACACATCCAGTTGGGGCATTCAAGGTCCATTGCGTTAGCTCAGTTTCTGAAGAACGGAAGCCGTTTGAATAGAAACATTTCTAAAAAAGAGCAGTACGACTCCGTGATTCAAGAGTACATAGACTTGGGTCACATGAGACAAGTCCCTCCGAGCGTCGACTGTCACCACTTTTATCTCCCTCATCATGCTGTTTTCAAGCCAGACAGCACTACTACAAAGGTTCGCGTGGTGTTTAACGCATCCAGCATATCAACAAATGGCAAAAGTTTGAATGATATTCTATATCCAGGACCTGTCCTACAATCCGATCTGACCGTACAGATCCTCAAGTGGCGTTATTTTCGCTATGTTTTTAACGCAGATATTACCAAAATGTATCGGCAGATCATGGTACATTCCGATCACACTCCATATCAACGGATTCTGTTCCGAAATAAAGGTAGTGAATTGTGCGACTTTGAGCTCAATGCAGTTACTTTTGGTGTCAATTGCGCTCTATTCTTGGCCATCCGCGTGCTGCAGCAGCTTGCACAGGATGTCAAGGAAGAACTTCCTCTCGCTAGTGACATTATTTCCAAGCATATTTATGTAGACGATGTCTTAGCAGGGGCCCACTCCAAAGAACACGCAATTTTCAAGATCCGAGAACTTCGTAAGGCGCTAGCGAGTGCTGGGTTTCCATTACGAAAGTGGACATCAAATGAAAAATTCGTCCCAAAGGACATTCCAAAAGACCATTTGCTTCGAGATGATATCCTGGAAATCGAAAAAGCCAGTGTTGCGAAGACGCTGGGGATCAGATGGCAAGCCGACTCCGATGAGCTTTTCTTCGCCCCTTCCGCTCTAATAGTCAAGGAAGCCTTTTCCAAGCGCGACGTACTTTCGCAGACTGCGAAACTTTTTGATCCTGCTGGATTGTTGGCACCGTGCGCGCTAAAATCTTCATGCAAGAGATTTGGCTCCACAAGCTCGACTGGGATGATTTGTTGCCAACAGTGCTCGAGTGTCGCTGGCGAGATTTCTTGACTTGCAACCCCATTTTAGGAGAGATTCGCATTCCACGGTGGCTAAATTTCCAACCGCCCGCAAGAATCCAGTATCACGGTTTTTGTGATGCATCACAGCGGGCTTACGGCTCTCCTTGCTCCTGGACAACGTTCGTCGCCGCGTTTCCAAGACCGGCCAAGTTACTGACTGTCAAGCCTGGTCACACGAGAGGTTAGAAGACAATTCGGCAGACTTATCCAGCCGCGGAGTCTCGCCACAGGAGCTGAAATACAGCCATCTATGGTGGAATGGACCCGACTATCTAGGCCTTCCTCAGGAGCAATGGCCTGTTTCAGCTGATTCAGGTCTGGAGAGTGAGTTAAGGTCAACGTGGCGGAACTGTCTCCATCGGATCCAATTGAAAGGTTCTCTGATTTCGGCAGAGCGTTACGAGTTCTCGCCTACGTGTTTCGATTTGCTAAACGATGTTGTCCTCTGTGCTGTTTCCATCGCAGCAACTCCAAAATAGTGAGCTTCAAGAAGGTCAAGAACGACTCGTCGCCCTGGCTCAACGGAACTCCTACGCGAAGGAATATAAGTGCCTCCGTGACAAGCTTAACTTGCCAGGTAATAGCCAAATCCTTCACTTCAATCCGTTCCTCGATCCAAAGGGGATCATAAGATCTTCAGGTCGAATCAGTAAATCCTGCAACCTTAACTATGATGAACGGCATCCGATCATCCTTCCGTTATGGATTCCTAAGCTAAGGACACTCATACCTCCGTTACCAATTCTTGTCGGGTCTGCGTAATACACAAAAAGAGGCTCCATACTCAGCTCATGGGCAGCTTACCCGAAGAGAGGTGGACTTTTTCACGTCCTTTCACACATACTGGAATCGACTTTGCTGGTCCGTTCGAAATAAAGAACTATACGGGTCGGTTCTGCCTCATAACCAAAGGTTATGTGTGTGTGTTTGTGTGTTTCAGCACAAAGGCAATCCACCTTGAAGCCACATCCGACTTGACTTCGGACAAATTCCTTGCAGCGTTTGCTCGTTTTACAGCAAGACGCGGCTGCCCCTCCAAGGTCTACTCCGACAACGGGAAGACGTTTGTTGGAGCTTCTAGAGTCATTACTCGAGACTTTTTAGAGGCTACAAAAACGCGCGTCGAGACAACATATAGTCACCACTGTCTCTCGTGGCACTTCAACCCACCAGGCGCACCTCACATGGGTGGGCTGTGGGAAGCCGGAGTCAAAAGTTTTAAGACACTATTCTATAAGTCGACCTGAACGTTTAAATACACATTTGAGGAGCTCTCCACTCTGCTCTCGAAGATTGAGGCCTGCCTAAACTCGAGGCCAATCTCTCCTTTATCCGAAGACGTGACCGATTTGCTGGCTCTTACTCCAGGGCACTTCCTAGTAGGGAGCCCACCAACAAGAGGACTAAGTGGCAACTACCCAAAAGGAACCTGCAACAGGGTGACATGGTAGTTGTCAAAGAGGATAACCTTCCATCAAACGAATGGTGCTTGGGACGAGTCACGAAATCCCACCCGGAACAGGATGATCGGGTTCGAGTAGTCGACGTTCTTACGATCCGTGGGACCATAAAGAGGCCAGTGGCCAAACTTATCCTCCTTCCACTCCGAGACCACTAAACTTCCAACTCCTCCATCCAAAGCATGACTAACCGTTTTATACAAAACGAGTATTTTTTCTAATCTGTTTGTTTTATATCTCCTCAGAGTTCGTGTACGAAGCAACATGGCTCCCACCAAAATCCAAATCCAGAGGCAGAAGCTGCGTGGTACGGCGTCTTTTCGCTGTCGTGTGTGTCGGGGCGTCCACACACTGAAGAAGTGCCAGCGCATCATTCGTCTGAACGCTGAGAAGCGTCTCAGGGCAGTACTCATCAACAAGTACTGCCCAAACTGTCTGGCACACCAGCATTCAGGGCGATCCTGCCGGAGTGGCGAGAGCTGTCGTGTATACGGTGGTGAGCACCACACTCTTCTCCACCTGGACGATCCTGAATCGCTCCGTCCCTCGAGGACTGGTCGATCCTTGTAGCCCGACCATCTGTATTGATGCCTCACTGGCAAAGGCATTGGGCCTTTCCGCCACTTGGCTCGATGCGGGTGAAAGGGTCAGTGCTCGCATCAAATCCATCAGCGGCACGTTCCACAGAGAGGTACGACTGTGCATCGAATCGGACTTCAAATTCCAGACCCCGAAAAGGCCAATTTATGGGCATGCCAGCAAAGGCATGTCCAACATCATCCAGGCAGATAGCGCGTGGTATAGGCCATCAATCCATAGCTTGGTGTTGGGCGCCGACACCTACAGACATATTATCCAGCCAGGCGTTCTTCCAAGTGCCCACGGTCTAGTGGCTCAAAATACGGTGTTTGGGTGGATCCTTTCTGAGTGTGTAGCCAATAAGGTCCGCTCCCCCCTCCAGTCCATATTTTTCGCAATTATTTTGCAAGGGGGGCGGAATGTTTAAGCCGGAAAGTCTGCACCTGTTACTCCCCACCCAAACCAGTATTTCCTCTCCTCTCTTTGCATAGAACATAACATAAGTCCATAGTGTTACAGCTCTTTTTATATTAATAGCTGCTGAGCAGCCCTATGTAAGTTAGATCTAAAATCCAATAATCAATCGAAAATATACCATTAAACCGACCACAAGCAAGTGTTCTTTTTTGCCGCAAAATCGCGATCTTTGAAAATATTTCTATCGCCCACATCCCGTGATTTCGAAGACGTAGCAGCCACCCCACCACAACACCACCTTTGGGTTGCTTTACGCAGGGTGAAGCTCCTATTTTGTAGTCTGAACGAGCCTAGTGGCATACCAACGTTAGTACTCTCCGATAGAAGAGCTTCGCAGGTACCCTTTCTAGCCAGCTCATCAACCATTTCATTGCTTCGATGTTTCGGTGACAGGCACCCATACCAGGAATATAATGAGGTGTTGAGCTATCTCATTAAGAGATTGGCGGCACTCAGTCAGCGTTTGTGCGTTATTGATGTTCGAGTTAAGTGCCTTGAGGGCTGCTTGACTATCTTAGAAAATTATTACACACCTTGAACTTCCGCCTGGTAGACGCTAAAGTGGTCCGGAAGTCTAAAGGAGATTTGTAGACCTAAATCAGAGGAATATACCCCCCCCCCTCCAACCTTGTTATCGAGTTTCGATCCATCGGTATAGATGGATACTGAGTTCGAGTTAGGTTTGTATTGACTTTGCCATGCCTCCCGGCTGGGTATAGTCACGCTGCACTTGTTGTTACAGGTGAGCTTGGGGACAAAGTAATCTGTGCGAGATGGTATGTTTGATTGGAGACTCAGGACTGAGGCATGTCCTTGGTTGCATCCTCTCCATTCCATCGCTTCTCGAATCCGCAAGGCAGAGTTTGTAGCTAACTGTCTGGCTACGAGATCGAGAGGTAGCAGGTGAAGCATGTTGTTTAAAGCTTTATTTGGGGTGGTTCGTAGTGCTCCGCTTATACAGATGGACGCACTTCTCTGTACTTTATGCAGTGCTTTGAGATTTGAAGGTTTCGTTAGAGTTGGCCACCAGACTAGGTTCCCATATATGTAGTAAAATTGGTCTTATCACGGCTGTGTATAGCCAGTGTACTATTGAAGGTGAGGAGCCCCACCTCAATCCTATTGATTTCTTACACGCGAAAATTGCCGTGTTGGCCTTGATTATGCGTTGCCTGATGTTTTCGTCCCAGTTTAGTTAACTGTCTAAAACTACTCCGAGATATATGGCACTGCTGCACAGCGAGAGGCTCGTGTTGTCGAGCTTGGAGAGGGTAAAGTTCGGCAGCTTATACTTCCTTGTGAAGAGGACAAGTTCTGTCTAACTTGGGTTAACCCCTAGTCCACATGTTGTGGCCCAATTTACCAATATATACAGTGCGCGCTGCAAACGATCGCTCAGGGTTTGTGCGTATTTACCTTGCACTATTATAGCCAGATCGTTTGCATAGGCGATCACTGCGTGCCCCTCCCCTTTTAGCACTCGTAAAAGTTGGTTGACCGTCACGATCCAGAGAAAGGGGAACAACACCCCGCCCTTAGGGGTTTCTCTGCTGACATGTCTCTGAGCCTCCGAAGTCCTTAGTTTGGAAACAACTACCCTGCATGGTGTCGATGAGTCCCACCATTGGCGCGTCGACCTCGAGTCCAGTCAGCGCTGCAGTAATGGCCTTTGGGAGAATGTTGTTAAAAGCCCCCTCTATATCCAGGAATGCCACAATTGCGTATTCCTTGCAGTCAAGTGAATACTCTATTCTAGAGACTAGTCCATGAAGGGCAGTTTCTACGGACTTTCCTTTGGTGTATGCATGCTGAGTCCTCGATAGTGAATCTGGTCTGATTAACTGTCTTAAATGCAAAACCTCTCCAGGGTTTTGAGTAGGAAGGAGGAGAGGCTAATGGGTCTGTTGCGAGTTCGTTTAAAAATAACTGCCAATCCTTGCCGTATTGTTTTCCTATTTAGTTTATACAACCAAACTATGCGATATATATATAAATATCGTTGAATTGTATTTTGTTATCGATGGATGCGATAGAATCGCGCTGTGATGCGACCCTACGATCGATGTCAGTTTTCATCACTTCGCACGCAGCAACATATTAAAATAAATTTTTCTTTTTGCTTAAAATGCCTTATAAATATAATTTCGTTGAATCATTTAATAAACGTAGCAAAATGTAGTAAAGAATTCTATTTTTGTGTTGCTAAGACGTGTTTTGGTCTATAATCGTTTGTTTCGTGGGATGGTTTGCCCGCTTTGGATATGAAAACTACTTTAACTTTTCTCCAGGTGCTTGGAATATAAGCTGTGTTCAGACAACCTAGAAGGACAGCCTCCAGCCATCCGCTAATAAAGGGTAGACTATGTTGCAGCTGTGCCGGAAATATCTTATAACCCATTTAATATTTTCTCTATTGACTATTGTGTCAGGCTTCTATTGTACTGGGTGTGAGTTGTTGTTTGTGTGCACCCCGGGAAGTGGGTGTTGAGAAGCAAGTCTGAGGACTCGGCTGTCGACTGAGTCCACTGGCCCCCATCGTCCTGTAGAACTAGTACCTCTTGAAAGGTCCTGAAAGGGACCTGGCCCTGGGTGTCATGGGCCAGGTAGTAGGATGTCAGTCGGTGTTTGCGGTTGTCTAACTCTAGACTGATAGTGGTAGTGACCCGTCACTAAATTGAAGGAAAAGAAAAGCGTTAAGATGTTTCTTGATTAGTATGCAGGAACGCAGCTTATCCATACCGTTACCGTGGAAAATGGTGTACTTGGGAGTCCGCAAGCCGCAGATCCTGTTGCCAGGGATCCACGGCACTTGGAGAAGGACCAGGTCTACTTCGCCCTGTGCTAAGCAAAGCAGAAGTGAAGCTGAATCTGCCTTACTGTGATGCAAGTTGATTTGTAAGAACCGCATCAGTTAAGGCAGCGCTTCCCTCTGTCAGAGTGACCTCTGACTCGATCTCCTCGCCTTCGTCGCCAAGCAGCATCTCCTCCTCCACGTCGCCAGTAGGTGGGTCTACTAGATCAGCGTCAACACAGCTGGCAAGGTTATGGTGCGCTCCAGTATCTGTCTTGTATACTTTTAAAGCTACCTTGGCGAAGCCGTAGCTTACGACCCCCCCGCAGCAGCGTAGGTTCTCCTGGAAAACAACCTGCATACTTGCCCGGTTCGTTTTCTCTACCTTGAGGACTCTCCAGCTGTTCGTTCCCACATGCGGGTTGAACAGTTTGAGGACCTCCAAGATTTCTGCTGGCTCTGATGGCTCGCTCGGCAGCCACGCTTTCGCTCTAGGCCTAGGCGGAATGTCCTTGGCATCCACTGCCTTTAGGCTTGCTCCCGGGTAAACCTCCTCCAGTTGTGCCACGGCCGCCTTGTACAGCGCCACAGATCGCACATCTCCACATGCGATGAGTTTGACTGATCCCTGGTACCAGCCAGCGTCTTCGCAAGTGGGCGGCGGGCCAGGGTTCTCGCGCCACATCTTGATTGCGATCGGCGTCAGCGCAACCTGGATCCATTTCCACTGGTGCTTGGGGGTTCGCCCTTCCGCGTGGTTCTTGTCGATCACGCCGATGACGATCTTGTCCTTTGCCACTTCGGCGAAGGATTTTTTGGAAAGGGTTGGACCCTACCGTATTCTTTTTGAGGTGCTCTGCACCTTCGAGGTCCGCTTCCTCTTCTCAGCCAACATTAGCTTGGTGGGGGTTTCTAACGAGAAGCCAGGCAGTACGGCCTTTGCCTACTCTATGTCCTCCTGCACCTTGGCGAAGTCTTGCTCCGACGTCTGCTCCCTGGTTATTGGATTTGTAGCATTCCGGGTAAGAATGCGCTTGGCTGTGCGCTTATCACTAGGCTTTGCCTTAGCCGGGTCCGTCCTGGTGAAATCGGCGGCTCTTCTGCTAATCACCGGCTCACCCCCATTTGGTTTCACGGCAGACACGACAGCTGCGCTCTTGGCTTTGATGCAGGATCCCTCCATGGGTTTGCCAGGATTAGCCCTCTTGTTGTAACCCACGGCTGTCTCGCTACTTCCTGGGACAGATCCCGACCCGCCAGCAGACACGCCAGCTGCCGATGGCTGCCGGTGGCTTTTGTGCCGACTAGACTGGACTGTCCAGGTTTGGCATTGGGCGTGCAATGCCTGGGTGTGCTCGGGTGAGAGCCTGTAAAGACGGAGTTGGTTGCTCCCTCCGGCTTTTTAGGTGTGCCGGACACCGTTCCTTTTTTTGTTGTGCTGTTTTCTAAATTCATCATCATAAAAGGACCCACGAGTGGCGGAGAAGGGGAAGGGGACGTTAAAGACTGAACTATTTTTGGTAGACCTGGACCTTTAGCCAGGCTGACTCTCGGCACGGGTCGAATAACACCTTAGTCCAGCCCAGGTATGAGATGTGTGGGAGAGAATGGGTAGGTATATGCGTGGGAATTTGGGTGTGTGTAAGACTGCAATTTTGAAGGCCGTTTAACAAGCGCCTTATCACCAATACGTTAACAACCGCATGGCTTTTGCTGTCCGGGACTGCTTATTTGCCAAAGGCTTATTTGCAGCCTAACCACTAAATCTAGAGGCCGTTCGCTATCCGCAACCTGCGACCCGTCCGGTAGCCCCAGCTGGCCCTTCAGAACCATCTCATTAGTTCTTCCGGTCATCGGATTTACTCTCGCTTACTTTACTCTCGCTTACTTTCGTTTGTTTTCGTTTACTAACAAAATTACCTATTAACGCACTCTTGCTCTCCAGCATCAGTTCTCTCTCGCTCTATTTCACCGTATTTGCGGTTTTATCTGCCTACGCGCTCACGCCTTTTCACTCAAGTGCTATTATACTCAAGCGCTCTCCACTATGTCCGTTATATTGCGCTCTTTGCTTCGCTTACATTCTTGCACCTACTTTGCTTTGATCAAGCACATTAATTTACCCATATTTTATTTTATTAAATTATAAAAAAAATGTTTGTCTGCTGCAGTAAGAACTGTAAAATTGTTGCTGCATCCAGCGCTGATTTCATCGTATGTAGGATATGCGATAACACGATGCACTTAAAATGTGCAGGTTTTACTGCCAAAATCAAAGACTGTTTAGGAACTGACTCTGGCCTTAAATGGTTTTGTGATGCCTGCAATGTGGTTGAGAAGCAGATGTCAAAATACATGAGGCAGACTTATAATTGTTTTAAAGCTGTTGTTGAGCTACTGAGCTTTTTCAGCAGCTATAGAATAACGACAATTTGTCTTAGTTTTGATTCATATATTTAAGCCACTCAGGGCATATAGTAAATATAAATTAATTGTAAGTTTTTGTGTTAATACAACTCAGCAGGCAGACACGAAATTGCGTTTTGCTTATCGATCACGCCAATTATGATCTTGTCCTTAGCCACCTCCGCGAAGGATTTCTTGGCTGGCGTCGGACCTTGACGTGGTCTTTTTGAGGTGCTCTGCACCTCCAGGGACCGCTTCCTCTTTTCAGCCATCATTAGGCTTGGTGGGGGTTTCTAACGAGAAGCCAGGTAGTACGGCTTTTGCCCACGCTATATCCTCCTGCACCTTCGCGAAGTCCTGCTCAGACGTCTGCTCCCTGGTGATCGGATTAGTGGCATTCCTTGTGAGAATGCGCTTGGCTGTGCGCCTATCATTTGGCTTAGCCTTGGCCGGGTCCGTCCTGGTAAAGTCGGCGGCTCGTCTGCTAATCACCGGCTCACCCCCATTCAGGATCGCGGCAGACACGCCAGCTACGCTGTTGGCTTTGATGTCGGATCCATCCAGAGGTTTGCCAGGATTAGCCTTCCTAATTTGGCCCACGGCTACCCTGCTACTTCCCGGAGCAGATCCCGATCCGTCAGCTGACACGCCAGCAGCCGAAGGCTTACCGGTGGCTTTGATGCCGACTAGAACTGGACTGTCCAGGTTTGGCATTGGGTGTGCAATGCCTGGGAGTGCTCGGGTGAGAGCCAGTAATGACGGAGCTGGTTGCTCCCTCCGGTTTTTTAGGTGCTCCGGACACCGTACCTTTTGTTGTTGTCTTTTTCTTTGTTGCTGTTCATAATAAGGACCCCACGAGTGGCGGAGAAGGCGGATGGAAGGTCCGCAGTACCCGGGTAAGGCTCTTAATAGAACAGGGTTGCCAAGGGGACCCCCGTTAAAGACTGAACTATTTTTGGTAGACCTGGGCCTTCAGCCAGGCTGACTCTCGGCACGGGTCGGATAACACCTTAGTCCAGCCCAGGTATGAGATGTGTGGGATGGGATGGGTAGGTATATGTGTGGGAAGTTGGGAGTGTGTAAGACTGCAATTTTGAAGGCCGTCAAACAAGCGCCTTATCACCAATACGTTAACATCCGCATGGCTGCTGCTGTCCGGGACTGCTTATTTGCCAAAGGCTTATTTGCAGCCTACCACTAAATCTAGAGGCCGTCGCTATCCGCAACCTGCGACCCGTCCGGTAGCCCCAGCTGGCCCTTCAGAACCATCTCATTAGTTCTTCCGGTCATCGGATATTTATATTTAGAAATGCAATTTTTTATTTATGATGCAATTTTTTATTATAATGCAATTATATTTTATTTACATATATTTTTAATACCTTTTTTTTCAAAGCAAACAAAAATTTGCATTGCTGCCAGATTGAGCCGAGCACCATTGAATTGCGAATTGGCTTGGGTTACCAATGTACACCGGTTAATGTAAATTCGACGAATAAAAATAACGTTATAGAATTATTTTCTGAGATTAATAATTTTAACGTTAATAATATTGAAGTTTTAGTGTGAAATGTTGAGATAAAATATTCGATGCTTAAATGCAAAAAAAAAGTATGATGCTAGGGAGCCCCGTTACCGGGAAACAATGTATCGTAAGCCAATATGAAAGTTGCGAAAACCGGAGCACGCAAAACGGAATCCGAACAAATTTGATCAAGTAATGAAACTCAAAATTTTGCGATACGCGGAGCAAGGGCCAATTTAAAAGCTTTCAAGTTTGACAAGTTTGGGGCTTCTCTAAAATTTAAATTCACCAGTTATACTAACTTTAATCGCACTTGTCTGTAAAATATGGGTTCATACATCACATATAGCACTACTTTTATTTTAAATAAACTGTCTAAGGCCCAATTTCTTTATGTCCAGTTAGGTAAAATATCCGACGTTAAGTCAAATTTGAGTTTCTCAATGTTCGGTTAGGAGTATAGGAAAAACAAACTAAACGGAATGCTGGATCTCGTTTAAAATGTAAACCGATTTAATGACAGCTGTCCCTTGAGTTGTATATTTTTTTTGTTATTGAATCAAAATAGCATCACATAAAAGAGTTTTTTATATCCATGCAACGGAGACGCAATTTGACGAAACAGAGCCAAGAGTAAATAGCTCGCGAAGTTATAGGGATAGGGTGAACTATTTCACTGCACTGGATGATGCCAAATTTGTACAGCGGTTCAGGCTAACAAAATCTATATGCAAAATCATTCTTGCAAGGATTGTACATCAATTGGCTGGCCGTAGTAATAAGTAAACAATTAAGTTATTTTGCGTTCAAATTAATTATATGTGGGATTTTAAACAGGAATTATGCAATGTTGCCAAACAACAGCAAAAAACATCTGAACCGCTTGCAATATATGGCCACGCAGTGTACATTTGTGGCAACGCTTTTAGGGCTATAGTTACTAAACGATGAAAGGTTATTTTGACTCAACCAGCAAATTAATTTTGCGTTTAGCTCAGTGATGGGCGCTTCGCGACTTTCCCATGCACATTAGGCAGCGCGTGTGCATAGGGCCTCTGCCGCGGCAGACTGCACAAAATCACACGTACGCTATAAGCACGAATTTTTGTTCGTCGCGTCGTGTGCTTGTTTGCGTGTGAAAAGTGTGACGGTATGTGCGCGTGCCCATCACTGGTTTAGCTAGACGAAAATTTTTCCGGACATTGAGAAATTGGGCCTAAAAGGTAAACAGCAGAAAGGCACAACCACCTTTATGGTGATCGGAAGGGACCTGCAGAAGTGGACCTTTCGGCTACTTTTTGTAAGCATGGTTTTTTATCTGCTCTAGATTGATCAGATTTTAACATATTGTTTAAAGGCCTGTACGCAGATGTCCGTAATGCTTCCGTAACGAAAAAACTTCATACAAAAAAAAGGGGCTTGTACACTGACCAGACAAGAATAACATTTGTTAGTACGCAGTTCTGTTAGTTACGATCAAAGAGTATTCAATACTAACAGAGGGGTAACCAGAGACAGCAACTTTAACAGAAAAAGAACATCGCTAACAGGGGAACATAGCGAGTTAAGTTGGCGGCGTCTGCCTTTTCAAATGATGTGCCGCCTTTTTGAAAATCAGCTGGTGACAAAGAATCAACGGCGATCATTTTTTTCACTTTGTTTTGATGGCAACGTGTTCGAAGAAACCGACAGCAATAATATGTTGCTGTTCGTTTATTCTTGTGTTGTTGTCAAACTCTTGTCTTTGCTTGAGTTTGGCAATTTTACACTTTTGCTTCAATCGACTGGCTGCTTAACTACATGGGAGGGTAGTATAGAATTTTTATGAACTTTGCGTAAATAAATGGGTAATCATAAGATACTAGAATATAATTTCAGCATTAAAGTCTGCAAGTTTTTTATTAATTAGGTAGGGCATGTATAAATAATAAAGAAATTTTTTTATGAGTTTGTTAACTAATCCTAGAGTAAAATAGTCAAAATAAGTTTTGTGTTATATTTAAATTATATGTAAGTGGTTTCATTGATTTAACCCTAATATTGCCAGAAAGGGTATTTGAACATAGCACAGTTGCTGCGTCTTGTTAGCTTTGCCTATTGTAGTTGTGCTGTCGCAGAACTTGAGTTCGGTCATTTAATGTATACGGCTGTTTTGTTTCACTTAGTCCTTGCTTTCCGCCTTTTGTAAGACAGGGACAGTAAAAAATGCATAAGTATTAGTATGCGTGTGATGCGTTTCATTTTGTGCTGGCTTCGCTTTGCCGAGATTTTTGATATTTATTCTTTTCAGTTGCCTTTAGCTACCTTGTGGTAATTGGGTGGTACAGACTATATAGTAACTTTGTACAATAACACACCTGAAAATGAAATACCCTAGCATGATTCCCTTCAAATACGTTTTCTTATAGTTTTGGAATTAGTTGGTTATATATATTTAATTATTAGTGGCTAAATATTAATATATAACTAACAATAAAATAAACTTGTTTCGTATTCAAAATGATATATTTATAACCCATTTATTTGATTGGCATACTGCAAAAATGTCAATGCCATTAATTTAATATTGTGGCAATGGGTATTTCTAGTTGTCCAGCTTATACATACATATCAGCTACAACAGCCAGCCGATGGGTACACATTTATGCATATACACAAAGACGTGCCTGACCTGCGATACGTTTTGTGTTCACATGCAGCCAAATAAGTATACCAAAACGTAAGCAGCAAAAAATCAAAACAGCAAATGCGGCGGCCAGCACAGAAGTATAAACAAAAGCAGCTGTTCTGTCTTTTCTCTACCTACGACCTTTCGTCAGATTTGTTCATGGGCGAGTAAAATTTTTTTGCCAGTTCTTTTTACATCTCTGTTACTATTACATACTCGTTGGTTACGATAGTAAAGTAGTGTTGAACAATGAAACTGTTAAGTGACAGACAGCTGTTCTTACGACAGTAATAAATGCTGAGCACTTTATTACGAACGTAATAACGCTTGAGCATGGCAGGACGCAAAAGTCGTTTTATCAATTTTTCCACAAAATGAGGACAAAATTGAACTTATTCGGGCAGTTGAGTTTCGTAAGGTCTTGTGGGACATTACCCTCTCTTGCATATCGCCCATTTTTTGCCCAGCCCACCAAATATGGCTTCACCCAAATGCGTCTGTTGTTTTTATCTTGCAGTCTGCCTTTTCTTTTAATTTCCACCAACAACAAGGTGTTTGTTGTGCACACATCCAAAAGAAGCGAACGTTGGTCGTTATTCAAAATAAAAATCAGTTAATTTATTTAAGCCAAACAGAGGTGCCTTTTCGATTAATTTATAAAAAGTAGTCATCCTACCACCACAATTTAAGCATTTTTCAACACTAGTCGTTACGACAGTAAAATCTGTGCATTATGGTACGGAAGCTGTACGAGCATCTGCGTACAGGCCTTAATGATGAAAAATATTAAGATGATTTCTGATTAAATATTAGGCTAACCATTAAACTACGATTTTTATTGGTTTCGCTATTTTAGCTTCTTTATGTTGCCGTAAGATCTGTAATCTTTTATTCAATCGGCCAAATCTGACCGCTATTTCATATAGCTGCCATACACAACAAAGATCTTCGTATGTAAAATATCGCATACTAAATATACTGAATTTCGAAAATAATCAATTTGAATATTTTTGATTATTTTGATAATTTGTGATAGTTTCAGATTATTTTTGATTTTTTGTAATCGTAATCATTATATAGTTGTGCAAAACCAAAAATAGTCGTAAAGTAATGACTAGTTCAACTTTTCAACTAAAATAATTTAACTACTAATGACTACAATTAGTAATCACTACCTAACAGGTATGATATAGTATGATACCTTTGGTATCAAAGAATAAAAATCTTCAGAAGTGGGAAACTTGGCTACTGGAGAGTATACTATTACAAGAAGTAATTCTCATCAGTGTAATAAAAGTCCTCATTCATTTTGTTACATTTGTGGAGAATTCAATTTGGAAGGGAATCGAAGATCGTTATCTGATAAGATCAAACAAATTTATGAAGAATGTTTTGGTCTCCAAATTACTAATTTGGATGCAGCATGGGTTCCACATACGATTTGTAGTCGATTTGGTTTAGTTCCAAAACATTTTTTTTTTATCATTAAAACTGCAAATTATGATAATTTTTTCGGTTTTTTTAAGTTTTCTCGAAATTTTGAGGGTGTATTGGCCAAACTGACCTCGGATTCGGATTCAGCGGGTCAAAATACATACCGGTAGGTAGGTCCGATCAAATGCACATTCCACTTATTTTTTTTTGTGTGCCGGTGTAATTAATAAAAAAAAACGCGTTTAATCGATACAAAAGCTTATATTTACTAAACGATTATATTTACTAATTTAATTAAATTTAATTTAATTCAATTTAAGGAAATGTATGCGTTTACTCTCAATATTATTTAATTTAAGAAAACAGTGTGTAAAGCGTTTAAAATTATGTTAGCAGTGTTGTAAACGCTTCGTTACATTGTGAATCGTTATTTAAACACATTTTTACTTGAGCTATTGGCATTATATAAGCCCAAACTTCTCTTTTTAACCGACTTCAAAAAAGAAGAAAGGTTATCAATTCGTCTGTATTTTTGTTTGCAAATATCTGGACACATGCCTTCGTCAGACAAAGTGTAAAATTTAGGGGCCTACGACCTCAGGGGGCTTGGAAAATCGATAACAGGTCGATACACCTCAAAGTGGATGCTAATTTTTTTTTTTTTTATATTGCGGCCTTCAGAGTGTCTTCCGCCTGCTTTCGTTTTCTCATCGGGTGAGCCCTCCATGTCAGCCTCCTGTCAAGAGTCATGCCAAGGTATTTTGGCGCTGCCTCTTCTGGGATAAGGACCCCTTCCAGTTATACAGCAGGACAGTTACCCTGCTCGAGTGCGAATGTGGTGGCTGTGGACTTGTCATTGTTGACAGCTATGTTCCACCTCCTTTGCCAGTCATTTACTAAGTCCAACTCAGCTTACACTATTCGAGAGGCCTCCTCCGGTGTATCAGCAGTGGCTAGAAATGCTGTGTCATCGGTGGCATAGGTGGCAACAAGTAGCTCAGGGCACTCAATTACAGGCAGATCTGCTGTGTATATATTATAAAGTAGTGGGCCCAACACACTGCCTTGAGGGACGCCAGCTCTAATGCTTTTGGGTGTTGATCTCGCATACCCGCATTGCACATGGAATTGCCTGTCACTCAAGTACGAGGCGAGGAAAGCGTAATAGGCCTGTGGTAGACTCCTCCTGAGTTTAAAGAGCAGCCCCAGATGACAAACTCGGTCAAATGCCTGTTTGACGTCAAGCATTACAGCACAGCAGTATTTCTTGGCCTCAAATGCGTCCAGAATGCGTTGGATGACTCTGTGACATTGCTCTGGGGTTCCATGACCGCGCCTGAATCCAAACTGGTGATCAGAGATTAGACCAGCCTCATCTAATATCGGCAACACCCTACGCAAGAATACTCTTTCAATTATTTTGGAAAGCGTTGCCAGCAAACTGATCGGCAGATACGAGGCCAAATTGGATTCAGGTTTCCCGGGCTTAAGTATCATTACAACCTTGGCTCGTTTCCATTGCTCTGGAAAGTATCCAATCTCTAGGCATCTGTTAAAGAGCTTAGTAACAAGCTTGACGCAGACTGGGGGCAGAACCTTCAGTGCGACTGCATTAATACAATCATCACCTGGCGTTTTGCTTGTCTTAAGCGCCACAATATATTCTGTCGTTTCTTCCTCCAGTACCGGGGGTATTTGACTGCTGCCTTGGTGATTACTAGTGGGTTGCTGCTCCGTCTTGCAGATTTCAACAGCAGATTTTTTTAATGCGAGGGGTGAAGACGCTCTCCAGATGTTGTGCGAACGCGTTGGCCCTTTCCGTCTCAGATCTGCACCAGCTGCCGTCCATATTTTTCACTGGGGCTGCCATTTTTGTTGGCCTTTTGATCGTTTTGGTGACTTTCCACAAGTTGTGATGAAGGGCATTGGGTTCAAGCTCCTCCAGAAAGGAGTCGAAGGTCTCCCTCCTCAGGCTGATGAGCAACTCCTTTAGCGCCTTGGTGGCTCTGTTCAAGGCTGCCTCGTACCTTGGGTTCCTTGTAAGAAACCAGACTCGCCTGAGCTTTTGATACTTTTGGTAAGCGCATCAATGGCAGCTTCAACATCCTGGCTACTGTCTAAGGTTGGATTTGGGTTGGTGTTTCTGATCAGCCAGTTTTGGTACTTTGCAGCGTCTGTATTTTTATATATCAGCCTCTTGCGCGCTGACTTCATCACCACTGGGGCATTAATGAGCAGCATGACTGCGCTGTGGTCAGAGGTCAGGTCCTCGTCAACCATAATTTGTGTCCTTCCTGGGTCAACGCCACTAGAGATTGCAAAGTCTTGGACATCTGGGACCTTCAGCGGATCAGAGGGCCAGTAAGTCGGCGAACCAGTGGAGTGGCAGCTTAGGTTTTTTGCCTGGATAAGTCGGTATAGCGCTTGTCCCTTGGGGTTGTTGACTTTGGAGCCCCACCAGAGGTGCTTCGCGTTAAAGTTACTGCCGATGATAAATTTACTACCAAATTGGCATATAAGTTGGGCAAAATCATCATCTCTTACATTGTACCTTGATAGACAGTAGGCAGCAGCGATCATCAGCTCTCTTAGCACGGTGTTGACTCTTATGAATGCACATTGCACCCAATTCTCTTGAATAGGTGGGTGCTCTACGTATTCCAAGTTGCTTCTGACCAGGATGGCTGCTCCGCCTTTGGCTCTTCCGCTGGGATGGTTAGCGTAAATGAGGTCATATCCTTTTATTGAGAAATACGACCTTGACGAGAAATGTGTCTCTGAGATAAGCAATAATTAAATTTTATTTGTCTTGCAATAGTGCTCGACCTCTTGCCTGCTATTGCACAGACCGTTTGCATACCATAAGGTTACTTTTAAGCCTATTTGCATGGCTTCGACATGACTGTAGCCAACATGTTTGTCATCAGGCTTAACATTTTGTCGAGCATTCGCTCCATCATTGTCTCCATACGCCCAACAAATGCGTCAATATAATTGTCAGACCTTAACTGGGATACATTGTTATCCTCGTTATTGTTGCAGCCTCTGGCTACATTTGCTTAGCTGAGGTTGGGTCTGACACTTGACGATGGTTGGGAACTGAGTTCTGGTAGACTTAGGTGCTGCCAGGTTCTTAGACTTTTTATAAGCTGGGCATCCCTTGTAGGAGGCCAAATGGTTACCTTCGCAGTGCAGGCAAAAAGCCGGGTCGTCTCTGTCCTTGCCACATGTGCTGGATGCGTGGTTACCTCAGCATTTAACACATCGCTCGTCAAGGCGGCAATATCGTTGGGTATGCCCGAAACCTTGGCAGCGGTAGCATTGCACCAAATCGTCAAATTTAAAAGGGGGCTCAACGGTTACAACTGAGTGGCAAATTTTCTTGATGTTGTAGGCTTCCTTGTTGTTGCTGGCCGGCTCAAGGTTTGCAATGAAAATGTTATAATGCTTATTTTTCGCCTTGTTGACTAGGTTATGTACATCTCTGGCGATATGACCAAGACTGTGCAAAGCTGCCTTAATATCTTCTGTTGCTGTGGTGTTGTGTAGTCCCTTTATGACGATTCTATAAGGCCTCTCATCTCTGAGCTGAAAAATTTGGTACCTCTTTTTTGCTTTATCCAGGTGTTTCTTCAGCGCCTAGTAGCTTTTCTTGTCGTTTGTCATCACCTTTATGTTATTGTCTCTGGAGGCCTTGTATATGACTTCCTTACCCTCATCTGGGATGAAGATTGGTGGAGGTTTAGTTGCTCTTGGCTGGGGACCCTGCTTTGGCTTTTGAGCTGGAATGTCATCCTCGGAGGAGCTGCCTAATGTCATGTTGATATCATCATCGTCCTCATCATTGGACAGAGCCGCAAATCTGTTATTGTTACACCTGGCCCCTGCTGCGCTGCTAATGCTTGGGCCATCCTGTTGCGGGCAGTCTTCCTTTTAAACTCTCCAAGCTCGTTCCCTGAGCTGGAGGTGTCCGAATCAGATAAATTAGCCGGTATGTTGGCATTTTTCGGTTTGCTAAGTCCAATACCATTCCTGATGACTTGTGGCCGGGCTTGCCAGTCAATATTATTTTCAGGTGGTGCTTTGTGCGAACCCGATGTTTGGGATTCCGCGGGGGCCTCATTGTCCTCGTTGTCGTCCGACTACCCGGTTTTGCACTAAGCCTAGTTTTTGAAATTTCGATAAACAGCAGTTGGCGAAAGTGCGTGTGTGTTGGATAGCGCGCTTGCGCGAATGGCAAGGCTTATCAGCGAACGAGCACGCGAGTGAATAGACGGTAGAAGCCCTATCGATTTCGTATTTAGAATTGCTTTCATCTTTTTATACTTTAATACCAAAGGTGTCATAGTATATTGGGTTTGTGCAATGTCCGTCATGGTGTCTGTCCGTCCGTCCGTCTGTCCGTCCTTAAAGCTAGAGCCTTGTAACTTTGCAAATATCATGGTACATGCCTTCGTCAGACAAAGTGTTAAATTTAGGGCTCTACGACCTCAGGGGGCCTGGGAAATCGATAACAAGTCGATACATCCCGATGTGCAAATCGATAAAACACATATATGTCCCACATTTAAGCAGCTAGAGTCACAATTGATGGCAAGATAGCTGGTGAGATTCCCCAAAAAAATGCATCAAAAGTTTGGATGCCACGCCCACCTAGTCCGCCCCCAGCCGCCCTCTGATTATTAACAAAAATGCCTGTATCTTCTACAGTTTTGAAGCTATAGCCACCAAAATTGGCAGAAAGATAGATGCTGGCATTTGACTCAGATATGCATTTAAACTTTGGATGCCACGCCCCCAAACAACGGGCCATGCCCCACCGATATAATAAAAACTGGAATGCATGTATCTTCGCCAGTTTTTGCGCTAGGGTCAGCAAATTTGGTACGCATATTGTTAGTGACATCCGTAACAGGTGTGCATAAAATTTTGCATGCCACGCCAACTTATACCGCCCACCTCTATATCTTTGTCAGTTTTTGAGCTAGAGTCTCCAAACTCGGTAGGGGGATAGAAGGTGCCATCCGCTAAATATGCTTTACAAATTTGGATGACACGCATACACCTTCTGCTTGTTTTTTTTTAATTTATTTGTTTATTGTCAATGTTGGATATTAGTATTTTAGTTTTGGGTTTTTGGTATTATTTGAATATGTAAGACGGTCACACGGATTAAAATGGAAAAAAGTGGACAAGACGCAAATATGAAACAGCGTGCAGATTTATTAATATAAATACACTACAAATTGGCGACGAGTATAAAACGACGGTCTAAAACAAATAATTCAACCCATCAATATGGAGCGCAGCTGCAAATGCAGATTGTAAAAGAAAGACAAATATCTTGATGTCACATGTTACTGCAAATTTTGCTTTACCAAAGAGGTTAGAATATATGTAATTCATATATACACACACCAACATGTCGACACCCGAAGTAAAATCACCAAATTTTTATCAAATGTTCAACATAGCAGAGTTTGCACCAAATAGTGAAACATTTTGCATTTGGAAAGAAAAGTTGGATATACACTTTTGTGAAGTTAACATAACGGAGGAGAATGCTAAGAAATCCACATTACTACGATCAATTGGAGCAGGTCCGTACAGTGTATTACACAGTCTTTGTAGCCCTGACTCTCCAGTATCAAAAACGTATAAGGAACTTTGCGAAATTCTTAAAACGCATTACACCCCACCAACAATTGTATTTCGTGAACGCAAGAAATTTCACACCGCAGCCAAATCAGATGCTGAAACGGTAGCAGAATGGTATGCACGAGTAAAACAATTGGCATTGAATTGTAAATTTGGCGAGCATTTAGAAGCGTTTGTTTTAAATCAGTTCATCATGAGTCTCCCAACTACGATCTTCGAGAGAATCTGCGAAGAAGATGAAAAATTGTCATTGGCAAATGCATTAAAAAAGGCAATGATAATGGAAACGAAAATGGCAACGAAGAAAACAGAAGACAGCATACATTTCATAAAAGGCACAAGAAACGGCGGGAAGCGAGCAAACGAAAAGAGACACAACGAGAACAGCAATCGCAGTATAAAAGCACTGGAAAGAAATCAGCTGGCAGCGATGATGACAACGATAATGGCAAAGGGAAGAAGCAGCACAAATGTAAACATTGCGGTTGGAAAAATCACAAATCAGATGATTGCAAATTTAAAGAGTGCACTTGTCATTCATGTGGGAAAATTGGACACATAGCATCAATATGCAGATCAAAATCGCAGAGAACAGTAAATTATGTATCAAATTCAGATGATAGTTACATTTCAAAGAGTAATTGTTTTGATTTTTCCATTTACAGCGTGGCTTCAAAATCTTCTTTTGGTGGAGTTTATTTGCTAAATGTTGTAATTGATGGATGTTCGACGAGTATAGTTTGCGATACCGGAGCACCATGCACATTGGTTTCAACTTCATTTTATGAAAATTTATCAAACAAACAACCAATTAGAAAATGTCAAGTCCCATATGTAAGTTACAATGGAGATGAAATTAACGTACTTGGTGAGTACGATTCAACAATTGAATATCGAGGTGTTTTAAAACAAATAATTGTTGTTGTTGCTAAAACTAACAGTCCACCTTTGCTTGGCAGGACGTTTTTGAGAGCATTTAATTTTGAGTTAATGCAAGTTAATCATTTAAAAGAGCAGCATTCACTTATCATTGATCAGATAAAACAAGAGTTTGCAGAAGTATTTCAACCTAAATTGGGATTGTATAATATTAGTAAAGTTTCATTATTACTTGAAAATAACTCTGTTCCGATATTTTTTAAACCAAGACCTTTACCATTAGCATGGAAAGAAAAGGTAGAAGAAAAATTACGAAGTCTAGTACAAGAAGGAGTATTAGAACATGTCGATAATTCTGAATGGGGAACGCCTTTAGTCCCGATATTAAAACCAAATGGTGACATTCGTATTTGCGGAGATTATAAAGTCACACTAAACAAATCATTAATAGATGTCAAGTATCCGTTACCCAGGATTGAAGACATTTTTGCAGCACTTACAGGAGGAGAGCTGTTTACAAAACTTGATTTGACTAATGCATACAATCAGTTATTGTTAGATGAGAAATCTCAATTGCTGTGCACATGGAGCACACACATAGGATTATTGAAAGTTAAAAGATTACCTTTTGGAATTAAATCAGCGGCAGCTATTTTTCAGAAAACCATGGAAAGTTTATTTCAGGGAATTCAAAATGTTGTGGTATATCAGGATGATATAACCATCACAGGAAAAAATCTTCAAGAACACATATTCAATTTAAAGGCAGTATTGAATAAGCTAAAATCAGCTGGATTAAAAGTCAATAGGAGCAAATGCGAATTCTTTAAATCAAAAATTTGTTACTTAGGATTCACTATAGATAAACATGGTTTAAGCAAAAATAATAATAGAATATCAAGTGTGTTATTAGCACCAAGTCCAAATAACGTTTCAGAATTAAGAGCATTTATAGGTATGGTACATTATTATTCCAAATTCATACATAACTTTGCACAAATTATGAATCCGTTATATGAATTGTTACGGAAAGACATAAAATTTGTTTGGAATTCAAATTGTCAGAAATCGTATGAGCGTATTAAAAGTGAAATCACATCAGATCAGTTGTTAGTTCATTATAACCCAAAGTTACCAATAGTATTAACAACAGATGCTAGCAGCAGTGCGGTTTCAGGCATATTATCACATAGGATCGACAAAGAACTAAAACCAATAGCGTATGTTTCAAGATCATTATCAAAAAGCGAAAATAATTATAGTACGTTAGAGAAGGAAGCGTTAGCTATAATATTTTGTGTTACAAAGCTAAGACAGTATTTACTGGGGAATAAATTCATACTACGCACTGATCATAAACCTTTGCTAGGTATATTCGGTGAAACAAAAGGATTACCTTTGATGGCTTCAGCACGTATTCAGAGATGGGCAGTTATATTGTCAGGTTTTGAATATACAGTAGAACATGTTAAAGGAACATTGAATATTGCTGATGGACTTTCAAGAATGCCACAATGTAATCATGCCAAAGACGTAGAGGAATTTAATTATGTGAATTTCATACAATCGAATAATATGTTTAAAATAAGTTTTAGAGACATAGCTCGTGAAACAAGGAGAGATTCTATTTTAGCAAAAGTCAGTGATGCTATTAAAAATGGTACAATTTCAAAATTAAAGTCAAAAGAATTTTCAGCTTATATAAGCAAGTCAAATGAATTGACAGTAGAATATGACTGTATTCTATGGGGTTACCGTGTAGTTATTCCGACGAAACTCAGAAAACAAATACTTGAAGAATTTCACAAATCACATTTAGGTATAGTTAAAACTAAAATGTTAGCAAGATCATACATCTGGTGGCCTGGCCTTGACTTAGGAATTGAGAGAATGATTAGAAATTGCATTCCTTGTCAAGAATTGCAACCAAGTCCAGAGAAAAGTTTACTCATTCCATGGAAATTATTAACAAATTAAGAGAAGTATTTTGTCGATATGGTTTAATAAATACGTTAGTAAGCGATAACGGAAGACAATTTACGTCTGCAGAATTCAAAATATTTCTAAAGAACAATCATATTAAACACACATTAACTTCACCTGGACAACCATCAACGAATGGGCAGGCAGAAAACTTTGTTAAAACAATAAAAAAAAATCTATTTATGCAAGTTTAAAACAAGACGAAAAGTGTGAGTTTGACACTATTTTAAACAGATTTTTAATTGATTATAGGAACACAATACATTGCACGACAGGAGAATCACCAGCGAAATTATTTTTTGGTAGATCATTAAAAACTAGGTTTACAATTTTAAAACCACCAATGATATCTGAACAAATATTAAATAAGCAAGACAGAAGTATATCAGATTATAAGGGTAAAAGAAACATAACTTTTTCAAAGGGTCAGAAGGTAATGGTTAGAGATTACAAAAATCCTAATAAGCAAAGTTGGACTCAAGCAACTATAAGTAAGCAATTAGGCCCTCGTGCATATTGTTGTGTTTTAGCTCATAATAATCGTGAAATTAAAAGACATTTAGATCAACTAAGAAATGAAAATATGGAAAACAATGATGAAGTCAGTTTATCCAAAGATGCAAATGAAAATATTGATATTGAAAATAATGTTACTGAAAATGAAAACCAGATCTCTAATCAAGATGACATCAATGTACAACCACAGCAAACATCATCTCCAATCAGAAGGGATTTGAGACCACGTGAAGGAGGGAGAGTTGTCAAGAGAGTTGTAAAGAATGTTAACAAATAATGAAAATTGAACGTTAGGTAAAGAATTAATGAAAATCAAATATGTATAAGTTGTACAAGAAACAAGTATGTAACCAGAATTATGTATAATTTTATACAACACGAACAATACATACGTTTAAAAGGTTAAAAATCTTAAGAACAAATCAATTGTAATCGAAGAACATATGTACATATTTATAATACATTATAAAGTTTATATTGTAAACAACACAAACCTAAGGAGGGGCGTGTTGGATATTAGTATTTTAGTTTTGGGTTTTTGGTATTATTTGAATATGTAAGACGGTCACACGGATTAAAATGGAAAAAAGTGGACAAGACGCAAATATGAAACAGCGTGCAGATTTATTAATATAAATACACTACAGTCAACTAATATCAGTCGAAATGAAATTAAAATTAGATCAAATTTCGTTTGACATTTGTGATGCACATCTGCCATGCACATTACGGATGCCACTAACAATATGCCCACCAAATTTGGTAACGCTAGCCCATAAACTGGCGAAGATACACGCATTCCGGTTTTTATTAGGGCGGTCGGGCATTTCACCTTGTTTAAGGGCGTGGCATCCAAAGTTTAGATGCGTATCTGTGCCAGATGTCAGCATCTACCTATCTACCAAATTTGGTGGCTATAGCTTTAAAACTGTCGGAGATACAGGCATTTTTGTTTATAATTGGAGTTGGGCTGCGGGCGGAAGAAGTGGGCTTGGCATCCAAACTTTTGATGCAGGTTTTTGGGAAATGCTATCGGCTATCTTGCCCCCAAATTTGGTGACTCTGGCTGCTCAAATGTGGGTTATTTGTGTTTTTTTTTTATCGATTTGCACATCGAGGTGTGTCGACTTGTTATCGGTTTCCTAGGCCCTCTGAGGACGTAGAGCCCTATATTTAAGGGTGTCGAAAAAAGTTGCGTTCGTACAGACGGACGGATGCACGGACGGACGGACTGAAGAAGAGGTAGGCATGACATCCGAATTTGTCATTTTTTACTACTAAGATATAAAAGTTTCCAATTTTAAAAAGTGGGCGATATAGGTGGGCGTGACATTCAAAGCTTTGGCGCAGATTTGTGGCGGATGTTGCAATGCAGCAATCTTCATACCAAAATTGGTGGCTCTGGCATAAAACCATTAAAGATATGGAGATATTCCGTTTCAAGAGGTGGGCGGTTAAGGTAGGCGTGGCATCAAAAAAATATTGTATTGTCATCAGTTCTATGCATATATGTACATACATATGTTATGTAAGCAACATTTTAAGCGATTTGGACTTGTGGAAGTTATTGAATATGTAATTCAACGATTCCGTTGCATTCATATATAAATACATACATACATACAAAGCTACAAGTCAAGCTTATATAACTGTTAAAGGTATAGATAGTTCCGATTTTACAAGGTGGCGGTAAAGCAAGGGTGTGTCCTTGCCGGTATTCCTCGACTTGAGACTTCTAACTTGTTAACCTAATACACAGGCTTGGGATACAACAGAATTTGAGTCTAAAAAACCCGAACCTTTTTTGCAATGACCTTCGTCACAAATGTTAATGCTTAAAATTTTGTGACTTAAATCTGCTTTCATCAATTTTAATCTTTATTTTAACGAATTTTCGTTTAAAAATAAATTACTTCCGTGTATGAATTTAATCACAACCACACCATGCAAGACTCCAAATATATTTGAATTAGGATTTGTGTCACTTGATAAAAACATCATGTGGGTTGGATATGTTGTGTATAATAATGCGGGGCCAATAATGAGGAATAAAAGGTGCAAAACACAGAATATACGACTACGTTGATAAATATTTACCTAGTGCAATAAGTTAATTTGTCTTTTATTTTGTGCCAGAAGCACACAAGCGGACCAAAGTTTTATTTTTAGCCTCAAAAAACCCTAAAAAAATATAAATAACATTTTGTGGTTACGTATGTAGGTTAGAGCGGTAGTGGGAGGAAAAGACCCCCCACTCACGTAGGCCAGAGTTGGCCCGTTGTGGTGGTTACGTATGTAACAGATAGAAGAAATACTTTTCGACCCCAAAAAGTATATCTATTCTTTACAGAAACAACAAAAGCTAGAGGTTTTAGATTTGGAGATTAAGCTTTCCAGTTTACTGTGTTAAGGATTCTGCAAATAGTAATATACAGCAGTTTTGAGTATAAATGTCAGGCAGAAGGGGTAAGCGTAACATAATATGTAATCTGTGGCGAATGGCAACTTTTATCCCTCTCAATTACTACGTTTATGCTTGCAAAAAAGCATGATTTCAGATCATGATTTTTCAAAAAAGTACAAGCATAAACACAATATCATGATTTTTTCTACACACGTATTTTGACTATGATTTTTTGGAAAAATCATGATTTTTTGTAGAAAAAGTCTGGCAAGGCTACTGTCAGCTGTCCTGCACTGAAGCTAATTTAAACAATGGATTGAGAACGTCAAAAATGGAAAGCGATAGAAGCCACTGGACGACTGACAAATTAGCTTCTCAACATTATTAAAGATGTTATTATGCTATCGCACATAGACCGCAAAACTTTGCATTTTTGCCATTTTAAAGATTTAAGCCGTTTAACGATTTTGCTTTTGGTCCATGTTTGTGCTGCTGTGTTGCCACCTATTTAAATAAAAGCTGGCCACATATTTTAATTTTCTTAGGTGGCTCCCCCCTTCAGAAATATCATGATATTTATTAAATAGCATAAACAGGCGTATTTTTAAAAGCGTGGATTTTAAAAAATCATGATACAGCAAGCATAAACGTAGTAAATATACCAAAATATACTGCAACCTTAAATTTTCATGCTTCGCGGCGGAGGCTAGGCATTCATTTTAGATATGGGGTTTCTTAGTGAAAATTTCTTAGAATTCATCGCAGATTTCGAATGTGCTACTATACGCTTACCACGTTTTTTTCCTGTCTGTCTGTCTGTCTGAACGCGCCGATCTCAGAGACCATAAGAGCTAGAGACTTCAAACTTGAAATTTAAACTCTCATATACCATGAGAAGATCAAGTTTGTTATCGATAACATTTATGGATCTCGATATACACATGCAATCGATAACAGAAAAAGATTGAAAATTGTAAAAATGAGGTTTCAAACTATGAATAATAATGAACATTTAAAACAAGTAAGAAGGCTCTAGTCGAGAAATCCCGACTAGGACATACCCTTAACCCCATACGTAACGCGTATGTGACCAAAATTCAAACTGCGATATCTCCGTTATTTCTTAACCGATTTTGATCAAGTTTTTTCAAATGTTCATTATTTTACCCTTTGTTTCAAACCTCATTTTCACAATTTTGAAATTCAAGATATTTATTGTTATCGATCACAAATGTATATCGGAAACCAGAAGTGTTATCGATAATCCGAAACAAACTTGATCTGCTTATGGTATAGGAGAGCTTAAGTTTCAAGTTTGAATCTCTAGCACCTATAGTCTCTGAGATCGGCGCGTTCATACAGACCGACAGACAGACGGACGGACGGACGCACAGACGGACAGAGAGACATGGCTAGATCAACTCGGCTGTTGATGCTGATCAAGAATATATATACTTTATAGGGTCGGAGATGCTTCCTTCTGTCTGTTACATACATTTGCACAAAACCAATATACCCTTATTTACCCATTTTATGGGTTAAGGGTATAAAAGTTTGATCAAAATCGGTTGAGAAACACCGGAGATATCGCAGTTTGAAGTTTGGTCGTTTTGGTCACTGGAAAAATACACACACAAATAATCTAGGGAATTCAACAAAAATTTAATGATCCAACATTTGTTGCAAGGATTGAGAAAAAACCAGAAAATTCCAATCGGATCATAGGATTAGTGATGACTATGATTAGATAAGTAAAGCAGTATGGATCTTTTTAGTAAAGAAATGGAGGCCTCAAAGAAAACAAGTGAAAACATCTTATTGTAGTCTGCGCACACTACACGAAACGGTTCATGCTTTAGATAGTTGTTAGAGCAACGATCAAGGTCAATAGGTATAAAGTTACAAAAAGATCTAATAGGGACAGTAAAGTTAATTCGACTTAATAGAATGGGTGAGTCGATTTCACCATTGAGAAGATTAGTAACAAACAAAACTCCATGCATAGTTCTACGGTTTAAAAGAGAAGGAAGGTTAATTAATAGAAGTCTACTTGAATACGAAGGCAAATCAACATCGGGAACCCAGTTAAAGCTTCTAAGTGCAAATAAAAGAAATTTCTTCTGAAAAGATTCAATGACTGAATCTTGTATTGCGGAGACCACACACAAGCTCCATATTCAAGGATGGGTCGCACTAGAGATGTATAAAGCTTTTTAGTAGTGTAGGCATCGCAGGAAGATCATCAAGAGATTAAATAATAATGGCCCAGGGTGACTACCATGGGGGACACCTGCTGTTAAATAGGTTTAGAGACAGATGATTTGACAAATGATTTAAAGACAACAAGTGCTCAGAATGCCATAAAAGGACGTTCGTTGGAAGCCCAATAATGTTTAATTTATAACCCAAAAGTGAATGACTAACAGAATTAAATGGCTTACTAAAATCGGTGTAAATGACACCAGTTTGCATTTTGATCTGAAACCCTATAATAACAAGCGATGTAAATTCTAGAGGGTTGGTGGTAATAGATCTAAGCTTTACAAAACAATGTTGATAAGGCGACATAATTGCACTTCATGAGTGTTGCAATTAAGAGCAAATACGTTTTTCAAAGTCTTTCGGAATGGCAGACAATTTAAAAACCCCTTTTAATTTTTAACATTGGACTTTAAAGAATTTTTATGAAGTAGAATAATAAAAGATTATCTCCACATATCGGGGAACTGAAGATTCGACAGACAATTTGAAGAATTTTAATAAAGGTTTGCAGTCTTCGACAAACTCTTATCGTGCGTTGTCCAAAAAATCGTTCGGTGATCGCAGCGATATTCTTATCAGTTCTCTAGTAGTTCTTAATTCAATTATCTCATTCGTCCAATTATCTCATTCGTCCAATTATCTCATTCGTATACACCAGTGGTGCCCAAACGCTGCTTACGACGGAGCAAATTTCAATACATTCAAAAGAAAACACCAATACTAGTAAAGAATTTTTTTTTTTTTATTTCAATGGATACACTGAAAAAATAGGGTGATACATTTTTACGTAATGTTTACTTGTCAAATGACGCGCCGACAATGCAATAACTAAAAGAATAATACAATTTCTTCAAGTGGATGCGCGTCGCCAAAGCAACAACAAAATGTTCATGAAATTTTATGACCCAACAACAACCACATACAAGTCCCGTTACTTTGCTCAAATGCAGATGACGAATAGAGATATGAAAACGAAAGTGAAAAATTGTTTTTGCAATTAGCATTGGCGCATGCCGACAGCCGTGTACATATACGCATTTGCTCGCCTATGCTTCGGAGCCAATTACAAAAACAAAGGAGCCGTGAGAGCAATGGGCTGGGCACCTCTGGTATACACATTCGTTAAGCGACGTAAACTTTTGACAGGCGATGCAATGGCATCTGCCGTTAACAAACAATTGACAATGAAAATATTGCGGACTCTGACACATACTACGTTTATGCTTGCGGTATCATGATTTTTTAAAATCACGCTTTTAAAAATACGCCTGTTAATGCTATTTTATAAATATCATGATTATGGTTTTAATATCCATATATATATATATATAAACAAACATTTGGTTAAAGAAAAAATAAAGAATATATTATTAGTAGTATACAACAAAAAGTAAATATAAATATAAAAAAAAAATAAAGAAAAAGAAAACACAATAAATAATATAAAAACAAATATTAAAAAAATATTAAACAAAATAATTGATTATAATATAATATTATCCCAAACCAGCAACAGAATAAATAAGTACACACTTTGATTTTAGTTTTCTTCAACCGCACGCACTCGTTGCCAAGAGAGAAGTGAAGCTCGTGTTCGCGAGTACAAGCAAAAGCAGAAGGTAGACGAAGAACCGCAAGAAGGTCCCGTTACATTTTTGCGATCTCCTCTTTCACTTCATACACACATACAAACACCGAATGTGTATTCATGTGACTTTTGCTCGTATATGTATGTTCATATATTTTCTTTTCAACACGCCACCTCAAAAGTTACATTAATCAAAAACAAAAATTTGACAGACGAGTTTGTGCTTATTTTAATTTCTTTCTTCAATTCTGGGGATAACAATTAGATCCAGCATTCGCTGCAAAGAGTTGGGGAAACCCAGTAAAACCCAACTAGATCCATATATGTAGATATAAAGATAAGTTAATATAAGTTTTCAAACAAAAATTTTAACACAAAATTTTCAATTTACATATTAAACTAAACTATTAAAGCATTTCATTTCATTCATTTTTTTTTTTTTTAAATTATTAATTAAATATAAAACTCCATGAGCCCCATTCGATTGGTTCCTCAAAGAAAAGAATTTTCTTCTGCGACTGTTACTGATTTAATTTAATTTGAATTTAACCGCAAATGCATAGCGATACTATTGCCCTAGACATGAAGACAGGCAGCCCTATTTTTTGATAAGCATCCATTATAATCGATATTTGTATGCGATATTTTCATTTTGTTACCGATATTATTTTTGTGCTATGCTGCAGTCGCTAGAAAACGCGATCGAGAAAGAGTTGAAAGCACGGCACATAAAATACCATATTAATAAACACACACACTTTAGTTATACAATATCAGTATTATTAGTGTATTTATTCTGTGGTTCTGTTAATGGTATTTTGCATGGGACCCTAAGGGTCGCAACATTTTATTAATATGTATGCACAAAAGTGCCAAGTTACGCCGGTACATCTGAACTGTACGCTGAAGCTGTGTAGTAGCGTTGTCTCGCTTCATCTCAAGGCAAATACTATAAAGATTATTGCGCAAAATGATCAGAAATGCTACTGCGCAGTAAAAAGAAAATACAAGAATCGACGCCAATTAAAGTAAAAAAGAAGATGGCTAATTCTAATGACGATTCGGATGAAACCCATAGCGATGAGGAGACAACCATTAGAAAAAGAGAAGATTCGATCTCGATGGCGGACATTATGGAGCAAATGAAGGCGCTACAGCAATCATTAGGTGTGATCGCTAACACAGTGCAGCAGCTACAATACCAAGTTGCTGAAAATAAGAAAGACGAAGAGGCATCTACCCTTGATACCGCACAAGGCGGTGTATCTGGATCGGTTGATGAAGGGATTCAAGCTACTGCTCCAGAACGTCAGGCCACACAAGGCGGCTCCATTGGTTTTGATGGCCCACATCGGGGCTCACAGGAGTTTGGCTCATCCGCTGCACCACGCAAGATGTTATTTGAGGCCACGCAAGGAGGCTCCATTGGTTATGATGGCCCACATAGGGGCTCACAGGAGTTTGGCTCATCCACTGCACCACGCAAGATGTTATTTGAGGCCACGCAAGGCGGCTCCATTGGTTATGATGGCCCACATAGGGGCTCTCAGGAGTTTGGCTCATCCGCTGCACCACGCAAGATGTTATTTGAGGCCACACAAGGAGGCTCCATTGGTTATGATGGCCCACATAGGGGCTCACAGGAGTTTGGCTCATCCACTGCACCACGCAAGATGTTATTTGAGGCCACGCAAGGCGGCTCCATTGGTTATGATGGCCCACATAGGGGCTCACAGGAGTTTGGCTCATCCGCTGCACCATGCAAGATGTTACACGGGGCTGCACAAGGCGGCTCGATTGGTTTTGGTTTAAATGGAAACACGCAGGAGTTTGGCTCATCCGCTGCACCACGCAAGATGTTATTTGAGGCCACGCAAGGCGGCTCCATTGGTTTTGATGGCCCACATAGGGGCTCACAGGAGTTTGGCTCATCCGCTGCACCACGCAAGATGTTACACGGGGCTGCACAAGGCGGCTCGTTTGGTTTTAATAGCTTATATGAAGGCATTGCTGGAGGAAGACGCGTAGACGACATAAAGGGTCCGGCACCGCATGTTTGTAGCGGTTCTGGATTGCCACAAGATGGAAACTCTAAGAATGAACAGGGTGAGTCTGTCTTTGTTGGTACGGGGCATTTGGGTCGTGATGCATTTGGTATAGTGAACAGCAATGAATTAAGCAATGGCTTAACTCGCAACTTGGGCAGCAAAATGGTAGATTTGCCAACATTTAATGGTAGGGTAGAAGATTGGCCGGTATTTCGCAGCATGTTCCTGCAAACTACCGAAACTCTACGCATTGGAAATTTGGAAAATTTGATAAGGCTTCAAAACTGTTTGAAAGGAGAGGCTAAAGAACAGGTCGAGGGAATGTTGATTGATCCAGCGAATGTGGAGTACATAATGAAACGCTTGGAATTTGTATATGGTCGACCAGGGCTTCTTATAAGAAGTCAATTGGAAAAAGTTTCGGAGATACCACCTATAAATGAAAATCGCCTAGATAAGATTGTTTCGTTTGCATCTAAGGTGGAAAATTTAGTAATTTATTTGCAGTCAGCTAGAGCGGACCAACATTTGAGTAACCCCGTGCTGTTGAGCGACTTGATTAACAAGTTACCAATGAGAACGAGAGTTGAGTGGGGAAGGTATGCTTGCTCTATTTACCCATCTGCTAATATTCGGCACTTCTGTCATTTTTTAAACGACTTGGCTGTGGGCATTGTCCAGGCAATGGACTCCTCTGCAACAGGTAAACAATACGAAAAGGAAGAGAGGCGATCCAATCAGAAGACCCTGTTGCAAACGACACGCCAGGTGGATAAAGCAAATGTAGAGTCCGGATGTTTGGTTTGTGAAGGTAATCACACGATAGAAAAATGTGAACAGCTGGAAAATGCAGATTCACAAGAGAGATGGAACAAAATAAAGAAGGCACGCTTGTGTTTCGGTTGTTTGGGCACGGGACATAGCTGGAGATATTGCAGGCAGAAACAAAAATGTGGAATTGATGGATGCAAGTCTAACCATCATCGAATGCTTCATAACAAAATTGACTCGAATAGCAAAAATGACGAGAGGATTGGCACAGCAATTGTAAATACAATTAAAGCAGTTAATTTAAAATATTTGTTCAAGGTTGTGCCAGTGGAGATTTGTGGACCTACAGGAATTAGTGTTAGTACATATGCCTTCTTGGATGAGGGATCCTCAGCAACTCTGATGAATGAAAACCTGGCTAAAAGTGTAGGCATCAAGGACACTAAAGAAATATTGACATTGAACTAGATCGGTAGTACTACAAAAGAATGCAGGTCGATGAGATTTAATATTAAAATTCGAGGCGTGAACGGCAACAAGAAATGGGAAAGATTGTCGGGAAATACTGTGCCTGATATAAACTTGCCAAGGCAGAATTTTAATGCAGAGACTTTACGCTCCAAATACAAACAGCTATCTCGTCTTCCTATTAATGATTATTGTGATGCAGAACCTTTGATATTAATTGGAATAGATAACTGTCGTCTCACAAAAACGATAAAGAGCTTCAGCCTGGTTGATGGTATTATAGCTGCCAAGACCCCATTGGGCTGGTTGATCTATGGCTGTTCAGAAAATAGCCTGTCATCAGGGTCTGTGCAGCTGACAGCGGTATTTCACGCACATGAAAAAGACAAAATAAATGATGAGGTACACCAAATAATGTCTGAATATTTCTCCACAGAAGATTTTGGAGTCAAGGTCCCGATTAAGCCCTTAGAATCAAGAGAAATTATAAGAGCTAGAAAACTTTTGGCGGACACAAGAGTGAACTTAGGTGGCGTCTACGAAACTGGATTGTTATGGACTGAAGATAACGTGCAATTGCCCGATAGCTATGATATGGCTTTAAATAGATTAAAAGCAGTCGAACGTAAATTGAGAAACCCAGACCAATATAAAAGGTATGAGGACGCTATCATGGACTTTGTAAAAAAGGGATACGCAGCGCGAATGTCACGGTCAGAAGCGGAAATGACAGGACCCCGTACTTGGTATTTGCCGCATTTTGGAGTTGTCAATGTAAATAAGCCAAATAAGATGCGACTTGTTTTCGATGCTGCGGCCATTGTGGAGGGAGTATCCTTAAACTCCAAGTTGTTAAAGGGACCAGATGAGAATCCGGCACTAACGAAGATTTTATTCCAGTTTCGTCAAGGAACAACAGCTGTGTGTGCCGACATAAAGGAAATGTTCCTTCAAGTCAGGATGAAGAAATCCGATCAGGACTCACTACGTTTTCTTTGGCGTCAAGATGGGAAAATTGAAGTCTTCAAGATGCAAGTTATGATATTCGGTGCAACCTGTTCCCCCTGCAGTGCACAACATGTAAAAAATATAAACGCGCGGAGTGACACTAACTGCCGAGAAGAAGTCATTAAAGCCATTGTTTCGAAGCATTACGTCGATGACTATGTGGCAAGCTTTGGGTCCGAAGATGAAGCTTACATCATAAGCAATGCGGTCAGAGAAGTTCATAAGCGTGCACATTTTGAGCTTCGAGGATTTGTATCTAATTCTGATGAAGTTCAACGCAAACTAAATGAGACAACCAACGGAAGTGATGCTGAGGCAACCGTTCAATTAGATAGCAAGTCTGTAGACAAAATACTGGGAATGTTTTGGGCCAGTCAACAAGATAGCTTCATCTTTGACCTGCAAATGAATCGAGTGGACAAGGATATAATCAAAGGGACAAGGCGTCCCACTAAAAGGCAACTGCTTAGTTTAGTCATGTCCGTGTATGACCCATTTGGCATGCTAGCAGACTTAATGATATATGGCAAAATACTGGTGCAGGATATGTGGCATGTAGATGTACATTGGAATGAGTTAATACCAGATGATTTGTATAAACGTTTTCGCCATTGGATGCGGCAACTGGAGGAGGTAAAGCAGTTCAGGGTACCACGCTGCTACTCTATTAAATTTATGTCTCCAGATGCCCATATTGAACTGCATGTATTCGTCGATGCAAGTGAGCAAGCCTTCGCAGCTGTGGCGTACTGGCTGATCGTATCCAGTCAGTCCACTGAAGTATCGTTTGTGGCGGGGAAGACTAGATGCGCTCCCCTTAAGATGCTATCAGTTCCAAGGCTTGAGCTGCAGGCTGCAGTTCTAGGCACAAGGCTAAAAGGTACAATTTTGGAAAGCCACGACGTACAGGTGAAGCGAACAATAATGTGGTCGGATTCACAAACAGTGATTGCATGGATACGATCCGGTCACCGCAAATATAAGCAATTCGTGGCACATCGGATAAGCGAGATTCTGGAATCAACAGAGGAGAACGACTGGCGCTGGCTACCTACACACCTCAATCCTGCAGACAAGGGCACCAGGACAGTAAAGGGAAGGACGTATACGCCGCAAACAGTTTGGACAAAGGGGCCTGAATTTCTGCTGAATGCTGAGACGACATGGCCGTCTCAAGAACTAAAAGAATTCATTGAAGAGACAACAGAAGTTCGTAAAGTATTTTCGGCCATAGTATCCGAGCCGATATTAGATATCGGTCGATACTCAAGCTATCTCCGCCTGAAGCGCACAATGGGATATGTGCTGCGGTTCATAAATCAACTGCGGAGCCCAAAGAGATTGGAAGTCAAAGGTGAACTAACGTTTGAAGAACTTCGTCGAGCTGAGTTAGCACTTTGTAAAATAGTACAGTCTCAAACATTCACGGACGAGATAAGAAACCTGCAAGAAACTGGCTGGGTACCCAGCAGTAGTATGATATATTCACTGTCGCCAAAATTGGATGAGCATGGTGTGGTAGTAGTAAGTGGCAGACTGGATCGTGCAACCTTTATGCCACAAAGAGCACGCCATCCCATAATAATGCCAAAAAAGCATATTTTGACTAACTTGATTATACAATTTTATCATAAAATGTATCACCACCAAAACGATGAATTGATAGTTAACGAGATTCGGCGCAAATTCTGTATAATTGACTTGCGCTGCGCTGTGAAACGAGCTAAGTCATTGTGTCAATACTGCAAGAACAAGAATGCGAAGCCCGAGCCGACGATCATGGGCCAATTGCCAAGCGATAGAGTCACACCTTACTATCGGCCATTTACGTACACAGGACTTGACTATTTCGGGCCAGTTATCGTTACCATTGGTCGCCGACACGAAAAACGGTGGGTGGCCCTATTCACTTGTCTAACAGTGAGAGCAATACATTTAGAGTTGGCCGAGGATTTGTCGGCTGACGCATGCATACTTGCCATAAGAAACTTTGTCAACAGGCGAGGCATCCCAAGTGTAATTAGGTCGGATATGGGCACCAACTTCGTAGGTGTAAATAATCAACTCAGAAACCTAAAGGATTTGTTTGACTGGGATTATATAAAGACCGAGCTAGCAACAAAGGATATCAAATGGGAATTTAACTGCCCGGCCAATCCTAGTTCAGGTGGATGTTGGGAGCGGTTGGTGCGGTCAACAAAGCGAGTGCTTGCAGTGACACTTAAGGAACATGCTCCCAGGCTTGAGACATTGCGGAGTTTACTGATAGAAGCAGAAAATATTATCAACAGCAGGCCATTGACTCACGTTCCGGTCAACATTGATGATCCTGAACCGTTAACGCCTAACCACCTTTTACTGGGAACGATGAACTCCACACAATCTCCGGGAGAAGTCACAAATGTATGCCTACGAAAACAATATCGTATAGCTCAGCAATTAAAAGACAACTTTTGGCGACGTTGGATACGTGAATACTTGCCGACGCTTACCAGGCGAACAAAATGGTTCGCACCTACAAGGCCCATAAAAGCTGGGGACGTTGTCTTGATTTGCGATGAAAATCAGCCGAGAGGCAACTGGAAGAAAGGAATTGTTGTCAACCCAATAAAAGCTAAAGATGGACACGTTCGGATCGTCGAAGTAAAAACTTCTACAGGAATTCTCAAACGACCGGTTTCTAAATTGGCCGTACTAGACGTAGTTGGTAAAATGTTGTAGTCATTTTACGGTGGGTGGAATGTTACTGATTTAATTTAATTTGAATTTAACCGCAAATGCATAGCGATACTATTGCCCTAGACATGAAGACAGGCAGCCCTATTTTTTGATAAGCATCCATTATAATCGATATTTGTATGCGATATTTTCATTTTGTTACCGATATTATTTTTGTGCTATGCTGCAGTCGCTAGAAAACGCGATCGAGAAAGAGTTGAAAGCACGGCACATAAAATACCATATTAATAAACACACACACTTTAGTTATACAATATCAGTATTATTAGTGTATTTATTCTGTGGTTCTGTTAATGGTATTTTGCATGGGACCCTAAGGGTCGCAACAGCGACGTTTTAAATTTCCGAAGTCAATTTATTCGGAAACTCCCAGTTGGCTTCTCAGAGCGACAAATCTAGCAGATGGTAATGGCTTCGTCAATATGTCGGCTATTTGGAGATCTGTGGGAATGTACTTTATACAAATTAGTTTCTTTTCAATTTGTTCCCTTGTAAAATGATATTTAATGTCTATGTGCTTTGTTCTTTTATGGCAAGTAGGATTATTGGCAATGCTTATACAACCTTGGTTGTCTTCAAAAATATCTATAGGACCATTTAATTCTAAATTAATCTCAATAATTAATGACTTGAGCCAAAGGGCTTCTCTAACACTTTCAAACAAGGCCATATATTCGGCTTCTGTAGATGAAGCAGCAACCGATTTTTGCTTCATGGTACTCCATGAAATTAAGCAGCATTCAAACATTTTAAAAAGATATCCAGTAGTACTTCTTCTGTCAGTTTCATTCCCAGCCCAATCTGAGTCTACATATCCTATGAGAATGTTATTGAAATTAATATTTTTCTTGAATGTGAGCTTCAGATCGACAGTTCCTTTTAAATATCTAAGAACTCTTTTAAGACATTGCCATAGTTCCTTATTATTGTTGTTTGTGTATCGACTTAAAATACTTATTGAAGTACTTAAGTCTGGCCGTGTGCACAACATAATGTACATCAAACAACCAATCAAATTTCTACACGGTGCATCATATGATTCTTCTGATTGCAGAGCCTCATAGTCTAACTTGCTTTGGAGGGGAGTACTAACTGCATTGCAATCTTCCATATTAAATTTCCTCAATACATTTTTAATATATGCCGACTGACTGAGACATATCTGTCCATCAGTTCTATCAATTTTTATACCAATAAAATGCCGAATTTCTCGTAAATCAGTCATTTGAAATTTGTCTTGTAGGTAAGATTTAAAATTGGACATTGTATCAGAATTGTTAGTAGCAATCACTACATCATCCACATATAACAAAATATATATATTTCTTGAAATATCTCCCTTATTTAAAATATAAATACAACGGTCAACTCCTAGATTTTTAAATCCAACATCTTTCAATACGCTTTCAAACACTTCAAACCAGCACCTAGCAGCTTGCTTAAGGCCATATATAGCTTTATTAAGTTTACATACTTTATTTTCATAACATTTGGTCAAGCCTTTTGGAGTCATGTATATATCATCTTTTAGAGTTCCATTTAAAAATGCGGTTTTGACATCCATGTGATGAACCATTAAATTATATTGATTTGAAAGCGCCAATAGAAATCTGAAACTTGAAATTCGAGCAACTGCTGCAAATGTCTCGTCATAATCAGTCATATACTCTTGAGTGAAACCCCGTGCTACAAGCCTTGCTTTATACTTTACTAAGTTACCAAAATCATCTTGCTTTATACTAAATACCCACTTGCAGTCAACTATGTTTATACTTTGATACCATAGGTATCATAGTATATTGGGTTTGTGCAATGTCCGTCATGGTGTCTGTCCGTCTGTCCGTCCGTCCGTCCGTCTGTATGAACGCAACTTTTTTCGACACCCTTAAAGCTAGAGCCTTGCAACTTTGCAAATATCTTGGTACATGTCTTCGTCAGACAAAGTGCTAAATGTAGGGCTGTACGACCTCAGGGGGCCTGGGAAATCGATAACAAGTCGATACACCTCGAAGTGCAAATCGATAAAACACTTATATATCCCACATTTTAGTAGCTAGAGTCACTAAATTTGATGGCAAGATAGCTGGTGACATTCCCCAAAAAATTGCATCAAAAGTTTGGATGCCACGCCCACCTTTTCCGCCTCCAGCCCCCCTCCAAATATAAACAAAAATGCCTGTATCTTTTACAGTTTTCAAGCTATTGCCACCAAAATTTACATGAGGTAGATACTGACATCTGACAAAGTTATGCATCAAAACATTGGATGCCACGCCCCCAAACAACGGGACATGCCCCACCGCCCTAAAAAAACCGGAAGGCATGTATCTTTGTCAGTTTTTAGGCTAGAGTCACCAAATTTGGTATGAACATTGGTAGTGACATCCGTAACAGGTGTGCATACAAATTTTGGATGCCACGCCCACTTATACCGCCCACCGCTATATCTCTCTCAGTTTTCGAGCTAGGCTCTTCAAATTTGGTATGATCATTGTTAGTGACATCCGTAACAGATCTGCATCAATGTTTTGGATGCCACGCCCACTTATACCGCCCACCTCTATATCTTTCTTAGTTTTTGGACTAGAGTCACCAAATTTGGAATGAACATTGGTTGTAACATCCGAAACAGGTGTGCATAAAATTGTTTATGCCACGCCCACTTATACCGCCCACCTCTATATCTTTGTCGGTTTTTGCGCTAGAGTCTCCAAACTTGGTAGGAGTATAGAAAGTGCCATCCGCCACAGATATATGTCATGCCTACCCCTTCTGCCAGATTTTTATACCCAAAGCCCATATATATTACTATTTGCACTAGGAATCCATAAAACAGCTATGTAAACTGGTATCAAAGTATATCGCAGTCGGTTGCGTCCGACTGCAACGTTTTTACTTGTTTTATTATTTGGCTTTTGCACTAAGGACCAAGTGTTATTTCGAAAGTGGGAGTCGAGTTCATCTTGTATGGCTTTTTCCCAGAAAGATCTGTCTTCACGAAACTTAATTTCATCAAATGTATAAGGAATATCATTTAAACATATTTGAGTATTCATAAGACATTTTTCTAAAAATCGATATGATAATTTTGGTTTACCCTTAATTCTTTCACTGCGTCTTATTCCTTCCTCATTTTTATTTTCATTTTCATTTGTTTTTTTTAAAAAAAAAAAAAAAAAAAAAAAAAAAAAAAAAAAAAAAAAAAAAAAAAAAAAAAAAAAAAAAAAAAAAAAAAAAAAAAAAAAAAAAAAAAAAAAAAAAAAAAAAAAAAAAAAAAAAAAAAAAAAAAAAAAAAAAAAAAAAAAAAAAAAAAAAAAAAAAAAAAAAAAAAAAAAAAAAAAAAAAAAAAAAAAAAAAAAAAAAAAAAAAAAAAAAAAAAAAAAAAAAAAAAAAAAAAAAAAAAAAAAAAAAAAAAAAAAAAAAAAAAAAAAAAAAAAAAAAAAAAAAAAAAAAAAAAAAAAAAAAAAAAAAAAAAAAAAAAAAAAAAAAAAAAAAAAAAAAAAAAAAAAAAAAAAAAAAAAAAAAAAAAAAAAAAAAAAAAAAAAAAAAAAAAAAAAAAAAAAAAAAAAAAAAAAAAAAAAAAAAAAAAAAAAAAAAAAAAAAAAAAAAAAAAAAAAAAAAAAAAAAAAAAAAAAAAAAAAAAAAAAAAAAAAAAAAAAAAAAAAAAAAAAAAAAAAAAAAAAAAAAAAAAAAAAAAAAAAAAAAAAAAAAAAAAAAAAAAAAAAAAAAAAAAAAAAAAAAAAAAAAAAAAAAAAAAAAAAAAAAAAAAAAAAAAAAAAAAAAAAAAAAAAAAAAAAAAAAAAAAAAAAAAAAAAAAAAAAAAAAAAAAAAAAAAAAAAAAAAAAAAAAAAAAAAAAAAAAAAAAAAAAAAAAAAAAAAAAAAAAAAAAAAAAAAAAAAAAAAAAAAAAAAAAAAAAAAAAAAAAAAAAAAAAAAAAAAAAAAAAAAAAAAAAAAAAAAAAAAAAAAAAAAAAAAAAAAAAAAAAAAAAAAAAAAAAAAAAAAAAAAAAAAAAAAAAAAAAAAAAAAAAAAAAAAAAAAAAAAAAAAAAAAAAAAAAAAAAAAAAAAAAAAAAAAAAAAAAAAAAAAAAAAAAAAAAAAAAAAAAAAAAAAAAAAAAAAAAAAAAAAAAAAAAAAAAAAAAAAAAAAAAAAAAAAAAAAAAAAAAAAAAAAAAAAAAAAAAAAAAAAAAAAAAAAAAAAAAAAAAAAAAAAAAAAAAAAAAAAAAAAAAAAAAAAAAAAAAAAAAAATTTGATTTATCACCAGTTTCAGCTACTGGATCGGCATTCTCGAGATCTGTGGAATTTTCATTGAGTTGTTCATTTAATTCAGAATCAACAGATTCATTATTTTCCACCAAAGGAAAACCCAACTCTTCTTGCTCTCTATTTAAAGAGTCATTATTTGGTTCATCTGTATTACTTTGAACCACAGAGTTTTCTCTATGTAAAACTCTAGATTTCAACATATTTATCTCATCCACCACAACATCTCTAGCTGTCATAAATTTCCTCGATTCCTCATTCCACAATTTATACCCATTTGGTTCATACCCGACAAGTAAAGTTTTAATCGACTTTTCGTCAAACTTTCGCTTTTGAGCTTTATTTAGTGCATATACTGTCGAACCAAAAATCTTAAGATATTTAAATATAGGCTTTTTGTTATGCCACATCTCAAATGGTGTTTTATTTATATTTTTCAATGCTCTACTTGGGGATCTGTTAATTAAGTATGTTGCTGTTAAAACAGCTTCACCCCAAAAATATTTATTGATTTTAGCACAATTAATCATAGAGCGAGCCTTTTCGGTGATTGTTCTAATCATCCGTTCTGATACAACATTTAACTGTGGAGTATGAGGAACCGTTAAATGATAGCTGATGCCTTTTTCGACACAGAACTCACGCATTTCATTAGAAAGATATTCCCTACCATTATCGATGTACAGATTTACCATTTTCAAGTTAAAATGAGCCTCACTCTTTGCAACAAAGTCTTTGAAAACGAAAAATACATCTGACTTATATGTTATTAGGTATGTCACACAGTAATGTGTATACTGATCAATAAAAACTATATAATAGTTTTTATTATCAACGGTAGGGGGTGTGATTGGACCACAGACGTCGGAATGGACAATAAATAGCGGTCGTGTAACATTTTCTTTATTTTTAAATTTTTCAAATTTTAATCTAGATTGCTTGCCATTTATACAAGCCTCGCATAACTCATGGGTTAACTCAACATTGCTTAAAAGCTTAATATCTTCAAAAAGGCTATTTCGTTTTATTTCTAAAAATTTTCCTACACTTATATGTCCTAGCCTTTCATGCCACAATCGATACTCAGCACTATTTGAAATCTTTGATGTAAATGTTCTACTGTTCAGTTTAAATTTTATAATCGGTACATTGTACTCACATTTTCCATCAAATGCCAATTTACCATTTTTAGATACTTTAATGCCTCCAGGGTTAAACTCTATGGTCATCCCAGCATCCTGCATCTTCTTTACTGAAAGTAAGTTGTGCGGAATGTCCTTACAGTACAGTACATTTTGTAGGGTGATTTGGTTTCCAGAGCTGTTTAGGTAGACCACTCCTTTGGCTGTAGCGTATATGTATTCTCCACGTTTTGCAATCTCAATAGCTACATTTGATTGCAAACGGTCATACTCGGAGAACAATGCGGTGTCATTTATGAGGTGATCCGATGCCCCTGAGTCTAGGATAAACTCAACCTCACTTGTGCTGGGACTTGTTGTTGCTTTCCTCATCATGAAAGCGAAACTACGCTCTGGTTGGGTTGCAGCTGTTGCTGTTGTTGTTGCCATCTGAGCCTGCCTTTCCTGTCCACTATTTTCATTCTGCTTTCCCTGCCTTTTTAAGTAGAAACAATCTTTCTTCAGATGACCTAACTTACCACAATGAAAGCACTTCGGTTTTGGTTTAAAATGGGGCTTGAACGGTTTCTTACCAAACTTCTGGATTGTCTTATTCTTAAATTTATTGTCTTTCCACTCCTTTTTGCCTATTGCTTGCAGAACTTTAGCACTCGTATCCCTGCCCATATCTTTAAGCCTGATCTCGTGATCAAGAAGACGTGTTTTCACAAAAGCTAATGTTAAGTTATTTTCGGATAGAGTCTCTATTGCAGTTGTAACTCCATCATAACTGGATGGAAGAGTGAAAAGTAAATGTGAAATTTTATCCATCTCGTCTAGATTTGCTCCTGACGCGATAAGTTCCATAATGAGATCATCAAATAAATTGAAGTGATCGAGGAGCGAGGAATCATCTTTTAACTTCAAATTAAAAAATTTCGGTAATTATGCAGTTTAGTTACTTTTCCGAAAAGTGGCGAAATTTTTTTTTTTTTTACATGAATCTGTTGATTGCATCATAGTAAGTAATATTCCATGGGGGGAGGCTGAAATTTCCCATAAACTCCATGAGTTATGGGGTTTTGAAATTATCATGAATATTCGTGATTTTGAAGAACGCTAGGGAGAACACACACACACACACACACACACACACACACACACACACACACACACACACACACACACACAGAGTGTTTTCGCGGAGTAAAGGTACGAAAATGGGTAAATATTTACTATCGCGGCACCAGCGATTTTCGGGCTGATTTTTTTTAACGAGTTTTTTATCACCTGTGAATGATAGAAAAAGGTTTCTCATGCAGGCGCATGACGTTTTTTTTAATAAAAAAAAAAAAATTTTTTTGTTTGTGTGATCTGCTCCGGAACATAGCCAACAGTGCCAATAGCAGTGGCGTGAGCCACTGCTTTTACGGCGTTTGAAAGTTTTTACGGCATTTTAAACTTTCAAACGCCGTAAAGCAGTGGCTCACGCCACTGCTATTGGCATTATTGGCTATGTTCCGGAGCAGATCACACTATCGGGCACATTTTTTTCATGTGTGTTCACCCCCCCTCTCCCTAGCGTTCTTCAAAATCACGAATATTCATGATAATTTCAAAACCCCATAACTCATGGAGTTTATGGGAAATTTCAGTCTCCCCCATGGAATATCATTAGCGGCAACCAATCGAAGGTGCCTAAAAAAAAAAAAAAATTCCGCCATTTTTCGGAAAAGTAACCAAACTGCATAATTACCAAAATTTCTTTCGCAGTGATAGTTGCGATGGTAAGCTTTTCCTTTCGTAAATTTCATCTAAATTTGCAAAAATCTGTTTAGCAGTATCCTCACTCTTAGCATGAACTAGAAATGAATCATTTAGATATTCGACTATTAAACTTTTTGCTTTCTGTTCTGCCTTTTTATTTTCTTCAGTAATTGCTAACTGTTTTTCATCTACTACTTTTAATAAATCATGCTCTCCTAAGAGCAATCTCATTCTATACTTCCAAATTGAGTATTTTGCACCGTCAAACGGTTGTATGTTTCTCTTTCCCTTATCCATTGTTTTTTTTTTTCTTTAACCTCAACACAACAACACTCCACAGCAACTTTTCCCAGAAACAGCACAGCAACACTGCTCAGTAACTTTTCTTAGCAACAGCACAGCAACACTGCTCAGCAACTTTTACCAGCAACAGCACAGCAACACTGCTCAGCAACTTTTCTTGCAAGCGTCGAATTTGTCGTAGCGTCACTAATAAAATCTTGCGGCGAATTCGAAGCGTGTTCTAGAAATTTCGCAGCAAATTTGTTGAAGCGTCTTCTTGGAAATACAGAAAGAATATATGCAGCGAATTTGTCGCGGCGTCACTTATTGTGAAATTATCATATACAACATAAATTAACACATTTAATTTTTCTTAATTTCAACGTTGTCCTGAAGACGTGATACACATGTACATATGTATGTGTTCACATGCACACACACACTTTTATCAATAGTTTTTTTTTTTTTTACTTTTATTCACTTTTTTTTATATTCTATTTTTTTTACAATCAAAGAACTCTACTATTTATCTGTTGCAATTGTGTCTGGGCCCATAACCTATGGTTTTAATATCCATATATATATATATTATAATATAATATTATCCCAAACCAGCAACAGAATAAATAAGTACACACTTTGATTTTAGTTTTCTTCAACCGCACGCACTCGTTGCCAAGAGAGAAGTGAAGCTCGTGTTCGGCGGTACAAGCAAAAGCAGAAGGTAGACGAAGAACCGCAAGAAGGTCCCGTTACATTTTTGCGATCTCCTCTTTCACTTCATACACACATACAAACACCGAATGTGTATTCATGTGACTTTTGCTCGTATATGTATGTTCATATATTTTCTTTTCAACAATGATATTTTTAAAGTGAGGAGCCACTTGAGAAAATTAAAATATGTGGCCAGCTTTATATAAAATAGGTGGCAACACATCAGCAAAAACATGGGTAATTATGCAGTTTGGTTACTTTTCCGAAAAGTGGCGGAATATTTTTTTTTTTTTATAGGCACCTTCGATTGGTTGCCGCTAATGATATTCCATGGGGGGAGGCTGAAATTTCCCATAAACTCCATGAGTTATGGGGTTTTGAAATTCTCATAAATTTCACAAATTTTGTTAAGCTCATTTGTTTCCTCAGTCGTCTAGTGGCTTCTATTGCTTTCCATTTGTAACGTACTCAATCCATTGTTTAAATTAGCTTCAGTGCAGGACAGCTGACAGTAGCCTTGCTAGACTTTATTCACAAAAAATCATGATTTTTCCAAAAAATCATAGTCAAAATACGTGTGTAGAAAAACTCATGATATTGTGTTTATGCTTGTACTTTTTAAAAAAATCATGATCTGAAATTATGCTTTTTGTAAGCATAAACGTAGTAACAGAAACAGAAAAACATGTTTAAATCAAAAACAAGCCACCTCCTATACTGTGATCAAGCAAAATTCTAAACTAATTCATGATACCATGAAGGCGCTCAATATCGGAAAATATTACATTAAAACCATCTCCATTGGTATAAAAATATTACTAGAACAAGTTGAATGTTTTAAGTCACTCTTAACAAAACTTAAGGAATTAAACTGTGAGTTCTACACTTATGTATCCAAAACTACCAAACCATATAAGGCAGTTCTGTCTGGAATGGACAAAATTCCCACTAGCACTATTAAGTCCATGTTAGTTGACCTGGGTTTGCAATGCACAGACGTCAAAATAGTTGAGAAGAAAACCAAATCAAACTACGATATACTACTGTACATTGTTTACTTCGTAAACAAAAGTGTAACAGTACAACACCTGCGCAAAAATTTCATGTACATTAACCACATGAAAGTACATGGGACTATAAGGTAAAGACTCAAAACAAAATAACACAATGCAACAACTGTCAATTGTTTGGAAAGGGATCAAACAACTGTTCAGTAAATACTTCTTGTGCTCACTGTGCCGGGACTCACACAACGGCCTTGTGTAAAAACCAAAGTCACAACAAATGTGCAAATTGCAAGGGTAACCACTCATCGACTGATAAGTCTTGTCCATGCCGGCTGTCTTATCTCTACTTAATTTCCAAGCTTTCGGCGATGCGAATAAGAAGGAACAATATTGAAACGAATAGCGCAACACAAGGAAATGATAATGCTCTAAGACCAGAAGATTACTCTCTTTTTCTACGCCAACTAAGAGACACATTCCGTCGACTCATGCACTGATAGAAAAATCAAGTATTTCGTACTTAAAACCCAACAATCCGAACTTGATTTCTCACTAAGTACGGGTTTACTGAAGTAGATTCAAGTACGATTTTTTAGGTTGGGTTATTCTTGATTAAATTACTCCTTGAACTTGATTCAAGTTTCACCGTACCGTAAATTCATGTTTGAAGTTAATTAAAAAAAACATTAATTTTTTAAAACAAGTATTTTGTTGTTTTGGATTCTAGAATTTTTGTAATTAAACCAAGTATGAATAATACTTAATTGAAGTATTGCACAGTATTTTTTTAAAGCTCGTTTTATGAACTCCTCTCTTTTGATACATAGGCGACTTGCTGTGGTGGTGAAAGAGGTGTGCTTTTCTTAAAGCTTCCATCACTACTCCTTTTGCTTTAAATAAAGATGTAGGGAAGACGATATTAAGAAAAAGGCATTATAAATTTTTTTCACACTAACCGTGACGGAGATTTGAACCTGAGATTTCCTGTTAATGCAGCGAATGTCTTATCTGTTGAGCAAGATCCGTAAACATTCCTATTGCAGCTAATGGATATTTTAAGCTAACATCGCGGCACAGAGTATGAAGATGATCGTCTCTCTTTTGAGAGAGATGCCGTTACATTTTGTGCATTCGAGAGCGATTTTGTATACATTCTTTTTTTTTAAGTATGTATATATAAGTACTAGAAAACCCGGCGAACTCCGTTACGCCAACTCGTTTTTTTTTAACATTTCGTTTGGGGATTAAAAGATGAAGAATGAAATTTTTGAAAAGCAATATTTTTATTTTATTAAGTAACAGCAAGAAGTGTAAAGACAGAACTTAAGCGAAGAAAGCCATAATATAGAAGAGAAAATGACCGATTGAGTACGCGAAGATCATTGGCACCATACAACCGCTTGGCATTCCAATATGATCCCACTGCGAACTACAGTGATGATTTAGATATCGGACCAATGACGTCTGTATGTCGATATTGCAATGCGCTAAAGTTTAAAAGAGAAACGGCGGGATTGTGCTGCGCAAGTGGAAAAGTCAAACAGGATCCATTACTTACACTACAACACCCACTGAAAGCATTGTTCGATGAAAGTGATCCCGATTCCAATCATTTTCTTCAACACATCCTTGAATACAATAATTGCTTTCGCATGACTTCATTTGGAGCTAATATTATTCGAGAAGGAGGCTTTATGCCGACTTGCAAAGTAAAAGATAAAACGCATACAACCAATTATCATCTGTGTATACACTTGTTGCTGGCTTGCATGTCTTGTGCGGTGGCCGATGTTCGCACGTCGTCCTCTAGGCATTTTAGGCTATGGACAGACTGGTGAATTTAACCTCAAATGCACAATCCACATAGTTTACACAGATCAACTTACCACCTTCAAGGCACAATAATCGTGTTTCCAATTGAACTGTTAACAAACGAATAACTTTAACCTCAAAACTGAACAGATTACAATTAGAAGCTGTCAAACAATGTAACGACATGTATCAAGCTTAAATTGTCATATTTTATAGTTTTAATTTTGCTGTTAATCTCTGTTTAAAACAGCAACCACGAAATATTAAAATAAAATATTTTGTAAATAAAAAAATGAAATTATGAAATGCCGTGAATGGGATTCGAAACCGCAACTCGTACTTGAATCAAGAATTTTTGTACTCGATTTCAGTATTTCTGAAAATATACTTGATTAAAGTTCACTTATACTTATTTTAAGAATCTTGTACTTAATTCTAATACTTAATTCAAGTATTTTGTACTTGAATCAAGAATAAAATTCTAGAATCCAAAATACTTAAAACATGTGCATTCGAACTTATTTTTTCATTCACTGGATATATTAAATATTATGGCATGGAACGCACATGCCGTAAAAAAGAAACGCGTGGAACTCATTAAATTCCTATAAGACAATAAAATTCATGTAGCTGCATTAAGTGAAACTAATACCCCGATTCCACTAGAGCCGAATGCACGAATGTAATTGGAACTCGGTAATGCAGCATTAATTTGAATTAGATTCCTATGTACTGAAACTGAATCATATTCAATTTCGCTCAGCTGGAATCGACATTCCCCATTGCATTAATTATATACGGACTTTGGCTGTTACGAAGATGCTCATCTTGCGTTAACAGAGAAGCATTATAGTGCTGAAACCAACAAAAATACCAAATTTCTTATCGATATTTGGTTATGAACAGTGCCCAATTGAGTAAAACAGCTTGTCAACAAGTGCAATGCACACATACAAACAAAACAAAACTAGCAATCAGCTGTCACTTAAGTTGGATTGATAGTGGAACGACCTGCATTACTGACTTCGCTGTTATGAGAAATGCAGCCTAGTGGAATCGGGGTATAAAGATGATCGATTATACATACCAAACTATACTATTTACAGATACGAGAACAGAAAGTAGAAGTAGAGATGTCGCCATCATTGTTAATAATAAAATATAACACGAACAAATTACTAACTTAAAAACCCATCTTATTCAGAATGTAGGGATCAAAATTAAAACATGCCACAACAATAGAAGCTTAAAAATATACTGTTTATATTTCCCTGCTTATACCCCGATTCCACTGCAAGCAAAATGCATTTATGCAATTGGAACTCGGGAATGCTGCATATATTGAGTTTGAATCTAGTTTCCAGAATGGGAATCATGTTTAAATTTTCCCCATTGGTATCTTTTTTCCCAGTATTACAGAGCACTTTAACAGAAGCGATAGTAACAAATTGTTAATTGATATTGGTATAAGCAGTGCCATTTTGAGTATTACAGCTGACAAGCATGTGTAAAAATAAAAATCCGTTCAAACGTACCAGACCCTGTTAAAGAAATATGCTGAAAGCAATTGGTTGTGTAGTGGAATCGCCTACATTCCCGACTTGCTGTTAATGACAAATTCTGATTAATGGAAACGGGGTATTACACAGCGAAATGCCTGTTGAACTCATGCAGTGAATCTGGAGATCGCAACCATTTAAAAAATCAGTACAAATCCGACTTATTAAAAATAGCTAGAATACAGGGACATTTCATAACTTGTGGCGACCTCAATTCCCGGCATAGAGCATAGAACTGCGTTCGAGCAAATTGTTGGGGAAACATTCTCAACACATTATCAGACTTAGGAAAATTCAATATAATGTACCCCAACCACCCGACATACATTCCAACGTACCATAAGGCAAAGGCCTCCACAATCACACTACCAACCCAATAGTCTCAAAAAACCTGTCTTCTGACCACCTTCCAATAATATTAAAATATTCGATCAATCTGATACTAACTGATAGACCTCAGCCAATAATTAGCAAAGCAAACTGGAATTCATTTAAAGAAATTATCAGAGATGAATTATCAGTTTTACAATTAAAGTTTAACTCCTCAAATTCGACTGCTGATATTGACTTCCACGTAAACTCAATTACAACACTAATTAATCATGCATTTCTTGAGTCAATTCCTCACAAAAAATATCACATAAAAATCATGAAATTCCCGAGCATATAGCTGAACTTTTAAAAATTAGGAACATAATTCAAAGACAATGGATTAGGACAAGACACCCTCTGCTTAAAGCTAGATGTAATCACCTATATCATATTATTAGACGAAAACTGTTTATTCACAATAACAAACAATGGAACACAAAGCTTGAAAAATTAAAAAAGTGTAGCAAACCTTTCTGGAACATAACGAAAGCGCTAAAAAAGAAAAAACAATTTATACCTTGCCTTAAAATTGGTGACATAAGGTACACTTCTTGAATTGAAAAAGCAAATATACTTGCAGACACTTTTGAACAAAAGCATAGTATAACATCTTCATATTCCAACCGAGAAACAATTAACGCAGTAAATTCATCTATACAGTCTATAGCGAATAATCATATTGACAGCTCACAACTCTCTAAAGTTACCAACTCTGAAATTCTAAAGATTATTAAAGCCTTAGTTATAAGAAAATCTCAAGGTAATGATGGAATACGCAATATCTGTCTAAAAAATCAACCTCCAGTTGCTATCAGCTTTTTATCTAAACTTTTTAATCATTGTCTTCTTGTTGAATATTTTTCAGAAACATGGAAAACTGCCAAAGTAATTCCGTCGGTAAACCAGGAAAACCTGCCAGCAGACCTGATAGTTACAGATCAATTAGTCTATTATGTGGCCTGTCCAAAATATTGGAAACCTTATCAAAGCCCGTTTAGTTGATTTTCGGGGCACATTTAATATATTACCCCCAATACAATACGGGTTTGGATCTAAATTGCACAACCCCTTACCTTTAGCTTAAAAATTTTATTAAAAATAATATGCAAAATAAAAATCAGTGGGATTGGTTACACTTGACTTCGAAGCTGCATTTGACACAGTCTGGCATGAAGGATTAGTACACAAATTAATAAACATAGAAACAAGTTCTACATTGACCTAAATGGTGGCAAATCCACCCAACGACACATTTTGGCTGGAGTACCACAGGGCTCAGTCCTGGGCCCAGTTCTATTTAATATATACACACACGATATACCACTATCACTTTCCTTATTTGCTGACGATGCAGCCATTTATACTTCCAATATTCTATTTGCAAACATTAAAAATACCATACAAAAAACTATCTTAACAAACTAGAACAGTACTACCACAAATGGAAAATCAAAATAAATCCTACCAAAACAAACGCCATATTTTTTACGAAAAGAAGAAAATTTTGTTATATTCCAAATGATAGCCTCCAAATATGTAACACCCATATTCTATGGGTGGATATTATTATTACAAGATAGATTAGATTAGGTTAGATCTTTTGTGCCGGCCTGTAGGATTAGGGTAGAGTCTCTATACTGAGGCTTTTGATAAAAGAGAGCACTTTGGTAGGGTCTATATGTTCCCAAATCCTGTAGGGGGGGATAAGTTCACCTCCTAGGTGTAGAAGTCGACGTCTGCTTAGCGAGGGGCATTCACATAGAACATGTTCTGATGTTTCTGGCTCCAGCTCACAGAATCTGCATGTGTCGATCTCTGAAAGTTTTAATTTCTTAAGGTGATACCTTAGGTTGCAGTGACCTGTTAGCTAGCCTGTTAGAGTGCGAATTTCGTTCTTTTTAAGATTGATGATGCGTTTTGATCGCATCATCTGGGGGACGAGAAATTGTTTGGCTTGTCTCAGCCCTGCACTGTCGGTCCAGTGACGACTTATTTCCGTTTCCTCCCATTTCCTGAGCAGTTCTCTTTTGTGTCCTTTCGAGAGTCCACAGAACGGTTCAGGGCCGATTAGTGGTGTCGACGCCCCGCGTTTAGCTAGGGAGTCAGCCACCTCGTTTCCTGTATGGCCTTCGTGCCCCGGTACCCAGCCTACCGTTAGGATGTTTTTGGAGGCAAGGGCGTTCAGCTGATGGAAACAGTTCTCTACAAGTTTGAAGGATCTTAGCGCTATGAGCGCTGCCTGACTGTCAGAGAAGATGTAAATCCGTGCACCTTGCATTTTCCTGCGTAGGCATTCACGAGCACAGATTTCTATGGCGTATATCTCTGCTTGGAAAATGGTTGGAGACTTTCCCATAGCTATGGATTTGTTGAACCTTGGTCCGAAAATACCAGCCCCGGTGTTACCATTTTCCAGTTTTGACCCATCAGTGTACCACGTTTGTGATCCACTGGGCAGAGATATTGATTTTGTTTTCCACTCGTGTCTGGTATGCAAGACTATCGAAAAGTTTCTGTGGAAGATAAGCTTAGGTTTCTGTTCGTCCGTTGCGCGCAGAATGGGCTCGTTTATTAGGGGTTCGAGAACCCGAAGATGCCCGATAAGATCACCACTTTTTATTTTGGTGATGTTTTGAAGGCGAAGTGCCCCCAGGCAGGCCTCCTTTTTCAGGGTGATGGATAAAGGGGGTATGCCGGTTATGACTCCAAGTGCTGCAGTGGGAAACGTCCGGATGGCTCCAGTAATGCCAATGCAGACAAGTCGTTGTATTTTGGTAAGTGCAGCCGCAGCTGTCTTCTGGGTAGATTTCGTCCACCAAGCAAGAGATGCATAGGTTAAGATCGGTTTTACCACAGTATTGAAAGACCAGTAGATCATTTTGGGACTTAAGCCCCATGTTCTAAAAGTATGCCCGAGTGGCTTTGTTTATGGTCTTTCCAATTAAGCTTGGAGTCGAGTGAAACTCCTAGGTAGTTAGCTTCAACCGAAAAGTCAATGGAGGATCCATTTAGGGACGGTCTTGTTAGAGAAAGAGACCTTTTCCTGGTAAATGGAACTAAGGCAGTTTTTGATGGGTTATGGACAATCCTTTGTCCTGGCACCATCTATTGGCTATATTGAGGGCTTGCTGCATTCGATCCGAAATGGTTTACTCATGCCAGCCCACTAAATAGATGACTAGATCATTTGCGTAGCCTTGAGTAGAGAACCCTAAGTCGTTGAGCTTATGGAGTGGCTCGTCGATGACCAGAGTCCACAGGAGAGGAGAGAGTACTCCCCCTTGAGGGCACCAACTTGTGGCTACGATTGAGGTCATGCTTCCTCCAAGGTCTACAGTTATTATTCTGGATTTAAGCATTTCCAGAATCCACTTAATGATGGGTGTGGAGACATTTTTTCGTACAAGGGAGGCACGGATAGCCTCATATGACGTGTTGTCAAAAGCTTCTGAGATGTCTAAAAAGTCATCTAGTGCTATTTGTTGAGCGCCAATGGCCTTTTCAATGGTTGTTGGGAGGCAATGAATGGCGGTCTCAGTTGACTTACCAGCTTGGTACGCATACTGGTACTTGTGTAGGGGATGGTGCTTGAGATTCACCTCCCTGATGTGCTGGTCAATTATCTTCTCCATAGTTTTAAGGAAGAAGGAGCTGAGGCTAATCGGTCTATAGGACTTAGGCAATTGGGAATCTTTCTTCCCTACCTTAGGAATAAACACGACTTTCACTTTAGCCCATTTGCTTGGTATGTGTCCAAGCACGAGACTTGCTCGAAATAAGCGGACCAGGGGGAGTGCGAGTTGGTGCAGTCCCCGCTGCAACAAGCACGGATAAATTCTATCTGGTCCAGGGGTTTGTATGGACTAAAGCTTTGTAAACCCCATTGTACACTATTTTGATGAAACAGTCAATAGGGAAAGTTTCCAACACGGTCTGAGAGATAGGGGGGTTCCCCTCTCTCAGCCCCATTGGAGTCTGCCACCATAGCCACGCGCAGGTGCGGGCACTATCCAATCCCAGAGATGTAGGTTGGTGCCTCGCTCTCTTAGATGGGTTGCTCCACAGTCACGCACCCAGGAAAGTGAGTGGCCAGGAGTAAACTACTCGTTTCCTTCGGGTTGTTTGTGTGTGTTCCATCTGGCTTCTTTAGCGTACAGATGCCGTTTGAGTGGTATTTTAAGAGGGCTTTTCATAGCCTGACAGCTTCCGGGAGAGTTGAGATCTGCCCGCAGTGTTGACGCCACGTAGCCCGTTTAGACCTTCTCAGCTCTTTATTGTAGAGCGTTAAAGCATCTTTGTAGGAATCCCATGTAGTTTTCCCACTTTTTGCTTTATTGAAGAGCCTACGCGCAGCCTTTTTAAGATCGTCAAGGCTCTTGTTCCACCATGGAACAGCCCTTCTGACCTTGCGAACTTTTTGTTCGCAGCTAGCGTGATATGCTGATTCAATGATCAAATGAACCCCTGTAGCTTCACGCTCTAACTCGTCTATGGATATTATCGGACGGGTGGAGCACTTTCTGGATTGCTCAAGTTCAAAGCAGAAAAGATCCCAGTTGGTGTTTTTGGGATTTCTAGTAGCTAGGCTACATTGCGGGGCGCACCCTATATCAAATCTAATGTGTTGGTGATCTGACATGGTGATCCCACTCGCAACATGCCAGTTTGAGACAACGGACAACATATTCTATGGGTGGATAACGTCCGGTATTTAGGAATTCATTTTGACAAAAGACTTACTTTTAAACATCATATAGGATTTACAATAGATAAAATAAATAAAATCATCCGCATCATGTACCCAATCATAAACCGAAAATCAAAACTATCTTTACAAAACAAAATTATAATTTTTAAAACTATACCAGTACTTATGTATGGCTGTTCGATTTGGGGAAAATGTGCTCCCACACATATTAAACAAGAAGGAAGGCTCTAGTCGAGAAATCCCGACTAGGACATACCCTTAACCCCATACGTATCGTGTACAGCCATTTGTGTGTATTTACCCAGTGACCAATATGGCCAAAATGACAACATTTAAAACTGCGATATCTTCGGTGTTTCTTAACCGATTTTAATCAAATCTTTTGAAATGTTCATTATTTTATCAATGGTTTGAAATCTCGTTTCACAATTTTGAAATTCAAGAATTTTTTGTTATCGATCACATGTGTATATCGGAAACCCGAAGTTTTATCGATAATTTGAAGCAAACTTGTACTGCGCAAGGCTTAGGAAAATTTAAGTTTTAAGTTTGAACTTTTTAACTCATATAGTCTCTGAGATCGGCGCGTTCATACAGACAGACGGACGGACAGATGGACGGACGAACAGACGGACATGGCTAGATCGACTCGGCTGTTGATGCTGATCAAGAATATATATACTTTATGGGGTCGGAGATGCTTCCTTCTGTATGTTACATACATTTGCACAAAATCATTATACCCTTATTTACCCATTTTATGGGTTATGGGTATAAAAAGTCCAAATTTCACATAATAAACTATAAAAACTAATGCTAAATCTACCATACCACATAAGTTCCATATATGTACATAATATTGCTAAAATTCGAACTGTTCAGCAATATGTATATAAACTGGTAATACTACATATAAACTAGTTTTAAGTCAAACCAAGGCTTTTGATCCTACATTTTTCCTTGAATATAAATATTGTGAACCACAGCCTTAAGTCAAAAGTAAATATAAGAAATATCTCAGTTAAAAAGCATAAATGCTAACCCCTGTAAAAATAGATTTTGTACATTAGCTTTAAATGAAAGAAAAACTTTAACGAAAATAAAGCAAGAAATAATAAAAAATAAAAAATAAAAATAATAATAAAAGATTTGCACTGTGTATCAGCGCAATATCTAAGTACACAGTCGGGCACTCCATCAGGACCAGGCAAGAAGCCTGTTTTGATCAGGTTAGGGTCACTTAGCAGCGAACACTCAGTTAAAACTTGGGCAAATATGCAATTTGACGTTTGAATTTGGAAGGGATAAGTACTGATAGATATATGATAACGCGAAAAGTATACTGATTGAAAACATTAGGCAAATAGATCGGCCACAGCCTGATCAGAACTTGCTTTCGTATTATCAAGAAAAACTGAGAGAAGGACTTACGTTTTGATCTAACAAATTTATAAAACTGTTTTGGATCACGGGTAAAATTCATTCTACATTTAATAAGATAGTTAACAGAATGTGGTAACAGAAAGAAAATTAGACTTTGCTATTATATAAGTTGAAAGGTCAATAGTAGCTCCCGATTTTCTAAATCTTTTATAAGATCTTGTCTTCACATTCTTTTTTATAATTCCCTTGTAAACCAAGGTGGTTTGTAATCACTTGATGAGCGACAGAAGGAAACATAACTGCCCAAATGCGAATTCAAGGTCCCATGAAATATGGCAATGACAGTTTCTAAATCACTACAGGAATACAGCTAAGACCAATGAGTACCATGCAGAAGATGATTTAATTTAGTAAAGTTAGTCTTACGAAAACAAAATGATTTTGTAATGGGGTAATATTACCACCAGGCAGCATCGGATTTCTTGCCGGTGAATTAAATTCCATTTACGGGCAAGCAATTGGATTAGGGCTACTCGAGCTGGAAGCCTAAAGTGGCTCAGGAGGCAGGACAAGCGGGGAATTAGAAGGGCAAGAGCCCGAAGTCTTTTTGCCCTTAGGAGAGTCGTCAAGCATCTTTCCATTTTTAAATTTTAATTCCAGCTCTTTAAAATTAGCATGAAGATTGTCACAAGCAAAATGCACAGCTTTAAAACTATTATAAGTCTGCCTCATGTATTTTGACATCTGCTTCTTAACCACATTGCAGGCATCACAAAACCATTTAAGGCCAGAGTCAGTTCCTAGACAGTCTCTGACTTTGGCAGTGAAACCTGCGCATTTCATCTGCATCGTGTTATCGCACATCCTACATTCGATAAAATCTGCGCTGGATCCACCAACAATTTTACAGGTTGTCAAGCTGCCTATTACTGGTTGCATTTGCTTGACAGGTATTTGTACAAGTACAGTACACACCTACGCATATAGAGGTACTACTCATGTTGGTTGAGCATCAAACATAGAAACATACAAACATTCGCGCAAAGGTCTCTAAACTTCTGGCAATTGCTTACGCGGTCATTTGAAGTTCAACACCTGGCATCACATACATACGTACATACACGCACTTAATTTGATTTGCTTACATTGCTTGCACAGTGGGACAATTCAATTAATAATCAATTTGTTTTGGTTCACAAATAATTCAGTGTTAGTAAATGTAAGGTGTTTCACATAACAATTACTTGCCTTTAAATTGTTGGAAAAATTAATTAAATTAATTTCGTTTAACCTTAATGCAATTTACTGCGCATTTTCAACTTTCTGTTACCACTGCACAACTAAACTGCAGCCATGTTGGGTAGGAAAAATAAAAACAAATCGACGTCAGATTCAGATTCTATTGATGTAGACACCTTGGTGCAACGCTAAAAGATGGTTACGGCAGATATTGCCCGTGGTAAAAAACAAGTTAAAGGTATAACTATTTTTATTGAGCCGTGTGAAGTTGAATGTAGATTGGAAATCTTGAATCGTTACATTCAAGGTGCGTTTGATCTTCAGCAGGAGCTAGATATGATAAGCCCCGACCTGGTTTCTCGTTCTGACTTAGAAGATTTGTGTATCTCAACTAAGGCATTATTGAAGAGCAAATGTAAGCAATCTGCTACTCATCACGAAAGCCCAGCTAATTCCACTATGATAGCACAAGCAGCTCACTCTAGGAAACTGCCGAGATGAAACTGCCAAAATTTGGAGGGGAGTATTCTGAGTTCAACAATTTTATAGGCCTTTTCGAAAACTTGGTTGATAGTGACTTAGCCATGTCTAACATTGAGAAGTTTAATCATTTGTTGTCATGCCGTTAAGGCCCACCAAGTATCTGATGCTAATTATCCAAAAGCTTTAGCTGCATTATGTGTATGACAACAGCTGTTTAATTGTGTTTAGTAGTGTATCTAAATTATTCGGCCGTCAGCCGTCAGGTGAGCAAGGAGAATCACGTGTAACTACGCAGGTAGTACGCGCCGTATCTGCTCACACTGTCGGAAGTGCGACTATACTCTCTACGCGAGGGCGGTTGGAAAAAGAACCTTGTGTTGGTCATGTCTCGACCAAGGGTGTTGACTAATGGTAGTCGGGCTAAGAGAAGATAACTCTTCATTAAATTCCCCAATCCAAGGTGGAACAGCATATGCCGAGGGATTCGTGGCCGAGGGGGTGCTCGGTCGCTAATATGCGGACTCTGGATACCTGTCCCCCTCCAGTTTTATTTGTGGACTTCCCGCGGTACACGGGCTATGCCGCGGGTGACCTCCCTTTCCGTTCACTCGTGGGAATCATATGGATATTTCAATTGTAGAAAATGAGTTTGATGTCACTCTAACAGCATCTCCCCAGGCCTCATCCTTCACGGAAACGGCCAATACAGGCATTGCAGCTGCTGTGCTGCCGGCGCCCACCCCAAAACGCACGGATGTCGTTCCGGTTGCGATTGGGGATTCGGACAAGCCACCGACCGTCGTAGGACGGTTGGAGACTGCCTCCTTATCGTCGACAGAAGATCTGGTGACAGCAGAGGAACCTGAGGTGTTGGCCTTAGACTCTGAAGATGTCACTGTGATACCGTCAGACGACGCATCCTGCTCAGTTTCCATAGCGGATGCAGGCAATCGGATCCGGCGGCTGAAGCTGGATTCCGAGGTCGCCTTCATAAAAATGACAAGTCGCGAAAAGAAGCTGTTTAAGGCAGCTATCGCGAAGGGACTCTCGAGAGCTGAGGCTCTCCAGGCGGCAAAAGCTCCCCGTCCCGCTAGAGCACTGGCTAAGCGAGACAGGTCTTTTGACACGACCCCAGAGACGGGTTTGTCAAAGAAGCCGAAGAGTGCTCATTCAGAGTCGACAGCACCATCCTACAGTCGGATGGCAAGCGGTGTCAAGCTCGGCTTCATTTTGACTGACAGGTCGTTGGCTTTGACAGCGGAGCAGATGGCTGCGCTCAAGGCGTGGAGTTGTCGAACGAGGAGGTTCTGACTTATGTTGGTAAGCGGAATTTTCTCGACAGCACCCAGTGGAGGGTAGTGCAGCGGATTACACAAGGTGAGATGCTGCACCTCGCCATTATGGTGGATCAGGCGTCGCTGCAGTCGCTTACCAATAACGGCGGTAAGATCTGGTACGGCTTTGGTCGGATCAGGCTTATCCTGAAGAGCCCCGCTGCTAAGGATAAGAGCAGCGACGTCCAACGTGCAGAACCATTCCACGGAGATGGTCCATCCACTAGTGCAGCTGCTGGGCTCGCAGTGAAGACCACCCCCGTCCCAGCTCCGAGGAGTACTCCACAGGCCAAGGGAGCCCCAGGCGGTACTACAAAAGGTAGGCGCCGGCAGCCAAGATACCGATGTCGGTCAAGGCATCTAGAGGTAACAACTCTCGACGAGGTAAGAGCGGCAACCTCGTCCAGCGCTCCAAGGAGGAGTCATGAGAACCATGAGGGTTCTCCAGGCGAACCTGCACCACGCCAAAAGGGCGTCGGCCACCCTGTGCAGAACTTTCGACGAGCTGAAGATCGACATGGCCCTAGTCCAGGAGCCATGGTTGATCGGTGGCCAAATTAGAGGACTGAGCTGCGGTACAAGTAAGTTGGTTTATGACTGCAGTGGAGGTGCTCCTCGCGCAGCTATTCTTTTAGATAATAACGTGAGGCATTTCCCATTAACTAACTTTATCTGCAGGGATCTAGTTGCAACAGCCGTAGAGGTGGCTACAGCGGAAGGTGTTCGTGAAGTGGTGGTGGTGGCTGCCTACTTTTCCGGAGACACTGACGTAGCTCCGCCTATGGAGGTCCAGAGGTTCGTCAACTTCTGCCGCACAGCCGGGAAACACAAGGTTATCGGCTGCGACGCTAATGCGCACGGGGTGAGAGCCTTCTTGAATATCTATTGTGTAGTCAATTGGATGTAGTCAATAGAGGGTGCAAACCCAACTTTATAAACGCCATTAGGGAGGAGGTCCTGGATCTCACCCTGGTTAGTAATTTCTTGTCCGGTTATATAACGAACTGGAGGGTTATCGATGAAGCCACGTTATCAGACCACCAGCACATCCGGTTTGATCTACCTGGCCAAACGGAACTCAACACTTCGCTATATAATCGGGAGAAAACTTACTGGGATATGTTCACAGCCTCTGTGGCTATGAAAGCTGACCAGCTTATAACCAACTTTGCGTCTGTGAGTGACATAGAGTTGGCTGCTGACCAGCTTCACGATGTGCTTATCACTTCTTTCCAAGACAGTACAGTTCTAAAGCGACATCGGGGGAACCGCGAGGTTCCCTGGTGGAGCGACAGACTTGCAGGTCAAAGACAGGTAGTACGTAGACTCTTTAATAGAGCTAGGGCAATTCGGGACTCATGGGACACTTACAGGAGTGCTCTCACGGCGTATAATAAGAGCATTAGAAGAGCTAAGCGAGAGAGCTGGCGCAGCTACTGTGAAAGTGTGCAGGCACTACCAGAAGCAGCTAGACTGCAAAAGGTCTTCGCAAAGGGCTCAACTAATGGGGTGGGGCTTCTCAAAAGAACAGATGGCTCTTTTACTCAAGATCGGAAGGAAACGCTAGAGCTTTTGCTTCAGGTGCATTTCCCAGGATCCAGAATCAGCACACATGGTGAACCAGACGGGTTAACTACCACACCGATTAGGCGAGATCATAGTCTGTCCGGTATTATTTTCGATCATGACAAGGTCAGGTGGGCAGTCAAATCTTTTAGCCCTTTTAAAGCCCCTGGGGGCGACCAGATTTTCCCTGCCTTGCTACAACATAGCATTGAATTAATTATAACACCACTTGTCAGACTGCTTAGAGCCAGCTTTGCATGGGGATATATACCACAATCTTGGAGGAGAGTTAACGTGGTATTTATTCCTAAACAAGGCAACAGAGCTCTCGACCAGCCAAAGTCATACAGACCGATAAGACTTTCGTCTTTTATTCTCAAGACTGCGGAGCGGCTGGTGGACTTGCACGTGAGGTGCACTCTCCAGACCTCCAAACCGCTACACAAATCACAATTTGCCTACATCAAAGGCGGATCGACCGAGGTCGCTCTTCACCACCTAGTCAGCAAAATCGAAAAATCTTTTAAATCCAAGAAAATTGCTCTGTGCTCTTTTCTGGACGTGGAAGGTGCTTTCAACAACACTGGCTATCAGTCAATCTCCAGAGCTCTATATCATAGGGACATTGACGCAGCCTCTGTAGCCTGGATAGAAGCTATGCTCCGACAACGAGAAATATCTTCCACGTTAGACGCAACGACGGTTCGTATAAACGCGGCCAGAGGGTGTCCACAAGGTGGAGTGTTGTCTCCCCTACTATGGTCACTTGTAGTTGACGAACTTCTAGAAAAACTGCACAGCCAGGGAATTGATGCTATCGGGTATGCAGATGACTTGGCCATTGTAGTATCAGGGAAGTTCGGAAACACCGTCACCGAACTGATGCAAAGGGCACTCAATTTGGTTCTAGGATGGTGCATAAACGTGGGTCTCAACATCAATCCGCACAAGGCGGTTATTGTGCCGTTCACCAAACGGTACACCAATGACATCGGCCTCCTAGTCATTGGTGGGACTCCCGTAGAGCTCTCCAGTGAGGTCAAATATCTGGGAGTTGTTCTAGACAAACGACTAAACTGGAACTCGCACCTTAATAAAACGATTAGCATGGCTTCACATGCTTTATGGGCATGTCGAAGACTTCATGGTAGGTCGTGGGGCCTTGACTCCAAATCCATCTTGTGGCTTTACTGCATGATGGTCAGGCCTATCGTGTCCTATGCTGCTCTTGTGTGGTGGCCCAAACTGCAGCAGGTCACGGCCATTCAGAAGTGTAGCAAGCTGCAGCGGCTTGTGTGTGTATCTCTGACGGGAGCTTTACGCACATGCCCAACTACGGCTATGGAGAAAATTATTGGATTGACTCCTCTACATATTCACATACAAGAAGGTGCCGCTAAAAGTCTTCTTAGGATCAAACTCACATCTGGGTTACTGACTAAAGATGCGGGTCATGTCAGTATTTTGAATAATGTTTCTGGCTTAGAGGTCTGCAACCGAACAGATCTCATGACCACGAAGCTCTATTTCGGGGCGAAATTCAGGACTCTCATTCCAGACCGTAGGGCATGGGAAAATGGCAACCCTTGTAATGACCCCAGGGGCCTGCAGTGGTTCACTGATGGGTCTAAAACTGAGCAAGGAGTGGGTGCGGGGATTTTTGGACCAAACACCAGAGTCTCGATTGCACTGGGTAAATGGCCCAGCGTTTTTCAATCAGAGATTCATGCCATTGAGGCCTGCTCTAAACTCATCCTAGACAAAAGGATAAGAGGAGCTAATTTATACATCTTTTCGGACAGTCAAGCGGCGATCAAAGCTCTATCCTCTTGGAGGATTAGCTCCAAACTTGTCGCAGACTGCTGGACCAGCCTCCAGCAACTCTCCACCGGGAACAAAGTAACTTTGTGTTGGGTTCCAGGTCATGCCGGAATTACCGGCAATGCAAACGCAGACGAGCTGGCTACAGCCGGCTCAGCGACTCCTTTACTTGGCCCAGAGCCTTTTTGTGGCTTGTGGTGGGCCGCTGCCAAAGAAAGAATAGAAGGATGGGCAGAGGGAGTTAGATCCAGGTATTGGATATCCAGTCCAGGATGTCGTCAAGCTAAAGAGCTGATACATCCACTAGTAGGAAGGAATACTGCTGGGTGTTCCAGGATGGACCTAAGACTATTGGTAGCCTACCTCACCGGCCACCATGTCTTAAAATACCATCTTCATAATATGCAATCCTGACACAGAGTGTAGGCTCTGTAAAGGGGATGACGAGACGACAAAACACATTCTCTGTGAATGTCCAGCCGTCATTTGGTCTAGAAGGAGGCATCTGCACAGCGAGTTTCTGACAGCTATGCAGATAAGGAAAGCCTCGACGGGAGGTCTGCTAGACTTCATAAGGGAGGTTGAGCAGCTCTTGACTGAATAGGGAGTCTTATGGGCACAAAAGATCGTTCGGTCGCAGTGCCTCCATCTCTGTTGGGAGATCTCCCCAATATATTTATTATTTTATCTAAATTATTCGAATTACCACAAATAAAGCTACCGTCGCTGGCTGCATTGCGCAATCTCATAGACACAGTAAAGGCAATCTATGAATCGCTATTTTCATTAGGATCACAAACCGAGATTTTAAATATTCTGTTTATTTACTTAGTTATGAGTAAGGTTGACTCAGTAACTAAAGCCAAGTGGGAAGAAGATTTAGATGACAGTAAGCTACCGTCATGGAACGATTGCAAGGTTGCATTAAATAGGCGATTTCAGCATTTGTCCGCTGGTAGCAAAAGCGTTAATCAACCCCATTATAAAAGAAGTGGTTAAACCTCGCTAGCTATCTCACAACCCGCGTCTACTTGGAAATGTATTTTTTGTAAGTCAAGTGACCACTATATACAATCATGTTCTTCATTTGCGGCAATTCCCTGCCAAAAGCGATTTAAGTTTGTCAAGGCGTTTCCACTTTGCATCAACTGTTTGCATCAGGGACATTCGGTCTCGTCGTGCAAATCAAGCACCTGCAGAGTGTGCCATAAACCTCACAATACATAATTTCATAGATACACATCCGACTCCCAGCAACCAACAACAAATCTGCCTATTGTGGCACAAACCTCGACTTCGACTCGAGTGTCGACGGCTTACCATGCTAGTAGTGGTGCCGATCAAGTTATTCTAGCTACGGCAATTGTTAAGATTAAAGATCAGTGTGGTACGTATCAGCTAGCAAGAGCCCTACTAGATTCAGGTTCGCAGATTAACTTTATTACAGGAGAATTTGCTACAAAACTTAATTTGAAAAGAAATCGGAAAGAAATCAGCCTTCTAGGAATAGGAAAACGTCAGTCGTCAGTACATTATGCGGTTCAAACCTCGATTGGGTCGAGAATCAATTCATTCGAAATGCAAACAGAATTCAGTGTCCTAAAATCCATCTCATCGCATCAGCCTGAAAGACTTATTGATGCAACCGTTCAAAATGACATTGAGTTGGCTGAGCCTTTATTCTTTAAGCCCAAACGAATTGATATGTTGCTTGTTGCAGATACATTCTTCGAACTTATTGAAAATGGACAGTTGAAAGCTCGCGCAGATTCGCCTACGTTGAGACGCACTGCCTTTGGCTGGATTGCATTTGGAAGATGCAAATCCCACTCTGATAACTGTTCGCAACAGACTTCTCTCATCAGCACTTCTAAAGAAGAGGAATCCATTGATATGTTCATTAGAAAGTTCTGGGAGCTGGAAGATATTCCAAACGCTCAATTGAAGTTGTATACCCCAGAACAAGAGCTTTGCGAGAAATCTTTCACAGAAAACGTTACTCGTTTACCCTCGGGACAGCTCAGTGTGACATTGCCATTTAAGTCAAGCCCACACTGTTTGGGATTGTCTTATGAAAACGCCAAATGACGCTTTAAAGCACTTGAAAGTAGATTAAGCAACCAGAGATTTGCGAAATGTACATTGCTTTCATGAAAGAGTACATTTCTCTTAGCCATATGAGCATCACTAACAACATTATCTCGAGCGAGTGGCATTGTTTTATTCCATGTCAATGCGTGCTGCGACCGCAAAGCACATCTACAAAACTGAGAGTCGTATTTGATGCCTCTTCGTCGCAAATGTCCCTAAACGACATTTTAATGGTTGGTCCTACCATCCAACCAACATTGTCAAGTCAGAATTGATGAGACCCAGCGTAACTTTCAGTTAATTATCTGGAGGAAAAGGCCTACAAAATCATTAAAAATATACTGTTTAAACACCGTAACCAATGGCACGGCTTCGGCACCATTTTTAGCAATTAGATGCCCAAAATATTTAAGTGGTCTGCATGCTACAACACATCCTGCGGCCTGAAAGTCGTTGGCGAAAGACTTTTACGTAGATGATTTGCTATCTGGTGCAAATTCTTTGGAAGAATTACGGTTGTTGAAAAACGGGTTGGTTTCTGTTCTAAGTTCTTTTGGCTTTAAGCTAACAAAATTGTCTTCAAACTGCGATCAAATTAATGCCAAGATTGAAGAGGATTCAATTGTAATTGCGCACGAAGAGACAAATACGCTCGGATTGCTTTGGCATCCTAAACAAGACGTCTTTAAATACACAATTTAAAATTTGTCATTGGATGCACATCCCACAGAGCGCTCATTACTCTTCTTCGTATCGCGACTGTATGACCCATTAGGGCTTTTATGTCCGCTTATAACTCGTGCAAAGCTTTTCTACAAGAACTGTGGGTTCAAAACCTCGGCTGGGACGATCCAATACCCATTGACTTGCAAAAGGATCTGCATGCCGTTGTAAATGCCTTTGATAAACTTAATTCAATTTCAGTCCCTCGTTATGTTGGCATTGCACCAAATGTATCTTTCCAAATTCACGGCTTTTCTGATGCTTCATCACGAGCCTTTGGGTGCTGTATCTACTTAAGAATTTCTGATCAGAATAGCGTATCTGTCAGATTACTTACGGCGAAATCGAAAGTAGTCCCACTTAAAACTAAGTCAATACCGCGCCTAGAGTTGTGCGCTGCACTGCTGCTTGCCATGCTTTGGGCAAATGTGAAGGGTCTGATCGACATTCCAGTAGACCAAGTCGTGCTATGGTCAGATTCGGAAGTCGTTCTTCACTGGTTGCAAATTCATGCATCCAAGCTAAATACATTCGTTGCTAACAGTGTGGCCGACATACAGGAGTTAAGCATAGGTGCGACGTGGCATCATGTTCCCACTAAAGGCAACCCAGCAGATATAGTATATCGAGGATGCTCTGCAATCGAACTCAAAGAATCCATTTGCTTCAATGGTCCTTAATGCCTGTTGAAGGCGCAATCGCATTGGCCAATTAATTCGCATATTAAAGTGACAACTAATGACTTTCAGTTAGAGGTACGTAGTTGAGCCACAGCGTTAATCTCGACCATTAAGCCAACTAATTATATATTACAACTAATTGACAATTCATCGTCATCTCTAATTTCTTCGAATTGTTTGTTACATGCTGCGTTTTATCTATGGGAAAGAAAAGAGCTACTCCACATTAGTACCTTCCGCTTTAGAGATGAATGTTGCATTCCTCACTATAATTCACATCATACAGCATACATTATTTGAAAATGAAATAGCAAACGTAAGAAAGTCTTAAACACTACTGCCATCTTTTCAAAAGCATTTCTACATTCACATCAAGATGGAAAGCGTGTTCTTTGGCTGCTACGAGTGGGTGGTCGTCTGGTTAAAGCGTCACTTCCACATAATGCAAAGTTTCCCTTACTGATGCCAAAAAAGCGATCGCTTTGTCAAACTATACCTAGACTTCTTGCATCGTTCAAATTGTCATGCTAATCCTTGCGTTTTAATGAGAATTCTTCGCCAGCAAGTGTGGTTAATCAACGCTCGACAGGAATGCAACTCAATTGTTAGACGTTGTGTTTACTGCTTCCGATATAAGCCAGTACATGCCTCACAAATTATGGGAAATTTGCCCGCTGATCGCCTGCATGGCAATAGGCCTTTTAAAATCAGCGGCGTAGACTTCTTTGGTCCCATATTTGTGTCGTTAGGTATTCGTGGAAAAAGACCTGTTAAAATGTATATAGATGTATTTGTATGCTTTACATCCAAGGCTGTCCAATTATGGAATGGAATTAGTAGCTGACTTAACTTCCACTTCATTTATCATGTCCATGTCATGTCATATCCAGGTTTGTTGGACGTCGGGGAGTTGCAGCAAAAATATATTGCGACAATGCAACGAACTTCGTAGGTACTGCGCGAATAATTTCGGAATTGGAAATGACCCTCAACTCGCATCGAGATGCCATAGCTGCCTATGCTGCGGAGCGCGGCATAACGTTCAGCTTTATAACCCCCCCCCCCGAGCACCGCATTTTAGCGGTCTCTGGGAAGCGCAGTCAAATCTGCGAAGGGATTGATAATGAAGGCTATTGGCAACGCAGTGCTGCTCCAGGACAAATTGCACACAATAATGGTAGACGTCAAAGCAATATTGAACTCTCTTGTGCTCATAGCTTTGAGAACCAACCAACACGACGGCGAAGCTGTAACTCCAGCCCATCTGTTGGTTAGGCGAAACGCCCGGAACGCTGCCATGCGCATCCAATCAAGTGATGCCAGACGAAAAGCTACCATACTTAAAAAGATGGCAGCTGATCTCAGCCATCAAGCAGCGCTTTTGGGCGGACTGGTCACGCGATTATCTGCTAGGACTGCAGCAGCGTCAACGATGGAGCAAGGAAGCGCGCAACATGGCAATAGGAGACGTCGTCATAATCCACGAAGACAACAGTCCACCGCAGCATTGGCTGCTCGGGGTCGTCGAGGAGGTCGTCAAGGGCGCAGACAGCAAAGTCCGCGTCGCAGTGGTTCGAACCAAGAATGGCGTGTATAAGCGAGCAGTTCATCCGTTTAATATATTTAGACTACTCGTAATCTTTTAGTATTGAATTTGTATTTGAAAATTGAAATGTATGCAATTGCATTGAAGCAGGCATTTAGTGATAAGACACTACTCCATAATTGTTTAAAGCCCTCTGGCCATTCAACGCGGCCGATGTTAAGTCATTTCAATTAAAATTAATCAAATATCGTAATGTTATTATCTGAAGTACATTTGAAGTTAAATCGAACTATGCTACGCTACTACTGTAAACAAAACTAAACTGTAACCTAACATAACATAATTGGAAATTTGTACTCTACCGCATAGCGGAGAGTAAATACAGAATCACTCCTGAAAAAACAACCAGAAAGAGCACACGTACTTTATAACTTGTCTGTCTGTCCGTATTCCTCGAAATCACCTAATAACCACAAGTTGCTTTGTGCTATTCGTGCATGTTAAAAGTTGCGACCCCTTTATCGCAACAAACATTTTATAATAAGTTGAAAAAATACAATATGGGCAAATTAATATGCTTGATCAAAGCAAAGTAGATGCAAGTATGTAAGCGTAGCAAAGAGCGCAATATAACGGACAATAGTGGGAGAGCGCTTGAGTATAAAAGCCCTTGAGTGAAAAGGCGTGAGCGCGTAGGCAAATAAATCCGCAAGTACGGTGTTATAGAGCGGGAGAAGACTGTTGCTAGAGAGAGCAAGAGTACGTTAATAGGTAATTTTTGTTAGTAAACTAAAACAAACAAAAGCAAGCGGAAGTCAATATATGTACGTATGTTTGTATGTATGTATTTTCAAGACAAAGCAGCGTCAGCTTGACTGTAAAATAAATTAAGTTAAATGCTTAAGCAAAGTAACTTTTAACTCATAAATCTGTACAACGTATATCTGCGATCACTGTTTAGTATGATTACCACAATTATACCAATTAATGCACACCACAAACACTCGAAAAATAATTTTAAGCAAGAGCACTCGAAAATACAGCCGTCACCAACGAAAGACAAACGAATTTCGATAAACCTTTTGAAAACAGATAAAAAGCTGTCGGTAGAGAGATCAACAACCAGTTCAAGGTGAACGGCTTCTGACGAAAAACACACGAAGACTGTCACATGAGTTTTCATAGGTGGCTTTCCACGGAGTTCTAACGAGACATAAAAAGGATCGGAAAAGTCTACTTCACATATACAAAATTTGATCAGCGGGCAAATTGCCCATTATTTCCCAAGTAGCACGGGCTTATACCCAAAACAATGGATGCAACTTCTAACATTCTTCGTGCACGCCTCACGAGCATTAATTATCCAAATCTGCTGTCTTAGCAGCAACACCATCACCTTGGCACCTGCGTGTTTATGTGTTTTATGCAAATTGCGAAGAAACAACTTAACAAATTGAGAATTGTTAGACAACAACAATGGAAATTTGGCGTCATTCGGGATTTGGGCATTATATAGCCTGCCTCCAGCGCGAGTTAGACGAAATGTAACACCATCCAGCTCGATGGTGTGAATGAAGGGGTTCAAACGTTGAAGATTTGGAACCAAAACTTCCGATCTTTCTAAATTGACCTATTCTGAACCCAACTCAAGTCTTTGAAGCACTTGGTCAAATCTAAAAAACGATACTTTAAGCTCTCTTGCTGATATGGCTGCCTCGCAGTTACGTTTTTCTCCTTGAATGAAACGATTTACGTATGCCATTATACGAAGTAGCTTGTTATACGAAGAACATCTTTCAATGAGATCGATAATTGCATTTGCTTGGCTCTTTGCTGCTGAACAGACTGCTGCGCTTTTCTTATTTTCGGACAGCTGTAAGTCGCGAGAGATTTCAAATTGATGGAGACATAGCCATTAATCAGCACTTGTGAGTATAAATCCGGCGCGTTTTCCCACAGCGAACAATTTAAACCATTTACATTTGTTCCAGCGACACTTAATCTCAACATTTTCTGAAATCTCTTGGATTTCAGAGACTCTAAAGAATGTCGCTAGTGTGGATGGATCTCTTTTCAACCAGTAAAGGTTGACTTGAGAATCTGAACAAAAATTTTTAGATGTTCATGCAAAGGGGCTACTTGAACCCACAACGTAGCTAGGAGATGAGCTGCACACAACTCGAGCCTTGGGATTGACTTCGTTTTAAGAGGGGACACACGTGACTTGGTGGTTAAAAGCCTTGCTATGCAACATCCGTTGGCTTCACTCGAAGCGTCAGCAGATAGACAGATAGACAGACGTATCGAGAAACAGATATCTTATGTAGCTCTAGTCAATTCTGCTTCAACCTGCTCCAACTAGTATGGAGACTCATTGGAACTGACCCATCCCAATCTAGCCTTTGTCGCCACAGCTCCTGAAGCAAGCTTTGGTGAGCAACGGACATAATAAACCGAAAGGAACAAACAAGCGGGACGTCACCGACAGGATATTGCGTTTTGTTGGTTGTAAGGAGGTGAACGAATCTTCTAAGCTGTAATGAAACACGTCATTCTGAAAATTTGACTTCATACCAAGCGTTTTTACTGAGGTGGACGAATCAAATATCATTTGGCTAGATCGAAGCCCCCAAATTTCAACACCTCTGTCACTTCTTTGCGATTAACTTCCAGCTCATCCAACGTATAAGCATATCGTCAACTTTAAAATCGCTTGATATCACCTTTGATGATAAAGGATGCGTCTCAGCACAAATCTTTGATAGCTCAAAGAGGCATCGGATGCCCAAAAACGGAGCTGAGGCTGTGCGTTTGTACAGTGTTCAAACGATAAGTTTGGAGAATATCAGTTGATTTTGCCCTCCACAAGATCAATTTTAAATTCCTCGTTGGCAATATTAATTTGCCTTTACATCTTCGAGATGTCAGTCGTTAAGGCAGCTCCCTTTGAATAGTTGCACCCACCATTAAAGTGTCATTAAATGATATCGTGGTTGACGTTTTACTGGATGCATCAAATACAACTCGTAATTTGGTGATGATACTGTCAGGTCTCAGGACACATTGATTTGGAATGTAGTAATGTTGTCCTGGAGGAGGGGTCGGAAGCAATGACATGTGACCTAGGCAGAGATACTCTCTCATAAATTCTTAAAACATGTCGTTTAACTCGATGTTGCTTGCAACTTTGTGCTCTAACGCAAGAAACAGACGCTTGGCCGTTTCGAAGGATAATCCTAGAACCGTTGGATTCATCTTAAAAGGCAACTTGACCTCAAAACGACCTGATGAGAGCCTTTTTACGGTCTGCTTAAATATTTCTTCGCAGGCAACTTGTTCACCTGTACTAACAGGCTTCGATCTCTCTGGAGCTTGTTCCAGTTCCCAAAACCGTTACACCAGAGAGTTGGGGAGCAGTTGTTTTCATTAACGGTGACATTGCACACCTGTGCTCTATTCGATAGACTTTTAGTGTACTTTCCCGACACAATCCATCCGAACAAGGTTTTTTGGATTAATGGATGCTGGGAACTCACTTTAATTTGGCCTACACTTAATAAGTCGAAATTTCAGTGCCAAGAAGTAAGTCAAGTTTTGCGGGCTTGTAGAACTGAGGATCTGCCAGCTCAATGTTTAATGGGATACTCAATTGGGTAAAGTTGACCTCATGATCTGGTTGGTATGTAGATATTGACTTTAAAACCCAGAAATCTGTAGCAAAACTATGAGAATTGACCCGAGAGTGAATTGACGTGTGCACTTTATGGCGTACTACAGGGTCATTTTTCCGATGGTAGTAATACTGATGCTAGATTCGTTTTAATGCAAGCGTAAGCGCTGTGCTAAGTCCTCTTTAATAAAATTAATTTGCGACCCGGAATCCAAAAAAGCCCGTGCTAGTTGAAACCAGAGCTGCAAACCGGTCCGGAACCGAGCCCTGTGGAACCGGTTCTCTGCGGGTTTCTCTCTATGTGGAACCGAACCGTGAACCGAACCGGCACTTGAGGTACCGAGCCGGAAACAGTTGGCTGTTGCTCACCCCCGTATCTATAAAGAAGTGTGTTATGGGACTTTGAGCATACCCGACACCTTGTGGCCTAGTAATTCTTAACAGTCTGTCCTTGATGAAGACAATTTATGCACAAACGATTATGTTTTGTAAACTCAAAAAGGTGAATTAAAGAAAGGGCAATGAAAGATTGAAAGCTATCTATGACATGATTCGTCGCTGAACAATAACGACAGATTGACTCTGGTCGCCGATCTGTTTTAGCACACGAAAACGATGAATAAACTTTATTCGATGATTGGGATGGCTTGCTTTCGTTTTTAGTTGCTTCTTCAGCAGCTAAATGCTGGTATCGTCGGTTTAACTGAACAGAACGTTCTGACGTCGGCAGAGTATATAGTCGAGTTGTTCTTCAAATCGAAATTTTGTTGTGTTATCTACTTTGCACATTGCTATGTGAATTAAAATGACATTATTTATTTTTATTTACTGCCCAATGACTGCAACGATGAACCGACATTTCATCAATTAAAGACCTTAAGCCTGAAGCTTAAGCTTTTGATAGATGGGGATTGTCAAATAATTGCGATATTGTGTCAAAAAAATTATAGCTTACACTTTTAGTAAACACTTTTTAAACTTTGAAACGCTTTGACAGTTCCTAATGCATCATCCCTCAAACAAGGAAGTAGATGATACAATTTTTCAACATTTGTTAAAGATGAGTCACTATGCACCAAACTCTCAAAAAGACTTATAATGGTCTTAAGCTCAGAATGCTTTCCACTAAACTTAGAAAGACTCATTTAAATCGACGATTCCAAAATGACAATAATCGAACATTTAATATATTTTTTCGTTCTTAAAATGGAAGTACACGTCATCTTTACTTGCTTTAATTGGTTAAACATTGAAACGTTGTTCTGCCCTTGATCACACATAACCACAACAACCTGCAAATCTATAAGCTCTTTGACTTTTTTTATATTCTCCAAAACAATGTCCTTCTGCTGGCTTCCACTTTATCCACTGTTCGACAGATAGTAGCTTATAATAAATTTCCACTTTCCGAAAAGACTTTTCATCATTATAAAAGTAGCTTTCTTTACGATTTCCTTTGTACGTTTTCCATCTCCGAAGTCGGTGAAGCCATTGATTGTGTCCATAGATTTGTTGTACTGTAAGTCAGGTCTTATAGTAACTTCGTCAATTATTAAGATGCACTTCTTTTGTTCTTGAGGCATTTTATCGATAACGGCAGCAAACATTTGAAGGTAGTTTTCGTGAATAATGGGTTTCACAAATTTTACAAGACGAGATCGCAACAACGTTGACAATGACGGTATTTGAAAGTCAAAGTCTTTTTTCATAGTTTCATATAATTTACTAGATTCATATAGAAAATACTGCCCGATATCTTTTTCTTTGCTGGAGTAATGCTTGTTCGCCTTGCTTGTAATCATCTTAGCAAATGTTAATGCACCGTGACTGGCACATTCATCAGGAAAAATAGCCGACTCACGTACAGCAGAAAGCTCTCTCTCCAGATCTTCAATCCTGTTTTTTAATTTTTAATTTTCTTCATTTTGTTTTCGCAGCATGCTCTGGTATATCTTTTGCTTTTTTGCATACTCGTGATTGCAAACGCATGTGCACATTTCATTCACCAAAATGTCATCTCGCATCAATTCTTGTCTTTGTTCTTCTAATATTGAAAAACGTTCAAACTCTTCAAAAGAAATATCCGTGATGTTGTTGTGCCCTTGAATATGAAGAGAAAACTGCTTCACTGAATCCACCACAACGGGTGGTGTATTTATGTTACCGTTGTCAGTACATGATGGCTCTAAATGAAGCTCTGGAACAGCTCCGATCCGCAATTTTTTCAACCCCAAATACTTTGGTTAAAAATGATGTTCGCAAATAAACAATTGTTGCTATGTTAAGTCCATGTTGCACGCCAATAGCCAGGTATTTTTCTCGTCAACATTTTCAGTGAATTTAAACAGCCTTTGTCCAGAACCACCTTTGGTTTCGCATGAAACTATGCAGCATTGTCTCCAATTTTTTTTCTTATTAGCTAAGAATAAATGAATTGGTTCGCGACCTATAAATATTTTTAATTTTGTTTAAGTAATAGCTAAATACTACTGAATAAAAAAATTTGCTAACGCCGCCATTTCGAGAATACTTGTGCGCAGCGAACGGCGTACTAGGCAGGAAGCGCTTGACCTGCACTGGAATTAGACTTACCTAACAATTTCGTTGGCAAAGCATTTTATTTTATATTTGATTTTCCAAGGGCGCTTTCTTCAAAATGAACTTTGCACACTTTCGTTTTTGAAGAAATATTTCCTTCTATTCCCAAATTCTCTTTCCATTTGGAGAGCAATTCAGAATTTTTAGGAAATTTAAAAGCTTTGAAGAAGGCTGATTGCAATTTTTAACTACGCAATGGCAATCGCTTACACCCGACATTTCGTCACAGTCTTAAATGTTGCAGTCAGTGTTGATTATTCCACAAGTGCCAAATTAAATCTGCTGTGCATTTATTTCCTATAGCCTAGTCATAGAATATATGAAAAAACAACTTGTGAAAAGCTCTCTACCTATGAGTGAAAGCACGCATAAGAAGTCAGTTACTGCGTTGCTTCGGCTAGACAGCTGTCTCGCCGTGGTTTTGATCTTTGTTGTGATTTCGTTGTTTGTTGCGATTATGATTCCTTTTGCATTCCACTCTTACTCACACGTTTCTCAGCTATTAAAATAATTCAGGGCTTTATGGCTGTTCGATTTCAATATATTAAAATGTTTGTAAGCAAATAACTTATGTATATATATCGTAAATAAACATAAAAATATAAAACTTAATTTTATTAAAAATATAAAACTTTCCTGAAGGTTTTGCCAAAAATATAAATTAAAGAAATGGAATTGGGAAATAAATATTATTTAGGCTATAAAAAATGAGTATGAATTTTATAATAAAATATAAGTTATGATATAGCATTTATTTGCAATTGCCGAAAATAATAAAGTTGAGACAGGTCAACGAATTTTATGGCAAGTGCTGCTCGTATACATTTTAATGTGGCTGTTCATGTTTACATGTACACACACAAACACATTCATAAGCATCACCTAAAAGAAGAAAAATGTCAAAAATCGCTTCGAAGTCAGAGTCCGACAAATAAGAAAACAAATGCATGTTGGTATACATACGCTCTTGTACTGTTTTTGCAAATTTTCGGGTAGGTCAACTTGCAAGTGAGCACAAACAGACACACTAGCAAATGCATACGATCGCTGGCGTATTGCGTTCGGCTGTCCTCTCTCAACTCGCAAAGCTGCTCGGGTTCTCTGAGAGCGAAAAGAGAGAATTTCAATTTTGCGTGTATTTTGTTGGTACGACCTACCATCGCCACTCAATCGTTATCAGTGCCAAGTTTGAAAAAGCGAAGTGACGCATCTCTATGAATCTATTATCGCTGCTAGAGCCTTGAAACTTTGCAAATATCTTGGTGCATGTCTTCGTCAGACAAAGTATTAAAGTTAGGACTCTACGACCTCAGGGGACCTGGGAAACCGATAACAAGTCGATTTGCAAATCGATAAAACACATATATATCCCACATTTTAGCAGCTAGAGTCACCAAATTTGATTTCAAGATAGCTGGTGACATTCCCCAAAAAATTGCATCAAAAGTTTGGATGTCACGCCCACCTATTCCGCCCCCAGCCCCCCTCCGATTATAAACAAAAATGCCTGTATCTTCTACAGTTTTGAAGCTATATCCACGATGCTGACATCTGACAAAGTTATGCCCTAAAAAAACCGGAAGTGTAGTGTTCAACTGAGCTGATTGTACCAGTTGGGTAACTTCCAGCCAGGGATGCCTGCATAGGCGTCCGTAGCTCACACTGTCTGAAGGACAATGCGTACAGAGGATTCAGCGGTCGTGCACTTCTAGCGATGCTCTGTGCTATGCTCGTCGGATATGGCGTGGGTTGTTGCTTCCTCCCGCTATATGGCGCTACTTGACACGGAAAATAAATATAAGTGCACTTTCTGAAATCTACGATAAATGGTTCAAAAATTGTGTTTGGGCTGTACCCACGTACAAGAAAAGACAGCAGAGTACAAACAGGTTGATGATTAGGGCGGCTGAGGTGTAGATAGCCCCCTTTATTCTTTACCCTCCCTACCTTGGTAACGGAATAGAAGTTTGTTGGTTACCCCTTATCAAATACTTTATTTCATTTAGTTCAAATAGTGTACACACATTATGTCGATTCGGCGACGGCTTCAATATAATTCTACTCAATCATAATTTCGTTTATCTCTACAATTTAATTTTTCAAATATATTTTGCATGGTCCATAAGGATTGCATGACGCTACGCGATTTCAAAATGTAAATACTATTCTAAGCTTGTTTAGACACTCATATACGCATGTTTTAATAATAGCAAAATTCTCGCTGAAATAAATTACGAAACGATATTCTTGCTGATGCAAGTTGTACTCACGAAATGTTAACAGTGTATATTTCAAACTCACAATCCTTCCATCGATGTATCTTCGCCGGGCCCGTTGAAGTTACAGTTGATGCGTTGGCGTTAGTCGACTGTATAAATTAATAAAAATATTTAAGCGGGAGTTCTACTATTACCAATTACAATTTCATGCCGTATGATTTGCACCTAATAAAGTTTAATACTCATTTATATTAGAGACAAATTCAAATTTCAACTTAACTGATCTGTGGTTCTGATAACTTGGTATTAAGCACAAATCTACGTTGGCGATACAAACTAATTCCTTAACAGAGCCACGCAATGCTGGACTTAATTCCGCTGTGCAATATTGAGCGCTGTTATTGTAGTGGAGCAGCTAGAACGCGCTGAGCTGTTATTGTACCCTGTACATGTGGTGGGGTATATTCGCCGTTCACAATTTTCTGTCGCTGAGAGTTTCGACCCATTTTTCTCAAATGTAAAACTGTGTGCCGCTAAAGTATAGCACTCCTGATCCTTCTCACAATTCCTATAAGACCTTTCCGGATCGTTTCGGAGCTTCTTGGGCACGCAAATTGGTGCGATACACTTGACTCGCCGACCGGTGGCACTTATTGAAAGAGAAGCGCGAAAGCGCAATGCACTGACCGGCCGGCGGCGAATAGCTGCTTCTGCCGTTATTGCTACCTCTATACAAAATACAACTGAACGTTAGGTCACTATATTTGATCTAGGAATATATTCAAATCACCTTTCACTTGCTGCTCACGCTGCAAAACACTTGGTACAGTGGGTCGGCAGTATGTAAGCATACGCCTTGCCGATCTTCTTATAACTTTAACTTAGCGTGATTGAAATTCACTACCATATATTAAACTGTACATATAAATGACTTTAACTAGTCTTAAATGACTTTCGTAGCTCCGTTGGCACATGCACTTAGAAAAGAAACCACGCTGCCTTGTGATGCGCTTTTATAGCTCTGCTCATAAGAAAAAAGGTACAAAGCGTACACAGCGTAATTGGCCTACGTGCAGTTTTACTTCCAGATATTGGAAGGACATAACTGTGCTTGATCTGCCTATGCTGCTTCTATGCTCATTCGTTTGCTCTCTTATTGTCAAATTTATACTACACACATGCAGTCATGTGGGACTGCGGTCACTGAGAGCGCTCTCATACAGAGAGAAATATGTTAACAGAGGAATATGTTAAGCCTTACAGTTATGCAAAATATACAGACGCGAACTTATTCATGTTACTGGAACTGGCCACTACAGCGCAGATAATGAGACGAGAGTCCCATCTCGAGAATTATTATCTGAAAAAGGGTCAGTTCTCTGTACTTGACTCTAGCATTTTATGTCTTTCAGGTGGTATACGCCTATAGACTTGCCTTGTTCATTTGCTACCTCGTAATATGCTGAACTTATTTTTCTTATAACACGGGCTTCTACGAAGACTGGAGCTAATTTGCTGCTAAATTTCTTGCTTGCATTACTTTGAGCAAAGCTGCGAACATGTACTCTATCTCCGATTTTCAGTTGCACTGACCGACTACGCAAATTATAAGATCTAGCGTTAGCGTCATGAGCTTGCGCTATATTAGTTTTAGCTTCGGCGCGTGCCAATTGCAATGACTCAGATGCACTAAGCATGGTGTCATCGGTCAACAGGTTTAATTTTCTAAGGAGCTCATAGTCCTTGCCGTTAATTATCATATTTTGTCCGAAACATAAATAGTACGGAGAAAATCCTGTGCTACGATGTAAGCTAGAACGCAATGATGCACTAATTTCGTTCAGGTTTCGGTCCCAATTCGTATGATCTGTGCCGACGTATGCGCGAAAAGCTGCTAGAACAGATCGATTAAGGCGTTCACTAGCGTTTGCTTGCGGAGAGTACACTGCTGTGCACACCTGCGAAACACCGAAGCGAGTGAGAAAAGCTTTAAAATAGCAAGATCTAAACTGCGAACCGTTGTCCGTTAGAATTGACTCAGGGACCCCGAACGTAAAGAAGACATAATTCTCTAGAAACTCACAGATGCGATTACTCGTAAATTTCTTTAATGGGTGCAAAAAGTGAAATTTCGTATTATGATCGACAATGATCAAAAGACCTATGTTGCCATTTTTCGACCTTGGGTATGGTCCAAGCAGATCCATATACAATTTCTGGAATGGTCTCTCTGAGGTAACTGGCTTTCCCATTGGTGGTCTAAGAACGACGTTAGGGCTCTTTGTTGACTTACATATAGAACAACTAGATATGTATCTACGAATTTGTGTGACCATACCTGGCCAGAATAAATATCGCTTTAGCTTCTCCACCATTTTTCCCATGCCCAAGTGAGCTGAGTCAGGAGGATTATGTGCACGAATCATAACTTCTGTTCTCATATTCTCTGGAACCCAAAGTTTCCAAGATCCGGCTTCCTGCAGAGCATCACCTTTACTGTGCTCTGTCCGCTTATACACCATATTATCGACTATCTTAAGGTCAGGGAGTCTAGTTTGATTGTCGCGAATCCTGCATATCAAGTCTACATACTCTGGTGATTTAAATTCGTTCGAAGCTAAGTCGATAATCGGTCCAACATCTGATAACTCACTAATTGCGATTTCATCTCTTCGAGACAAGGCATCGGCTACAATATTCTGTGAACCGCTACGATGCTTAATTACGAAAGAAAAGCCTTGTAGTCTAATCGACCAGCGAGCTAAACGTCCAGATAAATCTTTTTGCTTCATTAGCCACTGTAGTGAAGCGTGATCAGTGACCACAATAAAATCTTGCCCTTCTATGTAGGCTCTGAATTTCTTTATGCCCTTGATAACTGCTAAACATTCGAGCTCTGTAACTGAATAGTTACGTTGCGCTTTCGATAATTTCTCGGACATATAAGCAATGGGCATCTCGATGCCGTCGTCACTTTCTTGTGCTAAGACACAGCCTAACCCATACAGACTTGCATCGCATAATAGTACAAACGGTTTCGAGAAATTTGGAGTCTGCAAAATTGGTGCAGATGTTAATTTCGATTTCAACAACCTAAATGCTACTTCTGCCCCACGATTCCAGTCAAATGTCTTACTCTTTTTTAAAAGCTCAGTCAACGGAAGGGTAATATGTGCGTAATTTTCCACAAAACGTCTATACCATCCGGAGAGTCCCAAGAATCTCCTTAACTGTTTTACGCTTTGGGGCGCTGGAAAATCATTTATGGCGTCTACTTTATTTGGATCGACTTTCAGCTCTCCTTCTCCGATAATGAATCCAAGATATTTAATTTCTTTCATGCAAAACTTTGACTTAGCAATATTAATTGTTAAGTTAGCTTTACGCAAATACATAGCTATTTCTTCTAGTAATTGCATGTGAGATAGAAAATCGTCCGACAAAACCAAGAGATCGTCTAAATAGACAAATACTCTCGTTCGTAGGCTGGCTGGTATCACTTGATCCATTAGTCTCACTAACGTCTGCGCTGCATTACATAAACCGAAGGGCATTACCTTGTACTGATACAGCGGTCTATTTGGTATCGTAAACGCGGACTTTTCTTCCAGCGGAATTTGCCAGAAAGCATGTTTCATATCGAGACCAGTGATAAACCGTGCTGGCGGCAACCTGCTTAGAATGCCATCAACGTGCGGTAATGGGTAAGCGTCTTTTAGGGTCAGCTTATTTACTTCTCTCGAATCTAAACATAATCGGACTTTCTCTCCCCGTTTGACGAGAACGCAATTGCTACTCCACGGACTCTTAGACTCTTCGATAACTCCTAAAGCTAACATATTTTCAATCTCTGCGAACATTTCCTTTTCCTTAGCGGGTGATACAGGCCAATGACGTTGTTTGATAGGCCTGGCATCGCCAACGTCAATGCTGTGTTCTATCACATGCGTTCGCCCTAACCCTTCTGTCTCATAGGATGGAAACTTGCTTATGACGGAAAGTAATATCTTCTGCTGTTCAGTGGAAAGGGTATGCTTTTGTGGAATCTCTTCGGTATCATCGTCCCGACCTACGTCAAGTTCGCTTACGAACTCTGATTTTGTCATGATACTATTCAACAAACCAAATTCTTTCCAAAAATCGATGCCTAAATAAAGGTCTTGCTTCAGATCTGGGATTAAGAAAAATGTCATAGCCTTCGTACAGTCCTGGTACGTAATGTTTATGCGAAGGCTGCCTATCACCGGGCATTTTGTACCACTGGCCGTTACAATGTTCCCCGCACATTTTCGGAATTGAGGATGTGTCTTAAGTTCTGTCGCTGCAGTGTTACCAATACAACTAATTGTCGCACCAGAATCTAGCAAGGCTATATATCGTTTATTTGCAATTTCTATGTCGGTGTATAATCTGTTATCCGTGCTGAGGAATATGGCTGAGAGAAACTTTTTTCGATACCCTCGTACCGTCTTCCAAAACTTACGCATTCGGGTCGTTGACCGTTTAGGTTCTTGCTGCCGAGCGCAACCACTAACGTCACCGAAGATACGCTGTCTCGCTTCTATGTATTGAGCTGCTCTTATATGATATGGCTGTTGTTCATTTGTTTTCGTCCTTGGATAACTAACTGATAATCTGCTTTGTTCACTCAGATCCGAATCCGCAGAAAGATCGGTCTGTGTACTGACATCGGATTTTAGCGTTTCGGATGCGACAGATAGACTTTGGCTGTCGCATCCCCCTGACGGTTTTCCGTCGGATTACATATCGGACATTTGGGCTTGTAGGTGTCTTTCGCTCCACATCCGTAACAAAAGATACTGCGTGTTTCAAAACATTCGTCAAAACGATGTCCTAATTTATCGCAGTTCCAACACTTAATTTGTTTGCGCTGTAGCGCTGAAACTTCAGCTTGCTCAGATTCGTTTAAATCTTCAGCAATTTGAAATATGCTCGCTCGTTGAGTGGGATTATTCTTACTATACTGAGATCGAACTTGTTTATTAAACTGTTCGTGTGTACGAATTTCTGCTCTCAAGCGTGCTAACGTGTTTATACCTAAATGCATTAACTCATATCTCAGTGCCGGTTTTGAATGGCGAATGAGTAAATGTACTAACGCTTCTTCAGAGATCTCACATTTCAAACGGGCTGCTAATCTTTCAACTTCAAATTGATATTCTTCAAAGGATTCTTTATCACCTTGACGCCTGCTGTTAATGGATTCCCAAGTATCCATATCAGTATCGATGTTCTTGAACTTCTCTCTAAATTCTCTGCAAAACTCAGTCCAGGTAAACTCTCTGTACGATCGGTGAAATTTCCAGAACCACTCGTTGGCTTTACCAACAAAGAACATATGTAAATGGTCACATAATGTTTGATTATCTCCATTCAAATTCTGTCGCGCCAAAGCTTGTACCCTGTATATTGATCGGGTAACTAATCTGGTCTGAGCTTGAACGTCTGTTGATATTATTTAGTCCAAGCGAAGGCTGCTGAACAGAAGCTGCTCTAGCTGTTTCGGTTTCTAAGTGCTGCCTGTTGCTACCTAAATGTACGTTAGACAACTGGGTTTGAATAAAAGCTGTTAGAGTCTGCATCAGCTGTTGCTGTTGAGTCTGCATTGCTTCCTGTACCATCTGACTTATTTCTGTGGCGCTTATGGGTCTCGAAGAATCCACTGAGATATTTGGCACACTTGTTGTGCTGTTATCCACCTCATCTCGGTTGTTACGATTCTGTGAACGAGTTGTCACGCCTCTACGAAAGCTCGTACTACCTCCTCTACTACTATTTCTACCTCTGCCTCTACCTCGAGATGCCGCTTTGCTTGTACTAGGTCCTGCGTTGACTGTTGCTATGTCTCGATCTTGTTGCGACGCTAACAGTTCAGCTTGTAAGGTATTTCCACCTGAAGGTAATTGTTGCAAGGAGCATGGCTGTTGACACGTAGGACAACAGTCAGACTGTTGAAAGTTTTGGGAAATGCAATGCCGGTGAAATTCGTGTCCGCATGGCGACACAGCAGAAAGATTAAGAGAACTTATGGCCTGCTGACAAATACCACATAGCGTTTCTTGCCTGCTACTAATATCAACTAAATTTTCAGTACTACGTCGAACTGACATTGTTATTAAATAAATTTATTTTTTTTTTCTTCTTTTTTTTTGTAATTCTTTGTCCGTCACCTTTCAACTATATGCGTGTTACACTATCTGATCATCAACTTATTTTACTACTACTGCTGCTTAAAACTGAAATTAAATGTTGCTGTTTCTGCTTCAGCTCAGTTTGTGTGTATTGGTCATGTACCGAAGTCTCTCCGGTGACTGCAATTCCTAATACACCGTACTGGGCATTCACGTTTGTTTTTATAAGTTACTTAAAATGTTGTAAACGATGAGCTGCGCACTAGTCGATTGATCCGAAAGCTCTCGAATCAAGATCGCAAATTCATAGTGTCGAGGATCTCAATCGTTCAGTAACAATATCATTTAACTGTGTAGTTATTCTATACTCTGAAGGTTACTCCTGAAGTAAGCTTCGCTTTTGATCGACCAATCCGTAAGTACTCGAATTGAAGTCGCTATTCCAGAAAACGAGATTCTCAAAATCATTAACGTAATCTCAAACTAAGAAAATTGTTGGATTATAAAAATGCAAAGTTTGTAATTTAATGGATGGATTTACAGAGCAGTGGTGAGTTCGACTCTTTGGGGCGACTCTTTTCAAAAACATGAAAAGGTGCTGACTACTTAATGTACTCGAATCGGCTCATTGGGGTGGTCTTTTGTTTACTAAAATCTCTGCCCCACGTTGGGCGCCAATTTATTTTTATGTTGTGTTCAACTGAGCTGATTGTACCAGTTGGGTAACTTCCAGCCAGGGATGCCTGCATAGGCGTCCGTAGCTCACACTGTCTGAAGGACAATGCGTACAGAGGATTCAGCGGTCGTGCACTTCTAGCGATGCTCTGTGCTATGCTCGTCGGATATGGCGTGGGTTGTTGCTTCCTCCCGCTATATGGCGCTACTTGACACGGAAAATAAATATAAGTGCACTTTCTGAAATCTACGATAAATGGTTCAAAAATTGTGTTTGGGCTGTACCCACGTACAAGAAAAGACAGCAGAGTACAAACAGGTTGATGATTAGGGCGGCTGAGGTGTAGATAGCCCCCTTTATTCTTTACCCTCCCTACCTTGGTAACGGAATAGAAGTTTGTTGGTTACCCCTTATCAAATACTTTATTTCATTTAGTTCAAATAGTGTACACACATTATGTCGATTCGGCGACGGCTTCAATATAATTCTACTCAATCATAATTTCGTTTATCTTTACAATTTAATTTTTCAAATATATTTTGCATGGTCCATAAGGATTGCATGACGCTACGCGATTTCAAAATGTAAATACTATTCTAAGCTTGTTTAGACACTCATATACGCATGTTTTAATAATAGCAAAATTCTCGCTGAAATAAATTACGAAACGATATTCTTGCTGATGCAAGTTGTACTCACGAAATGTTAACAGTGTATATTTCAAACTCACAATCCTTCCATCGATGTATCTTCGCCGGGCCCGTTGAAGTTACAGTTGATGCGTTGGCGTTAGTCGACTGTATAAATTAATAAAAATATTTAAGCGGGAGTTCTACTATTACCAATTACAATTTCATGCCGTATGATTTGCACCTAATAAAGTTTAATACTCATTTATATTAGAGACAAATTCAAATTTCAACTTAACTGATCTGTGGTTCTGATAACTTGGTATTAAGCACAAATCTACGTTGGCGATACAAACTAATTCCTTAACAGAGCCACGCAATGCTGGACTTAATTCCGCTGTGCGATATTGAGCGCTGTTATTGTAGTGGAGCAGCTAGAACGCGCTGAGCTGTTATTGTACCCTGTACATGTGGTGGGGTATATTCGCCGTTCACAATTTTCTGTCGCTGAGAGTTTCGACCCATTTTTCTCAAATGTAAAACTGTGTGCCGCTAAAGTATAGCACTCCTGATCCTTCTCACAATTCCTATAAGACCTTTCCGGATCGTTTCGGAGCTTCTTGGGCACGCAAATTGGTGCGATACACTTGACTCGCCGACCGGTGGCACTTATTGAAAGAGAAGCGCGAAAGCGCAATGCACTGACCGGCCGGCGGCGAATAGCTGCTTCTGCCGTTATTGCTACCTCTATACAAAATACAACTGAACGTTAGGTCACTATATTTGATCTAGGAATATATTCAAATCACCTTTCACTTGCTGCTCACGCTGCAAAACACTTGGTACAGTGGGTCGGCAGTATGTAAGCATACGCCTTGCCGATCTTCTTATAACTTTAACTTAGCGTGATTGAAATTCACTACCATATATTAAACTGTACATATAAATGACTTTAACTAGTCTTAAATGACTTTCGTAGCTCCGTTGGCACATGCACTTAGAAAAGAAACCACGCTGCCTTGTGATGCGCTTTTATAGCTCTGCTCATAAGAAAAAAGGTACAAAGCGTACACAGCGTAATTGGCCTACGTGCAGTTTTACTTCCAGATATTGGAAGGACATAACTGTGCTTGATCTGCCTATGCTGCTTCTATGCTCATTCGTTTGCTCTCTTATTGTCAAATTTATACTACACACATGCAGTCATGTGGGACTGCGGTCACTGAGAGCGCTCTCATACAGAGAGAAATATGTTAACAGAGGAATATGTTAAGCCTTACAGTTATGCAAAATATACAGACGCGAACTTATTCATGTTACTGGAACTGGCCACTACAGAAGGCATGTATATTTGCCAGTTTTTAAGCTGAAGTCACCCAAAACCCTCATATATTTCTATTTGCACTCAGAATCCTTAACACAGCTAAGTAAACTGGTATCAAAGTATATCGCAGTCGGTTGCGTCCGACTGCAACGTTTTTACTTGTTTTCTTTTCTTCTTTGGGCCTTTGACAATTGATTTTCGAATCAAGTAGCGTTTGATGTTGTTGTAAGTGTTGTTGTTGGGATCGCAATGCTTCTTTTTATTTGTGTCATTGATTTAAAGCAAATCAATTAAAACATAACTTGGTGCGCCTAGAAGAGTTTTGCACACCAGAATATGTACGGGGGTGGTTTTACCAACATACTTGCTAATTATCAAACAAAACTACATTGTTTTGTACATACATATTTATTAACCAAAAATGCAAGTGCAAATATGTACATACCGTGCAAAAACAAACGCACTAACAAATAAAACTTAAGAAAATGTAATCTGCATACATATTTATGTATATTTAATGCAAAAAGTTGTATAGATATGTACATATGTACATACATTCAATTTGTATTTGTTTTTTATATCGAGCCCTTTGCGCGAAAATAATTAATCTTGAACATCTTTGTATAGTGGTAGATTTGCGTACTTGCTGCTTATCTAACTCCGACGTAACGTCGTACCACACAAACATTGTTGATATACAATTTCGAACAAGCAAGCAAAGCACATATGTAAGTTTGTATGTATTTGTAAATTATGGGGGTTTTGGGTATAAAAAGGCAGGCAGAAGGCGTGACATTCAAATTTTGTGATGCATATCTGTGGCGGATGGCACCTTCTATCCCTCTATCAAGTTTGGAGACTCTAGCGCAAAAACTGAGAAAGATATTGAGGATGGCGGTATAGATGGGCGTGGCATCCAATATTGCACATCTGTTACGGTTTTTTTTTATTATTATTATTATTGCTGGTTTTATTTTTTGAATCTTTCTTTATAATAGGGAAACTAACAAAAAGTTTACAAATCTTACAAGTATTTCTTAGTTAACTATTTGTTGTTGTACAAATAGTTGGTGGCCGCGTACCTCAACTCATCGCTGGGTCGGAAAGTCATTACGACGAAAACGGGATCGGCTGCTTGAGTTTGAGAGTGCTCTAGCGAAATAGTTTGGGTGCAATGACAGGTGGGGCGTTTAAGTTGTTTTGAATGTTTTCGTTGCGAACGTACCACGGTGCCCCGGTGATAGTTCTCAGGATCTTTGACTGGGCTCTTTGAACGATGTCGATGTTACTGCTGCACGCATTACCCCATAGCTGGCATCCATAGGTCCAGATTGGTTTAAGAACAGAGTTGTATAGCAGGACCTTGTAGTCAAGGCTTAGCGGGAAGCGAGCGTTGATAAGCCAGTGGAGGCTATTGGCTTTTAGTTTTAGTTGTGTTCTCTTGTCTTCAATGTGCCTGCGCCAAGTAAGCCTTCTGACCAGGTGTACTCCAAGGCATACCTGTTAAGTAGTGATTACTAATTGTAGTCATTAGAGGTTAAATTATTTTAGTTGAAAAGTTGAACTAGTCATTACATTACGACTATTTTTGGTTTTACACAACTATATAATGATTACGATTAGAAAAAATCAAAAATAATCTAAAACTATCACAAATTATCAAAATAATCAAAAATGATCAAAAATAATCAGAAATAATCAAATTGATTATTTTTGATTATATTCGATTATTTTTATTATTTTAATTGTTTTTGATTTTTTTGACTATTTGCGACTATTTTTGACCAAATGTGACTATGTTTCACTAAAAAAATGTACAAATTATTCCAACAACATAGTTTAATACTTCAACAACACCTAACAGTCTGAAACTATCACAAATTATCAAAATAATCAAAAATAATCTAAAATAATCAAAATAATAAACATAAATTAATTAATTTAATTAGAATTAATGAAACCTAGATGCACTGGAAGCAGAAGATGGCAATGCTGGACGAATGCTTGTTGCGAGAGTGGCAGCTCAGGTGGGATGGTGACCGTAACGGACGAGTTACACACCAATTTTTCCCGGACGCAAGCTTCGTCTTCAGCCGGCGTGACTTTAGTTTAAGTCTACGTGCTGGATTCTTGCTGACTGGCCATGGGTCGCTGAACTCGAATCTGCATACAAGGAGAATCAGCGATACGCCGGCATGTATATGCGGCGCTGCGCTTGAGGACTGGCAACACGTGCTATGTGTTTGCCCGCTATATGCAGATTTGCGGAACCTTGATGGACTTGTAGTATACCTGGAAAACGGTGTCTGGAGAGTGTCTGGAGTAACGGAGTCCCAGGAGAGGATGCAGCGGTTGACGCGGTTTGCAGACGCGATGTTTGCAAGGCGTAAACATCTGCTAGGCGAGACGGCGCAACATGGGCTGCCAGTCCCGGGCTAATAACCGAAACTGGCATCACCCGTGTGGTTGACGGGCAGGAGAATATCTTCCGCAGTATGTCACTGCTTGTCGTACGAGGCGACTAAAAGAGACACCCCTTCCTGGTGCCCTAAATCCGGGTCGTTCGGGACCAAAGTAGGGAGGCCACCCGAGTCCTTTAATCGGTACCACGGATTGAGTTTGCTCCAAGGCAGCTCATTGAGGTAGGCCCCCTTGTGGGAGTATCGTGGTGGCTGTGTTTTCGCTGATAGTTAAAACCCCCACCAATTGGACTAATGCGCACCCGAACAGTGTGCATTTAAAAACTGATACCGAAAGGGGCATTAGTCTGGCGCTTAATCTAGACTCGCTGTGCTATATCCTTTGGATATACGAGCACCGTGGCTGTAATCCTTCATATGGAAAACGTCACGTTAAATAAACACTATAGAGATATAGTACGATGTTGTTCGCAAATAAACAATTGTTGCTATATGTTTAAGTCCATGTTGCACGCCAATAGCCAGGTATTTTTCTCGTCAACTTTTTCAGTGAATTTAAACAGCCTTTGTCCAGAACCACCTTTGGTTTCGCATGAAACTATGCAGCATTGTCTCCAATTTTTTTTCTTATTAGCTAAGAATAAATGAATTGGTTCGCGACCTATAAATATTTTTATTTTTGTTTAAGTAATAGCTAAATACTACTGAATATAAAAAAAATATGCTAACGCCGCCATTTCGAGAATACTTGTGCGCAGCGAACGGCGTACTAGGCAGGAAGCGCTTGACCTGCACTGGAATTAGACTTACCTAACAATTTCGTTGGCAAAGCATTTTATTTTATATTTGATTTTCCAAGGGCGCTTTCTTCAAAATGAACTTTGCACACTTTCATTTTTGAAGAAATATTTCCTTCTATTCCCAAATTCTCTTTCCATTTGGAGAGCAATTCAGGATTTTTAGGAAATTTAAAAGCTTTGAAGAAGGCTGATTGCAATTTTTAACTACGCAATGGCAATCGCTTACACCCGACATTTCGTCACAGTCTTAAATGTTGCAGTCAGTGTTGATTATTCCACAAGTGCCAAATTAAATCTGCTGTGCATTTATTTCCTATAGCCTAGTCATAGAATATATGAAAAAACAACTTGTGAAAAGCTCTCTACCTATGAGTGAAAGCACGCATAAGAAGTCAGTTACTGCGTTGCTTCGGCTAGACAGCTGTCTCGCCGTGGTTTTGATCTTTGTTGTGATTTCGTTGTTTGTTGCGATTATGATTCCTTTTGCATTCCACTCTTACTCACACGTTTCTCAGCTATTAAAATAATTCTTTATTTTAGGGCTTTATGGCTGTTCGATTTCAATATATTAAAATTTTTGTAAGCAAATAACTTATGTATATATATCGTAAATAAACATAAAAATATAAAACTTAATTTTATTAAAAATATAAAACTTTCCTGAAGGTTTTGCCAAAAATATAAATTAAAGAAATGGAATTGGGAAATAAATATTATTTAGGCTATAAAAAATGAGTATGAATTTTATAATAAAATATAAGTTATGATATAGCATTTATTTGCAATTGCCGAAAATAATAAAGTTGAGACAGGTCAACGAATTTTATGGCAAGTGCTGCTCGTATACATTTTAATGTGGCTGTTCATGTTTACATGTACACACACAAACACATTCATAAGCATCACCTAAAAGAAGAAAAATGTCAAAAATCGCTTCGAAGTCAGAGTCCGACAAATAAGAAAACAAATGCATGTTGGTATACATACGCTCTTGTACTGTTTTTGCAAATTTTCGGGTAGGTCAACTTGCAAGTGAGCACAAACAGACACACTAGCAAATGCATACGATCGCTGGCGTATTGCGTTCGGCTGTCCTCTCTCAACTCGCAAAGCTGCTCGGGTTCTCTGAGAGCGAAAAGAGAGAATTTCAATTTTGCGTGTATTTTGTTGGTACGACCTACCATCGCCACTCATTCGTTATCAGTGCCAAGTTTGAAAAAGCGAAGTGACGCATCTCTATGAATCTATTATCGCTGCTAGAGCCTTGAAACTTTGCAAATATCTTGGTGCATGTCTTCGTCAGACAAAGTATTAAAGTTAGGGCTCTACGACCTCAGGGGACCTGGGAAACCGATAACAAGTCGATGTGCAAATCGATAAAACACATATATATCCCACATTTTAGCAGCTAGAGTCACCAAATTTGATTTCAAGATAGCTGGTGACATTCCCCAAAAAATTGCATCAAAAGTTTGGATGTCACGCCCACCTATTCCGCCCCCAGCCCCCCTCCGATTATAAACAAAAATGCCTGTATCTTCTACAGTTTTGAAGCTATATCCACGATGCTGACATCTGACAAAGTTATGCCCTAAAAAAACCGGAAGGCATGTATATTTGCCAGTTTTTAAGCTAAAGTCACCCAAAACCCTCATATATTACTATTTGCACTCAGAATCCTTAACACAGCTAAGTAAACTGGTATCAAAGTATATCGCAGTCGGTTGCGTCCGACTGCAACGTTTTTACTTGTTTTCTTTTCTTCTTTGGGCCTTTGACAATTGATTTTCGAATCAAGTAGCGTTTGATGTTGTTGTAAGTGTTGTTGTTGAGCAAATCAATTAAAACATAACTTGGTGCGCCTAGAAGAGTTTTGCACACCAGAATATGTTACGGGGGTGGTTTTACCAACATACTTGCTAATTATCAAACAAAACTACATTGTTTTGTACATACATATTTATTAACCAAAAATGCAAGTGCAAATATGTACATACCGTGCAAAAACAAACGCACTAACAAATAAAACTTAAGAAAATGTAATCTGCATACATATTTATGTATATTTAATGCAAAAAAGTTGTATAGATATGTACATATGTACATACATTCAATTTGTATTTGTTTTTTATATCGAGCCCTTTGCGCGAAAATAATTAATCTTGAACATCTTTGTATAGTGGTAGATTTGCGTACTTGCTGCTTATCTAACTCCGACGTAACGTCGTACCACACAAACATTGTTGATATACAATTTCGAACAAGCAAGCAAAGCACATATGTAAGTTTGTATGTATTTGTAAATTATGGGGGTTTTGGGTATAAAAAGGCAGGCAGAAGGCGTGACATTCAAATTTTGTGATGCATATCTGTGGCGGATGGCACCCTATCCCTCTATCAAGTTTGGAGACTCTAGCGCAAAAACTGAGAAAGATATTGAGGATGGCGGTATAGATGGGCGTGGCATCCAATATTGCACATCTGTTACGGTTTTTTTTTATTATTATTATTATTGCTGGTTTTATTTTTTGAATCTTTCCTTATAATAGGGAAACTAACAAAAAGTTTACAAATCTTACAAGTATTACTTAGTTAACTATTTGTTGTTGTACAAATAGTTGGTGGCCGCGTACCTCAACTCATCGCTGGGTCGGAAAGTCATTACGACGAAAACGGGATCGGCTGCTTGAGTTTGAGAGTGCTCTAGCGAAATAGTTTGGGTGCAATGACAGGTGGGGCGTTTAAGTCGTTTTGAATGTTTTCGTTGCGAACGTACCACGGTGCCCCGGTGATAGTTCTCAGGATCTTTGACTGGGCTCTTTGAACGATGTCGATGTTACTGCTGCACGCATTACCCCATAGCTGGCATCCATAGGTCCAGATTGGTTTAAGAACAGAGTTGTATAGCAGGACCTTGTAGTCAAGGCTTAGTGGGAAGCGAGCGTTGATAAGCCAGTGGAGGCTATTGGCTTTTAGTTTTAGTTGTGTTCTCTTGTCTTCAATGTGCCTGCGCCAAGTAAGCCTTCTGACCAGGTGTACTCCAAGGCATACCTGTTAAGTAGTGATTACTAATTGTAGTCATTAGAGGTTAAATTATTTTAGTTGAAAAGTTGAACTAGTCATTACATTACGACTATTTTTGGTTTTACACAACTATATAATGATTACGATTAGAAAAAATCAAAAATAATCTAAAACTATCACAAATTATCAAAATAATCAAAAATGATCAAAAATAATCAGAAATAATCAAATTGATTATTTTTGATTATATTCGATTATTTTTATTATTTTAATTGTTTTTGATTTTTTTGACTATTTGCGACTATTTTTGACCAAATGTGACTATGTTTCACTAAAAAAATGTACAAATTATTCCAACAACATAGTTTAATACTTCAACAACACCTAACAGTCTGAAACTATCACAAATTATCAAAATAATCAAAAATAATCTAAAATAATCAAAATAATAAACATAAATTAATTAATTTAATTAGAATTAATGAAACCTAGATGCACTGGAAGCAGAAGATGGCAATGCTGGACGAATGCTTGTTGCGAGAGTGGCAGCTCAGGTGGGATGGTGACCGTAACGGACGAGTTACACACCAATTTTTCCCGGACGCAAGCTTCGTCTTCAGCCGGCGTGACTTTAGTTTAAGTCTACGTGCTGGATTCTTGCTGACTGGCCATGGGTCGCTGAACTCGAATCTGCATACAAGGAGAATCAGCGATACGCCGGCATGTATATGCGGCGCTGCGCTTGAGGACTGGCAACACGTGCTATGTGTTTGCCCGCTATATGCAGATTTGCGGAACCTTGATGGACTTGTAGTATACCTAGAAAACGGTGTCTGGAGAGTGTCTGGAGTAACGGAGTCCCAGGAGAGGATGCAGCGGTTGACGCGGTTTGCAGACGCGATGTTTGCAAGGCGTAAACATCTGCTAGGCGAGACGGCGCAACATGGGCTGCCAGTCCCGGGCTAATAACCGAAACTGGCATCACCCGTGTGGTTGACGGGCAGGAGAATATCTTCCGCAGTATGTCACTGCTTGTCGTACGAGGCGACTAAAAGAGACACCCCTTCCTGGTGCCCTAAATCCGGGTCGTTCGGGACCAAAGTAGGGAGGCCACCCGAGTCCTTTAATCGGTACCACGGATTGAGTTTGCTCCAAGGCAGCTCATTGAGGTAGGCCCCCTTGTGGGAGTATCGTGGTGGCTGTGTTTTCGCTGATAGTTAAAACCCCCACCAATTGGACTAATGCGCACCCGAACAGTGTGCATTTAAAAACTGATACCGAAAGGGGCATTAGTCTGGCGCTTAATCTAGACTCGCTGTGCTATATCCTTTGGATATACGAGCACCGTGGCTGTAATCCTTCATATGGAAAACGTCACGTTAAATAAACACTATAGAGATATAGTACGATGTTGTTCGCAAATAAACAATTGTTGCTATATGTTTAAGTCCATGTTGCACGCCAATAGCCAGGTATTTTTCTCGTCAACTTTTTCAGTGAATTTAAACAGCCTTTGTCCAGAACCACCTTTGGTTTCGCATGAAACTATGCAGCATTGTCTCCAATTTTTTTTTCTTATTAGCTAAGAATAAATGAATTGGTTCGCGACCTATAAATATTTTTATTTTTGTTTAAGTAATAGCTAAATACTACTGAATATAAAAAAAATATGCTAACGCCGCCATTTCGAGAATACTTGTGCGCAGCGAACGGCGTACTAGGCAGGAAGCGCTTGACCTGCACTGGAATTAGACTTACCTAACAATTTCGTTGGCAAAGCATTTTATTTTATATTTGATTTTCCAAGGGCGCTTTCTTCAAAATGAACTTTGCACACTTTCATTTTTGAAGAAATATTTCCTTCTATTCCCAAATTCTCTTTCCATTTGGAGAGCAATTCAGGATTTTTAGGAAATTTAAAAGCTTTGAAGAAGGCTGATTGCAATTTTTAACTACGCAATGGCAATCGCTTACACCCGACATTTCGTCACAGTCTTAAATGTTGCAGTCAGTGTTGATTATTCCACAAGTGCCAAATTAAATCTGCTGTGCATTTATTTCCTATAGCCTAGTCATAGAATATATGAAAAAACAACTTGTGAAAAGCTCTCTACCTATGAGTGAAAGCACGCATAAGAAGTCAGTTACTGCGTTGCTTCGGCTAGACAGCTGTCTCGCCGTGGTTTTGATCTTTGTTGTGATTTCGTTGTTTGTTGCGATTATGATTCCTTTTGCATTCCACTCTTACTCACACGTTTCTCAGCTATTAAAATAATTCTTTATTTTATGGCTTTATGGCTGTTCGATTTCAATATATTAAAATTTTTGTAAGCAAATAACTTATGTATATATATCGTAAATAAACATAAAAATATAAAACTTAATTTTATTAAAAATATAAAACTTTCCTGAAGGTTTTGCCAAAAATATAAATTAAAGAAATGGAATTGGGAAATAAATATTATTTAGGCTATAAAAAATGAGTATGAATTTTATAATAAAATATAAGTTATGATATAGCATTTATTTGCAATTGCCGAAAATAATAAAGTTGAGACAGGTCAACGAATTTTATGGCAAGTGCTGCTCGTATACATTTTAATGTGGCTGTTCATGTTTACATGTACACACACAAACACATTCATAAGCATCACCTAAAAGAAGAAAAATGTCAAAAATCGCTTCGAAGTCAGAGTCCGACAAATAAGAAAACAAATGCATGTTGGTATACATACGCTCTTGTACTGTTTTTGCAAATTTTCGGGTAGGTCAACTTGCAAGTGAGCACAAACAGACACACTAGCAAATGCATACGATCGCTGGCGTATTGCGTTCGGCTGTCCTCTCTCAACTCGCAAAGCTGCTCGGGTTCTCTGAGAGCGAAAAGAGAGAATTTCAATTTTGCGTGTATTTTGTTGGTACGACCTACCATCGCCACTCATTCGTTATCAGTGCCAAGTTTGAAAAAGCGAAGTGACGCATCTCTATGAATCTATTATCGCTGCTAGAGCCTTGAAACTTTGCAAATATCTTGGTGCATGTCTTCGTCAGACAAAGTATTAAAGTTAGGGCTCTACGACCTCAGGGGACCTGGGAAACCGATAACAAGTCGATGTGCAAATCGATAAAACACATATATATCCCACATTTTAGCAGCTAGAGTCACCAAATTTGATTTCAAGATAGCTGGTGACATTCCCCAAAAAATTGCATCAAAAGTTTGGATGTCACGCCCACCTATTCCGCCCCCAGCCCCCCTCCGATTATAAACAAAAATGCCTGTATCTTCTACAGTTTTGAAGCTATATCCACGATGCTGACATCTGACAAAGTTATGCCCTAAAAAACCGGAAGGCATGTATATTTGCCAGTTTTTAAGCTAAAGTCACCCAAAACCCTCATATATTACTATTTGCACTCAGAATCCTTAACACAGCTAAGTAAACTGGTATCAAAGTATATCGCAGTCGGTTGCGTCCGACTGCAACGTTTTTACTTGTTTTCTTTTCTTCTTTGGGCCTTTGACAATTGATTTTCGAATCAAGTAGCGTTTGATGTTGTTGTAAGTGTTGTTGTTGAGCAAATCAATTAAAACATAACTTGGTGCGCCTAGAAGAGTTTTGCACACCAGAATATGTTACGGGGGTGGTTTTACCAACATACTTGCTAATTATCAAACAAAACTACATTGTTTTGTACATACATATTTATTAACCAAAAATGCAAGTGCAAATATGTACATACCGTGCAAAAACAAACGCACTAACAAATAAAACTTAAGAAAATGTAATCTGCATACATATTTATGTATATTTAATGCAAAAAAGTTGTATAGATATGTACAAATGTACATACATTCAATTTGTATTTGTTTTTTATATCGAGCCCTTTGCGCGAAAATAATTAATCTTGAACATCTTTGTATAGTGGTAGATTTGCGTACTTGCTGCTTATCTAACTCCGACGTAACGTCGTACCACACAAACATTGTTGATATACAATTTCGAACAAGCAAGCAAAGCACATATGTAAGTTTGTATGTATTTGTAAATTATGGGGGTTTTGGGTATAAAAAGGCAGGCAGAAGGCGTGACATTCAAATTTTGTGATGCATATCTGTGGCGGATGGCACCCTATCCCTCTATCAAGTTTGGAGACTCTAGCGCAAAAACTGAGAAAGATATTGAGGATGGCGGTATAGATGGGCGTGGCATCCAATATTGCACATCTGTTACGGTTTTTTTTTATTATTATTATTATTGCTGGTTTTATTTTTTGAATCTTTCCTTATAATAGGGAAACTAACAAAAAGTTTACAAATCTTACAAGTATTACTTAGTTAACTATTTGTTATTGTACAAATAGTTGGTGGCCGCGTACCTCAACTCATCGCTGGGTCGGAAAGTCATTACGACGAAAACGGGATCGGCTGCTTGAGTTTGAGAGTGCTCTAGCGAAATAGTTTGGGTGCAATGACAGGTGGGGCGTTTAAGTCGTTTTGAATGTTTTCGTTGCGAACGTACCACGGTGCCCCGGTGATAGTTCTCAGGATCTTTGACTGGGCTCTTTGAACGATGTCGATGTTACTGCTGCACGCATTACCCCATAGCTGGCATCCATAGGTCCAGATTGGTTTAAGAACAGAGTTGTATAGCAGGACCTTGTAGTCAAGGCTTAGCGGGAAGCGAGCGTTGATAAGCCAGTGGAGGCTATTGGCTTTTAGTTTTAGTTGTGTTCTCTTGTCTTCAATGTGCCTGCGCCAAGTAAGCCTTCTGACCAGGTGTACTCCAAGGCATACCTGTTAAGTAGTGATTACTAATTGTAGTCATTAGAGGTTAAATTATTTTAGTTGAAAAGTTGAACTAGTCATTACATTACGACTATTTTTGGTTTTACACAACTATATAATGATTACGATTAGAAAAAATCAAAAATAATCTAAAACTATCACAAATTATCAAAATAATCAAAAATGATCAAAAATAATCAGAAATAATCAAATTGATTATTTTTGATTATATTCGATTATTTTTATTATTTTAATTGTTTTTGATTTTTTTGACTATTTGCGACTATTTTTGACCAAATGTGACTATGTTTCACTAAAAAAATGAACAAATTATTCCAACAACATAGTTTAATACTTCAACAACACCTAACAGTCTGAAACTATCACAAATTATCAAAATAATCAAAAATAATCTAAAATAATCAAAATAATAAACATAAATTAATTAATTTAATTAGAATTAATGAAACCTAGATGCACTGGAAGCAGAAGATGGCAATGCTGGACGAATGCTTGTTGCGAGAGTGGCAGCTCAGGTGGGATGGTGACCGTAACGGACGAGTTACACACCAATTTTTCCCGGACGCAAGCTTCGTCTTCAGCCGGCGTGACTTTAGTTTTAGTCTACGTGCTGGATTCTTGCTGACTGGCCATGGGTCGCTGAACTCGAATCTGCATACAAGGAGAATCAGCGATACGCCGGCATGTATATGCGGCGCTGCGCTTGAGGACTGGCAACACGTGCTATGTGTTTGCCCGCTATATGCAGATTTGCGGAACCTTGATGGACTTGGAGTATACCTGGAAAACGGTGTCTGGAGAGTGTCTGGAGTAACGGAGTCCCGGGTCGTTCGGGACCAAAATAGGGAGGCCACCCGAGTCCTTTAATCGGTACCACGGATTGAGTTTGCTCCAAGGCAGCTCATTGAGGTAGGCCCCCTTGTGGGAGTATCGTGGTGGCTGTGTTTTCGCTGATAGTTAAAACCCCCACCAATTGGACTAATGCGCACCCGAACAGTGTGCATTTAAAAACTGATACCGAAAGGGGCATTAGTCTGGCGCTTAATCTAGACTCGCTGTGCTATATCCTTTGGATATACGAGCACCGTGGCTGTAATCCTTCATATGGAAAACGTCACGTTAAATAAACACTATAGAGATATAGTACGCATGTATGTTGATATTGCAATGCGCTTAAGTTTAAAAGAGAAACGGCGGGATTGTGTTGCTCAAGTGGAAAAGTCAAACTGAATCCATTACTTACACTACAACACCAAATGAAAGCATTTTCGGTGTAAGTGATCCCGATTCCAACCATTTTTTCCAACACATCCTTGAATACATGCTTTCGCATGACTTCATTTGGAGCTAATATCATTCGAGAAGGCGGCTTTATGCCAACTTGAAAAGTAAAAGATAAAACGCATACAACCAATTATCATCTGTGTATACACTTGTTGCTGGCTTGCATGTCTTGTGCGGTGGCCGATGTTCGCGCGTCGTCCTCTAGTCATTTTAGGCTATGGACAGACTGGTGAATTGAACGTCAAATGCACAATCCACATAGTTTACACAGATCAACTTACCACCTTCAAGACAAATGGTTGCTGTTGAAATTTAATAAAAGTTTGCACAACAAACGTGTTTCCAATTGAACTGTTAACAAACGAATAACTTTAACCTCAAAACTGAACAGATTACAATTAGAAGCTGTCAAATAATGTAACGACATGTAATCGAATGGTTACTTGATAAGGGATTTTAGTTAAGGGTGTAAGAAACTATTCCGTTTTTCCCGCATTCCTGTTGAACATTTACCTGAATTTTGTTTGTCAGCTACCTCCCTACCAATTTTCACCCAAATCTGTTTTGCCGTTCTTGAGTTATAAGTGCTGTAACTAACACGATTTTCTTTTATATATATATATATAAAAATGAATTGCTGTTCGTTAGTCCTGCTAAAACTCGAGAACGGCTGAACGGATTTATCTTATCTTGGTCTTGAATTATTCGTGGAGGTCTAGGGAAGGTTTACAAGGTGAGAAAAATTCGAATAATTGCCGGAAAACCCCTTAAAACAGCCATGCTAGAGTTGAGCCAGCCCTAGAGCTGTGTTTTGCAAAATCTTAGTAGGCTACATTTAAAATTCAGTACGAAAAATAATTCTATTCGACGTATAAATGAAATTATTTAGTTATCCGGCGCGCGTTGCTTCGCCAACAACTAAAATAAATTAAACATTTTTTTTTTTTTAAAACAAAAATTTCATCATCTGAATCAAAACAGTTTTTTTTTTAACTTTCTTTACTTTACTTAAATGAATTACTGTTCGTTAGTCCCGCTAAAACTCGAGAACGGCAGAACGGATTTATCTTATCTTGGTCTTGAATTATTCGTGAGAACGGCTGAACGGACTTATCTTATCTTGGTCTTGAATTATTCGTGGAGGTCTAGGAAAGGTTTAAAAGTTATACTTTGTGATACTTTGATTAATTACAATTTACGATGCCGAGAAGAACACGACCTGACTTAAGTCGTCGTAGTCAATCAAATGTGCGAAGAGCTACCTCACGTGCTAACCGCACTGATGAACAGAGACAGACAGATCTAGAAAACAGTCGTATTGCTATGTCAGAATTGCGTTCTTTAGTGAGTGACAATGTAGGAGATAGGCTTACAATGCAACGAGTTCGTGAATTCGTGAAATTGATCTTTTTGACGGGTCCGCCGCTGCAACGCGTGGCTGGGTTAGCTAGTATATAATATATTGCTAAAATTTTGTAAAAACTATTGGCGCAGCAAAGCAAGCGGGCACTTACTAGCTATTATTATATAAAGAATCGTTTTTAAGTGTATAAAATATTTGGCATGCCAAAGCCGTCTTTTTAAATACCCTGAACCAATAAAATTGGTGAAAACAAAACCGGTAAAGACAGAAGGGCGCACGATCTATGGGGTCAATGATTAAAAGCATTGTTCAAAAGCGGTGTAAATATTACTCCATACTATTATGTAAATGGATAAAAAAAAGGTATAATGCAAGGGTACCTATATAATATTTGAAAGAAAGCATGGCTAGTTTTAATGTGTGAAATCGACTATGCATCGTTTCTAAACGACTTCATTCTGATTATATAAAGCAGAAAAAAAGGCTTTGCTGGAACGTCAGTGGCTCAAGTTGATCGAGATGAACAACACGCTTCTGGCTCTGCAGCAAAAATACAGCTCTGCTCTTTGACGAAAACACCGATGTAAAAAGCGATGCTGACAACTCAGAGTATCTGTTCAGGAGGGAAGCTCGAAAACCCATGCGCCTACAAAAGGTGAGCAAAAATCTAAATTATTTTCCAACCATTATTTTTATACCTTAAAAATAAGGGTATAGTGGTTTTGTGCGTCTCCGTCCCCATAAAGTATATATATTTTTGATCAGCATCAGCAGCCGAGTCGATACAGCTATGCCCGTCTGTTTATCTGCCTGTCTGTATGAACGCGCCGATCTCAAAGACCATAAGAGCTAGACTTCAAATTTAAAAACTAATTAATAAATTTATTAATTCTGGTTTAATGTGATCGATAAAAAATAATCTTAAATATCAAAATTGTGAAAGCAAGGTTTCAAATTTTAAATAAAAAAGTGAACATTTAAAAAAAATTAATCAAAATCGGTTAAGAAATACCGGAAATATCGCAGTTTGAAGTTTGGTCATATTAGTCACAGGAAGAATACACACAAATGGCTGTGAGCGTTACGTATGAGGTGAAGGGTATGGTCTAGTCGGGATTTCTCAACTTAAGCCTTCTTACTTGTTGATATAGTGGTCAGAGTTTGACAAGTGTTTTGGTAACAACAATCAGAAGACCTTGGCCAATGTTTTAGCTCAAACTATCAAGCTAGATTTAGTTCTCAATGCTCTTCTATACAAATATTATAAAGAGGAAAGGTTTGATTTTTTGTTTGTTTGTATGAATTGAATAGGCTCCGAAACTACTTGGCAGATTTGAAAAATTCTTTCACTGTTGGAAAGCTACATCATTCCTGAGTGACATAGGCTATATTTCATTTTCAAAAAAATAGGCATCCTTACTAAAATTACGATAACGTAATCCAAGGTGTCCTAGAGCTGTGTTTTGCAAAATCTTAGTAGGCTACATTTAAAATTCAGTAGGAAAAATAATTCTATTCAACGTATAAATGAAATTATTTAGTTATCCGGAGCGCGTTGCTTCGCCAACAACTAAAATAAATATAAAAAAAAAATTTTAAAAAACAAAAAAGTTTAGCTTCTGAATCAAAACAGTTTTTTTTTACTGTTTAAAATCGTACATTTTTAAATGCCTGCAATACGCAGAGGAGCTAACCTCAACAACGCGATCAGCAATGGGACACGACGCAAACGTGTTGAAAGAGCTCAGCAATTACCATAACAAATCGAAACAAGAATTGCAGCTCAAAGAATCAGGACTGCACAAAGTCGTGCACAAGAATCTCAAGAACAGCGTGACGAACGTCTGCAACAGAATATTACGATACAAAGAGCGGCACGAGAACGAAACATAGATACAGTACGAGTACTAGATCGACAAAGGCAACGGATCAGCCACTCATTAACACGTGCATCATTCGTTCGGCTTGCCTTTGCATATGCACCAGATATTAACTACTCAGCGCATTCAAAAATTGCTATCGGTGGAATGGATAAAGTATGTCAATATTGTCATGCATTGAAATTTCGGAATGAAGCAGCCGGCATGTGCTGCGCATCAGGAAAAGTTGTGCTGTCACCTCTACCCGCTCCGTCGGAGCCTTTATTATCCCTTCTTACTGGCAATTCAGATGATTCCAAATTATTTTTGCGTAAGATACGCAAATTAAATTCTTGCTTCCAAATGACGTCATTTGGGGCAACTAAAAATTGTGATCGTGCACCCGATGGACGTAATTTTGAAACTACATTCAAAATTCAACATTTTCGTCTTTGTTCGTAAATAATTTCAATGTACTAAAGGGTTATAGTAGTAAAATTTTTTGCCCCGGCTATAAAATACGTAGAATCAAAACAATTCAACATTACAAATCTTTTTGACAGGAAGAAGTCTGTCGGGTCTGCCGCTGCAACGCGTGGCTGAGTTAGCTAGTTAGGAATATATGTACATATATACTGTATATCAGAGGTGCTCAAAATTGCCTTACGGCAGTGCCCTTACCAACACAAGCAAAAGAATACACACGCACACATGTATCGACGCCGTTTTATTGCATCAAAATTAACACTGAGAGAAAAAAATGCACGTGTCGCTGGTCCACAATAAACTAAAATCAAACTTAAATCAAATTCTATCAAAAACGCGACAAAAAAAGTGTCAGTGCAGAGCCGAGAACAAGACAACAACACTTTGCATTGTGAGTTGAGGATAAAAAAAAATGCAATGGTATTGTTGTTGGCTTGGCTCGATACGCACAGCGACACAAAGAGGAGAAAAAAAAGTTCTATGGAATTGTTGTTGGCTTGGCACGATACGCACAGCGACACACAGAGGAATTGGCGTGTGCCCTAGGAAAGTATGGCATGTGCCGCTCCGTATGCTAAGTGCCAAAACAAAAACAAATGTGCTCGTGTGCCATAGCAATGTGCACCCCTGCTGTATATGGTCGGCTTTGTTTCATTCTATGCGACGCACATTTTATCACAGAATAAAATTAAAATTTTTATATGTCTAAAAATGTATATATATATGATTGACCTTTTGGCATATCAGTTTACACAGCGATTATCTTTCATTGAAAATAAGTAAACATTACATCAAATTAAAAGTGAATGCAGCTGCAAATTGAAATTTGAGATGCCGCTTGCCAAATGGGAGACAAAATCAACTTCATTACAAAACTAAGTAAAAAAGCTTAAGTCGAGAGATCCCGGCTAGTTCTTCCACTTTTTCATAATTATTAAAGCTTTTATTTTCTAAAGTTTCAATTATCATTTTGACAGTTAAAAAATTGAAGTTTTTTTGCTTATTAATCCCATGTGCATGTCGGAAACTATAAGTGTTATCAATAATTCAAACAGGTAAAAATGTTGCAGTCGGACGCAACCGGCTGCGATATATGGTACTTTGATACCAGTTTACATAGCGGTGTAAAGTAGTAAATAGTAATAAGTGGGGGTTTGGGTATCAGTATCATGCAGAAGGGGTAGGCGTAACATCCAAATTTGTGATGCATATCGGTATCGGACGGCACATTCTATTGCCGTACCATTTTTAGAGACTCTAGCGCAAAAACTGAGAAAGATAAAGAGGTGGGCGGTATAAGTTGGCGTGGTATCCAAAACTTTGATGCAGATCTGTTACGGATGTCACTAACAATATGCCCACCAAATTGGGTGACTGTAGCTTAAAAACTGGCGATGATGCATGCATTTCCGTTTTTCTTAGGACGGGCAGGCATGTCCCGTTGTTTGGGGGCGTGGCATCCAAAATTTTGATGCATATTTGATGTCAGATGTCAGCATCTATCTTTATACAAAATTTAGTATCTATAGCTTACAAACTGTAGAAGATACAGGCATTTTTGTTTGTAATTGGAGGGGGGATGGGTGCGGAAGAGGTGGGTATGGCATCGCAACTTTTAATGCTGTTTTTTGGGGAATGCCATCGGCTTTCTTGCACCCAAATTTGGTGACTCTCGCTGCTCAAATGTGAGATATATAAGTGTTTTATCGATTTGCACATCTAGGTGTATCGACTTGTTATCGATTTCCCAGGCGCCTTGAGGTCGCAGAGCCCTAAATTTAAGACTTTGTCTGACGAAGGCATGTTCCAAGATATTTGCAAAGTTACAAGGCTCTAGCTTTAAGGGTGCCGAAAAAAGTTGCGTTCATACGGACGGACGGACAGACACCATGACGGACATTGCACAAACCCAATATACTATGATACCTTTGTTATCAAAGTATAAAAAAAACTTATGCGAGCTTATGTTCCAAATCTGGAGTCATTAGCTGTTACAGTCTCTCGACGCGTTCATACATATATGCAGACGAACGGACAGACAGACGGAGATACGGACATTGCTTTATCGACTTGGCTGTTGATGCTGAATAAGAATACATATATTTTGTGGGGTCGGAGATGGTGCCTTCAGTCAGTTGCATACTTTTATCAGGATTTCTCGACTAAAGCCTTCTTACTTGTTATACCAAAGTGTCATGAGTATATTGGTTATGCGAGATGCCTTTCATTGTGTCTGTCCGTATGAGTTCAACTATTTTCGACACACTGAAAGGTAGGCCTTGAAATTTTAAATGCTACGCTCACCTCTGCCACCCCGCAGCATCTTATTGTAAGCAAATACGTCTATATCTTCCACTGTTGCAGATTTTGTCAGAAAATTTGGTAAAATCTGCATCATAATTAAAAAATCCGCCGCCCACGAATTACGCCCCATGGCCATAAGCCTTTTAAAACGAAAATACATGTAGTACATAAGGGCGGGTCAATTTTTTTCGCGGCAAAGCGGTTATTAGAATAGTAAACAAGGATGAATTCTGAGATATTTCGCCCAAGCAACCGTAGGTCTAAAAACAAAACGGAGCTTCCCATTTTTATGAAGAAATTTTTTTTATCTTTTTTTTGCTTTAGATAATAAATAAATTTGTTATTGCCATAATATTGGCGGATGGTAAAGAAAATTGAAGTTTAATATTTTACAACATTTATCACACACATTTTTTTCACCATTTTTAAAAGCGAACTTATTTTTAAGATACAAAATCTTCTTCCTAAAAATGCGAAGCTCCATTTTGATTTAAGACCTATGGTTTCTGGGGCAAAATATCTTAGAATTCATCCTAGTTATACTTATGTTCATCTGATTTCTGAAATACCAAAGCTTTTGGGGCTAAAAGTCTTAACGACGACAAAAGTATCATATATACTTCAAATACCATGACGGATATTGCATAAAACAAATATATGTTTATGTACACATATACAAGTGATACCTTTGGTATTACAGTATAAAGAGTAAATTCCCAACAGCAGTGGGTGTAATAAACAGCTCGCAAAATTGTTTTACCAAACCAAAAGGTGACCAACTACTTAGGCAAAGTCCACCAAATGTATGCGCCTGAGGCAGGAACACCAGCATTGACCGGTAAAATTAAATAGCAGCAAACTATCACAGCTTTTAATCAAGTCGGCCTCGTTTTATTGACGTCACTAGAAATGCTGCAGCTCGTCCTGCTGCGTAAACGTTGAAAAGAGCTTTTTGTTTAGTCCAGATGCAAACCAAACGGACAATTGAGTGGTGGCTTAGCGTTAAGCTTTTATTGAAAGCTTAACAGAAGCAATCAGCTGAAGTTGAAAGAGTCGGCGTGCGTGCCTGCGTACGGTCGGGTTTGCTATAAAAGAAGTCGTCCTAGTCATTAGCACTGCATTCGATTCGTACGCTTCGAATCAAACAATCCTACCAACAAGCAGTCAGTTGCGTAAGCGTTTGATCCCAAGTGTCTTAGTAATTTGGTTTTTTAAGCAGTATTTAGGATCTCTTTGCAATGTTTAGTCTGTTATATTCAATTAAATAACTGTGTTTAGAAGTCTATGCATTGTGTTCGCTTGCTTGTCGTCTTGTTGGACCTGTTTTTGAATATCTGTAACGCGAGTTTATAAAGTGCTTTCTAGTGAAACAAATCCAAAAGTTAGCGCTTCAGCGCCGATAAGGAATAAAAAGCTAATAATTCGCCGTATCGCATTACTAACGATGCACATTCGTTTATCTAAATTGTATTAACTAGGTTGCCGCAATAGCTTTCAGGACACACAACCTGAGTTTAATCACGTAAGTTTTTCATGATACTATTTAATTGTTTTAATTTTATTTATTTATTTGTTTTAAACCGCAAGCAGTCAACATAAAGACAAAATGTAATTTAATTAAATTGTTAAAAAAAAAAGGAAAAGTTTAAAACATAAATCAGAGAGTAAAGTTTATTAATAGTCAAAACGGTAATTAAAACCAAAGTAAATTTTTTTAATAAAGGACATCAAATATAACTGTAACTGGACCAGTTTTTGTCCGATCGATTATGTTTGTATGTGCGCATTTAAAAATAAATAATAGGTTATCGGCGGCGTGATATATTGTTTTTAAATTGTTCATTAGACAGCTTATTAAGGTTGATATAACTGTGAGCTTCTATAATTTATGAAAGCAAATATTGGTCTCAATAATTGCACTCAATAAATAATAGTTAAAAAAACCAAACAATAAAATACGCTTTGTGACAAATTGGACGAAAATGTATAAAATTATTTGTGAGCATTGAAACAAGGAGATGAACAAATAAGTTTAAATATTAATAGGAGAAAAGCGTGGGGTGCTCTGCGAAATTTTTTTTTACGATTTTTTCACGACTTATGAAGGATCGCAATTTTGTATGTGCAAGAAATACAGCGAAGGAATTGGAATCAATTTTTTTTCATATGAATTGCAATCTTTGGATTTTTTAACTTTTTTGCACTAACTGTTTCGATCATATTTATAAATAAGAACAAAGATTATTGCGCACCGCACCCTTTTCTCTAATTTATAAAACTTAATTTTTTTCATCTCTTTGTTTAAATGCTCGATAATTACTTAATACTTTTTAGTCTAATTTGTCATAAAAGAGTGTTTTTTACTTCTTTTTTTTTAATTTTATTTATTTTTCCGTTTTTAGTCAAAACCTACACGTGAACACTGTGATTCCAACTAGAGATGGGCGTCGGGATCGGTATTTTCGGAATCCCGCGGGTCCCGAAAAAATTATCGGGATCGGGCGGGATGGAAACGATTCTAAAAAATCCGGGAAAGTCGGGATAAGTGGTCGATCCCGAAATTCCCACGGGTCCCGGTAAACCTGTCGGGACCCAAAAATTAGTCGGGACCCAAACAAAATGTACTCGATGAAAGTTATGGTTTTATCGAAATTACCCACCGATTGCATTTTGTAGCGACACGAAATATCGCAAATGCAATAAATGGGAGCATTTACATGTATTTTCTTTATTACGAAATTCGGTCACTCTTTTCCAATAATTGCTGCAGCTATGGCGTGTCGAAATTTTGCAATTAATTGCCAAAAAATAAATAGTTATATTAAGCAAATTAGATTTAAGAAAGATTGCGATATTTTGAAATTTTGGCAAGAATGCAATGATTTGCCATTGTTGCAAATGCTGTTGAGGCAAGTGCTTAATATAGCAACATCCAAACCAGCGAAAGAGTTTTTTCTACCTCTAGTAGAATTTTGGAAGAAAGACGAACGAGGTTATTAAGAGAAAATTTTGAAAAATATTGTTTTTAAATAAAAATTTAAATTTAAATTAAAATTATATTTAAAAATATATATACATAACATATATATATATACACACATATTTGAAAAATAAAATTTCGGGAAAATATCGGGACCCGGGATAGACCCAAAATTTGTCGGGACAATCGGGATGGGAAACGCGAATTCAATTTCGGGACGGGATGGGATGGGAAGCAATTTCTTTCCCGATCCCATCTCTAATTCCAACAATAAAAATCCAAACTCTATAAAAACCCCTTATTCTATTCGGAGGAAAAAATTCTATACCTTTCATATTTCTCTTATCGTGCAAGCAGTAAACAGTTTGAAGAACTTAACAAGTAAAAACGTTGTAGTCGGACGACTGCGATATACTTTGATACCAGTTAACATAGGTGTGTTAAGGATTCTGTGTGCAAATAGTTATATATGGAGGTCTTGGGTTTAAATATCAGGAAGAAGGGGTAAGCGTGACATCCAAATTTGTAATGCATATCTGTGGCGGATGGCACCCTGTATCCCCCTACCAAGTTTGGAGACTCTAGCGCAAAAACTAAGAAAGATATAGGCCGTGGCATCCAAAGATGGGCGGTTAAGGTAGGCGTGGCATCAAAAAAATATTGTATTGTCATCAGTTCTATGCATATATGTACATATGTTATGTAAGAAACATTTTAAGCGATTTGGACTTGTGGAAGTTATTAAATATGTAATTCAACGATTCCGTTGCATTCATACATAAATACATACATACATACAAAGCTACAAGTCAAGCTTATATAACTGTTAAAGGTATAGATAGTTCCGATTTTACAAGGTGGCGGTAAAGCAAGGGTGTGTCCTTGCCGGTATTCCTCGACTTAAGACTTCTAACTTGTTAACCTAATACACAGGCTTGGGATACAACAGAATTTGAGTCTAAAAAACCCGAACCTTTTTTGCAATGACCTTCGTCACAAATGTTAATGCTTAAAATTTTGTGACTTAAATCTGCTTTCATCAATTTTAATCTTGATTTCAACGAATTTTTGTTTAAAAATAAATTACTTCCGTGTGTGAATTTAATCACAACAACACCATGCAAGACACCAAATATATTTGAATTAGGATTTGTGTCACTTGATAAAAACATCATGTGGGTTGGATATGTTGTGTATAATAATGCGGGGGCCAATAATGAGGAATAAAACACAGTATATACACATACCTTAATACGACCACGTTGATAAATATTTACCTAGTGCAAAAAGTTAATTTGTGTTTTATTTTGTGCCAGAAGCACACAAGCGGCGCAATGTTTTATTTTTACCCTCAAAAAACCCTAAAAAAATATAAATAATATTTTGTCGTTACGTATGTAACAGATGTGTAACAGATAGAAGAAATACTTTTCGACCCCAAAAAGTATATCTATTCTTTGCAGAGACAACAAGAGCTAGAGGTTTCAGATTTGGATTACTGTGTTAAGGATTTTGTGTGCAAATAGTTATATATGGAGGTTTTGGGTTTAAATATCATGCAGAAGGGGTAAGCGTGACATCCAAATTTGTGATGCATATCTGTGGCGGATGGCACCCTGTATCCCCCTACCAAGTTTGGAGACTCTAGCGCAAAAACTAAGAAAGATATAGGCCGTGGCATCCAAAGATTGAATGCATATCTGTGTCAGATGTCAGCATCTACCTTTATACTAAATTTGGTGGCCATAGCTTTAAAACTGTTGGAGATAAAGGCATTTTTGTTTATAGTTGGAGGGGGCTGGGGGCGGAAGAATTGGGCGTGGCATCCAAACTTTTGATGCAGGTTTTTGGGAAATGCCATCGGCTATCTTGCCCCCAAATTTGGTGACTCTGGCTGCTCAAATGTGGGATATATGTATTTGTGTTTTTTATCGATTTGCACATCGAGGTGTATCTACTTGTTTCGATTTCCCAGACCCTCTGAGGTCGTAGAGCCCTAAATTTAAGGGTGTCGAAAAAAGTTGCGTTCGTACAGACGGACGGACGTACAGCAGAAGAGGTAGGCGTGTCATCCGAATTTGTCACTGTTTAGTACCAAAGATATAAAAGTTTCCAATTTTAAAAAGTGGGCGATATAGGTGGGCGTGACATACAAAGCTTTGGCGCAGATTTGTGGCGGATGTTGCAATGTAGCAATCTTCATACCAAAATTGGTGGCTCTAGCATAAAACCATGAAAGATATGGAGATATTCCGTTTCAAGAGGTGGGCGGTTAAGGTAGGCGTGGCATCAACAAAATATTGTATTGTCATCAGTTCTATGCATATATGTACATATGTTATGTAAGCAACATTTTAAGCGATTTGGACTTGTGGAAGTTATTGAATATGTAATTCAACGATTCCGTTGCATTCATACATAAATACATACATACATACAAAGCTACAAATCAAGCTTATATAACTGTTAAAGGTATAGATAGTTCCGATTTTACAAGGTGGCGGTAAAGCAAGGGTGTGTCCTTGCCGGTATTCCTCGACTTGAGACTTCTAACTTGTTAACCTAATACACAGGCTTGGGATACAATAGAATTTGAGTCTAAGAAACTCGAGCCTTTTTTGCAATGACCTGCGTCACAAATGATAATGCTTAAAATTTTGTGACTTAAATCTGCTTTCATCAATTTTAATCTTTATTTCAACGAATTTTCGTTTAAAAATAAATTACTTCCGTGTGTGAATTTAATCACAACAACACCATGCAAGACACCAAATATATTTGAATTAGGATTTGTGTCACTTGATAAAAACATCATGTGGGTTGGATATGTTGTGTATAATAATGCGGGGGCCAATAATAAGGAATAAAAGGTGCAAAACACAGCATATACACATACCTTAATACGACCACGTTGATAAATATTTACATAGTGCAAAAAGTTAATTTGTCTTTTATTTTGTGCCAGAAGCACACAAGCGGCCCAATGTTTTATTTTTACCCTCAAAAAACCCTAAAAAAATATAAATAACATTTTGTGGTTACGTATGTAACAGATAGGAGAAATACTTTTCGACCCAAAAAGTATATCTATTTTTTACAGAGACAACAAAAGCTAGAGGTTTTAGATTTGGAGCTTAAGCTTTTTTTTTTTCATCGCAGATTTCGAATGTGCTATACGCTCACCACGTTTTTTTTCCTGTCTGTCTGTCTGTCTGAACGCGCCGATCTCAGAGACCTTAAGAGCTAGAGACTTCAAACTTGAAACTTAAGCACTCCTATACCATGAGAAGATCAAGTTTGTTATCCATAACATTTATGGATCTCGATATACACATGCACTCGATAACAAAAAAAAGATTGAAAATTGTAAAAATGAGGTTTCAAACTATGAATAATAATGAACATTTAAAAAAATTTGATCAAAATAGGTTGAGAGACACCGGAGATATCGCAGTTTGAAGTTTGGTCGTTTTGGTCTCACACAAAAATATTCTGGGGAATTTACAAAAAATGAATGAACTAACATTTGTTGCAAGGATTGGGAAAAAACCAGAAAAACCCAATCGGATCATATGATTAGTGATTAGTGATGACTATGATTAGATAAGTAAAGCAGTATGGATCTTTTTAGTAAAGAAATGGAGGCCTCAAAGGAAACAAGTGAAAACATCTTATTGTAGTCTGCGCACACTACACGAAACGGTTCATGCTTTAGATAGTTGCTACAGCAACGATCAAGGTTATTAGGTATTAAGTTACCAGAAGATCTAATAGGGACAGTACAGTTTATTCGACTGAATAGAATGGGTGAGTCGATTTCATCATTGAGAAGATAAGTAACAAATAACACTACATGCATAGTTATACGGTTTAAAAGAGAAGGAAAGTTAATAAATAGAAGTCTACTTGAATACGAAGGCAAATCAACTCCGGAATCCCAGCTTAAACTCCTTAGTGCAAATACAAGAAATTTCTTCTGAAAATATTCAATGAATGAATCGTAACCGGTTTGCGTAACGTGCGTGCGTATGAATCATATAAGATAATTTATTAAATTTAAAATTTTCTTTTTAATCGATAAGTACAAAGAGCGTGTTTTAATCCATATGTATGTATGTGTATAAACCGCCTCGGTAATTATGCAGTTTGGTTACTTTTCCGAAAAATGGCGGAATTTTTTTTTTTTTTATAGGCACCTTCGATTGGTTGCCGCTAATGATATTCCATGGGGGGAGGCTGAAATTTCCCATAAACTCCATGAGTTATGGGGTTTTGAAATTCTCATAAATAGTTTTCGATATTTTGATGTTGCGCTAGGGAAGGGGGTGAAAAAAATGTGCCCGATAGTGTGATCTGCTCCGGAACATAGCCAATAGTGCCAATAACAGTGGCGTGAGCCACTGCTTTACGGCGTTTGAAAGTTTAAAATGCCGTTAAAACTTTCAAACGCCGTAAAAGCAGTGGCTCACGCCACTGCTATTGGCACTGTTGGCTATGTTCCGGAGCAGATCACACGAACAAAAAATTTTTTTTTTTTTTATTAAAAAAACGTCATGCGCCTGCATGAGAAACCTTTTTCTATCATTCACAGGTGATAAAAAACTCGTAAAAAAAAAATCAGCCCGAAAATCGCTGGTGCCGCGATAGTAAATATTTACCCATTTTCGTACCTTTACTCCGCGAAAACACTCTATGTGTGTGTGTGTGTGTGTGTGTGTGTGTGTGTGTGTGTGTGTGTTTGTGTTCACCCCCCCCTCTCCCTAGGCTTCTTCAAAATCACGAATATTCATGATAATTTCAGAACCCCATAACTCATGGAGTTTATAGGAAATTTCAGCCTCCCCCCATGGAATATTACTTACTATGATGCAATCAACAGATTCATGTAAAAAAAAAAAAAATCCGCCACTTTTCGGAAAAGTAACCAAACTGCATAATTACCACCGCCTCAAATAGAAAACTAGTCAAGCTTAAAAAATTCCGAGAAAAAAATGAGTACAAAATAAGCTAAAATTTAAATGCAATTTGCTTTTGCTAGCAAAAGGAGGACAAATAACTCACGTTATATAGTACATGCGAAAAATTAAGCTAAATTGACATTAAATTACAATAATTGCATCGTTTGCCCAATTTATCTGCATAAAACATAGGCCTGACGAGTGTTATAAATCGCAAACATCTTCAACTTCATATTTCCTTCCAGGCGCTTTTAGTAGTTACAATATTAAAATGCATCTTATGGGTTATGTCCCACAAGACCACACGACACTCAACTGCCCGAATAAGTTCAATTTTGTCCCCATTTTGTGGAAAATTGATAAAACGACTTTTGCGTCCTGCCATGCTCAAGCGTTAATACGTTCTAATAAAGTGCTCAGCATTTATTACTGTCGTAAGAAAAGCTCTCTGTCACTTAACCGTTTCATTGTTCAACACTACTTTACTATCGTAACTAACAGAGCTGCGTACTAACAAATGTTATTGTTGTCTGGGCAGTGTACGAGACTCTTTTTATACTTTGATACCAACTTTGCAAATATCTTGGTACATGCCTTCGTCAAACAAAGTGTTAAATTTAGGGCTCTACGACCTCAGGGAGCCTGGGAAATCGATAACAAGTCGATACACCTCGATGTGCAAATCGATAAAACACAAATATATCCCACATTTTAGCAGCTACAGTCACCAAATTTGGGGGCAACATAGCCGATGACATTCCCCAAAAATCTGCATCAAAAGTTTGGATGCCACGCCCACATATTCCGCCCCCAGCGGAATAGCAAAAAATACCTGTATCTTCTACTGCTTTGAAGCTATAGCCACCAAATTTGGTAGAAAGGTAGATGCTGACATCTGACACAGATATGCATCAAAATGTTGGATGCCACGCCCCCACACAACGGGCCATGCTCCATCGCCCTTAAAAACCGAAATGCATGTAACTTCGCCAGTTTTCAAGCTAGAGTCACCAAATTTGGTGGGAACATTGTTAGTGACATCCTTAAAAGATTTGCATCTTTTTGGTTTTGGATGCCACGCCCACTTATACCGCCCACCTTTATATCTTGATCAGTTTTTGCGCTTGAGTCTCCATACATGGTAGGGAGATACAGGGTGCCATCCGCCACAGATATGCATCACAAATTTGGATGTGACGCCTATCCCTGCTGCCTGGTATATATACCCAAAACCCCCATATATTACTACTACTTGCACACAAATCCTTAACACAGTTATGTAAACTGGTATCAAAAAATATCGCAGTCGGTTCCGTCCGACTGCAACGTTTTTACTTATTTTTATATGATGTTTTTTCGTTACGGAAGCATTACGGGCATCTGCGTACAGGCCTTTAACCCATAAAATGGGTAAATAAGGGTATAATAATTTTGTGCAAATGTATGTAACAGACAGAAGGAAGCATCTCCGACCCCATAAAGTATATATATTCTTAATCAGCATCAACAGCCGAGTCGATCTAGCCATGTCTGTCTGTCCGTCTGTCTGTCCGTCTGTCTGTCCGTCTGTTTGTCCGTCCGTATCAACGCGTGGATCTCAGAGACTATAAGAGCTAGAGACTTTTAGCTTAAAACTTAAGCTCTCCCTTATCATGAAAAATCAAGTTTGCTTTGAATTTTCGATAACACTTATGGTTTCCGATGTACACATGTGATCGATAACAAAAATTCTTGAATTTCAAAATTGTGAAAATAAGGTTTCATACTCTTAATAAAATTATGAGCATTTCAAAAAGTTTTATTAAAATCGCGATAAGATCACCTAGTAATATAAGCAGTTCTGCGACTTGGAATATAATATGTTGTAAGTCTTCACGTGTAAAATTTTCAGAGGGAGGAATATATGTGTTAATTATGTTGATTGGGCTATCTAAATTTATTTGAAGAATAGAGCGAAGTATGTTTGCATTAATGGTATTGTGGGTGTGTGGGATGGTTCGTTTTATGAGCACTCCTACACCTTGTTTGGCCGATGTGTTATGTGAGTGGTTTTTTTTGTGCTATTTTGTTTTCGTTAAGTGTTCTTGTGCTGCTGGGCGAGCAGCAGAAGGTGTGCTTGGGGTTGATAAATTTGTGTTTGAGTGAGCCCGCTCTTCGTTAGAAGCGCGAGAGCAAACAGCAGAAAAAACTGCTGATAAGGTGGTAAGGGTAGGGGCTGCGTGAGGAGGGGCGGTAGGTGAGCTTTCGTCAATGCTTTTTGGTTTTGTTTTTGAGTTTGTTGAAGAGTTTACCGTATGAGGTGACGATGGTGTACTATGAGCAGCGATCGCTGTAAATGTTGTTTCTGACATGATTGCATTGTTCGGTAGTTGTTGTTATACCCTTAACCCATAAAATGGGTAAATAAGGGTATAATGGTTTTGTGCAAATGTATGTAACAGACAGAAGGAAGCATCTCCGACCCTATAAAGTATATATATTCTTGATCAGCACCAACAGCCGAGTCGATCTAGCCATGTCCGTCTGTTCGTCCGTCCGTCTGTCCGTCCGTATGAACGCGTAGATCTCAAAGACTGTAGGAGCTAGAGACTTCAAACTTTCAACTTAAACTCTCCTATACCATGAAAAGATCAAGTTTGCTTTAAATTTTCGATAACATTTCTGGTTTCCGATATACACATGTTATCGATAACAAAAAATCTTCAATTTCAAAACTGTGAAAATGAGGCTTAAGACTACGGATAAAATAATGAACATTTGAAAAAATTTGGTCAAAATCGGTTCAGAAACACCGGAGATATCGCAGTTTGAAGTTTGGTCATATTGGTCACTGAGTTAATACACATAAGTAACTGTAAGCGTTAAGTATCGGGTTAAGGGTATGCCCTAGTCGGGATTTCTTGACTAGAGCCTTCTTACTTGTTTTGATTGATCGCATGTCTATATCGAGAACCAGAAATGTTATTGATAATTTGAAACAAACTTGGTCTTCTCGTGGTATAGTAGAGCTTAAGTTTAAAGTTTGAAGTCTCTAGCTCTTATAGTCTCTAAGATCGGCGAGTTCATACAGACGGACAGACAGACGGGCAGACAGACATGGCTATATCGACTCAGTTGTTGATGCTGATTAAGAATATATATACTTTAAAGGGTCGGAGATGCTTTCTTCTGTCTGTTACATACATTTGCACAAATCCATTGAACCCTTTTTCAGCCATGTTATGGGTTAAGGGTATACAAATAAATGATGTCTTAATGATAAGGCGCAAGTGTTAATGAGACGGTTAATTAATGAACAAATGATTTTTCATTTAATACTAAAAAAAAACTTTTGCACTCAGGTGTCCTTAACGACAACAGCGTTCTGTCTGTTCTGCTGCAGGTAAAACATAGGCTTATGAAAATACCACCTTTTGGCCCACCATTTATGTCATGTAATTAAGTCAAGGGCGCTTTAAAAACTTAAACGTTCTGCATGGGTCATAAATTTACAGGTGGTCCCAACTTAAGACGATAGCTTTGCAAAGTAGTGTTGGCAATTAATATTTATGTGCTTAGCAAGCTCATTAGCGCATAGAAAGAGAACACTCAAAACAAAGCTTCCTACCTAAGAACTTCAAACACTTATTGTAAACTTTTGTTAAGGGTAAGGTTGTTATAATCTGATACAGCAGGTTTGTTCTTCAAAATAAATTAAAATTCAGTTATATAAAATTTTTTTTTTTAAAAGCACTTACCGAAATTGATAAGTTTTTTTTCGCTAACCTACCCACATTTTTCTGCCCAATACGCATACTGTGAAATAAACATCAAATTTATATAATTTGTATACCCTCAACCCATAAAATGGGTAAAAAAGGGTATAATGGTTCTGTGCAAAAGTAAGTAATAGACAGAAGGAAGCATCTCTGACCCCGTAAAGAAAATACATACATATATTCGTGATCAGCATCAACAGCCAAACCGATATCTGTCTTTATGAACCCGTCCATCTCAGAGAATATATGAGCAAGGACTTTAATTTTGGAACTAAAGCTTTCCCATACCATAAGAAAAACAAGTTTGTTTTAACGCTTAAAAATATTAAACAAAATCGATTAAGAAACTGGAGATATCGCAGTTTGAAGTTTGGTCATTTTGGTCATTGGGTGAATACACACATTACGTAACAGGTTAAAGGTCCTTGTCGGGATTTCTCGGCTAGATCCTTCCTATTTGTTATTATTCGAATTTTTATAATTTCAAAAAATAATTGTAAGTACATACTCACATATTAAGCTGTTTCGAACTGTTTCGCCTTACGATTTACTTTGATTGAACTTATCGCCCGCGTCTTGCTGGATCTTAAAACACAAATATGTATTCAACATATTAACAAGTAGCTGTTATTTCACCAAATTTTTTGAAAATGAAAACGTCAAAATTCTCATCCACCTCTGCGACCCCAAACCCATCGAAATATAAACAAATATATTTGTATCTTCCACCGATCTGCGTAAAAACATTGTAGGCTACAGACAACTTTACCACCAACCCTTTAAAATCTCAAATCTCTATATCTTTATTACCTTTTGTGCTTTAGAATCAAATTTGTTAACAAAATAGATAACAAAAATTTGAATATCACAACCACTTCTAATAAAGATATCTTCCACTCTAGAAGGGGGATCCTTTACACCCATTTTTATTCTGATATTATAGTATTTACCTTCGAAGTTACAGTCTTGGTGTCCGACCGTCTTTCGTATTAGCGCGCCTTTCTTCGACGCCCTTAAGGCTAGATACCTTAAGCTTTACAAGTATCTTGCTAAATGACAGCGTTATTATTTCGGTGATACGCCCACAAGGGAGCAGGTAAATTAGTGACAAGACGATTCGCCTGAAGGTTAAATGCGATAAAAGACCTATGGGCTTTTCACTACAGTCAAATGCGACATTCAAATACATACATATCTTTTTTGAATATGAAGTTCTAGCTGCTGCTAACCTTTGGCTATCGCAATCAAAACAAGTAACACATAAAAACGTTGCAGTCGGACGCAACCGACTGCGATTTACTTTGATACAAGTTTATATGTCAGAGTTAATGATTCTGTGTGCAAATAGTAAAATATGGGGGTTTTGGATATGATTATCAGGCAGGAGTAGGCGTGACTTTAGCCCAAAAACTAAGAGAGATATAGAGTTTTCAGATTTTGGAAGGTGGGCGGTATAAGTGGACGTGGCATCCAACTAACTTTATTTTGTGCAGATCTTTTGGGAATGGGGGATTGGCGACTTACGCCTCCCTACTTAATTTGGTGACTCTAACTTGAAAACTGGCGAAGATACATACATTCCGGTTTTTTTTTAGGGCGGTCGGGCATGTCCCGTTGTTTGGGGGCTTGGCATCCAATGTTTTGATGCAAATATGTATCATGACAGCATCTACCTTCCCATCAAATTTCGTGAATATATCTTTAAGACTCAGGGAAATACAGTCATTTTCGATCATAACTGAAGGGGGGCTGGGGGCGGAAGAGGTGGGGGTGGCATTCAAACTTTCGATGCAGTTTTTGAGGAATGTCATCGGCTATCTTGCCTCCAAATTTGTTGACTCCAGCTCCTAAAATGTGATATGTAAATGTGTTTCATCGATTTGCACAACGAGGTGAATCGACTTGCTATCGATTTCCAAGGACCCTTGAGGTCGTAGAGCCCTTAATTTAATATTTGCAAAGTTACAAGGCTCTAGCTTTAAGGATGTCGAAAGTTGCGTTCATACGGACGGACGGACATACACTATGACGGACATTGCACAAACAGAATATAATATGATACGTTTGGACACAAAGTAAAAAAACGTAGTCACGACTACCTTTTCAGCCTGATATTAATACCTAAAACCTTAATATATTACTACACCCAACTCTTTTTTTACACGGTGTAAAAAAAAACCGTGTAAAAAAAGAGGCGTTTCCTATAGTAAAACGGGGGATACGTTCCATGTGATTTGAAAACCGTGTAAGATGAAATAAAGAACTATATTTACTTCGAAAAACCGTGTAAAAAAAGTTGAAAGCTATAAAATTTCATACAAATTGTATGTTCATATGGCATTTTAATGAGCATTTAAACTTAAAATACATAATTCATATTGGAATCTGTTCGTCCAGAATTAAAGAACAGAAAAATTAGAATGGAAATAAAGAAAAAATATTTACATAGCTACATAATTATTCGTTGCTACTTGAAAACAAGAGCAATTGTTTGCGACGATCTGGACTAAAGGCGGTATCACCACTGGAGGTATTCATCAAATCCAATGGTGAGTGTCTTCCGGTAATAGAGTTTTGAACTGTCGGACTACTTTCCGAAAGGTCTTGCGCCGTCGACTTTTTATATTAAGAAATCTTTTATAGAACTTATGTGAAAAATATGTGTGTCAGACAGAGACAAAACATTTTCCAATCTCACGCTGACATTGTAAACGCGCCTTAAGAAATTTCGAATAAGGGGATTTCCCCAGTTATTACTATGTATGTTCATTTCAGCAATTTTGCCAAGTGTTGTAAAAACAAACATAATTACAAAACCGTACCAGATAAAAAAAAAAAAAAAAATTTGAAAAAATTTTTCAACCGTGTAACTTCAAAACCGTGTAAAAAAAAACCGTGTAAAAAAAGAGGCGTTTCCTATAGTAAAACGGGGGATACGTTCCATGTGATTTGAAAACCGTGTAAGATGAAATAAAGAACTATATTTACTTCGAAAAACCGTGTAAAATAAGTTGAAAGCTATAAAATTTCATACAAATTGTATGTTCATATGGCATTTTAATGAGCATTTAAACTTAAAATACATAATTCATATTGGAATCTGTTAATCCAAAATTAAAGAACAGAAAAATTAGAATGGAAATAAAGAAAAAATATTTACATAGCTACATAATTATTCGTTGCTACTTGAAAACAAGAGCAATTGTTTGCGACGATCTGGACTAAAGGCGGTATCACCACTGGAGATATTCATCAAATCCAATGGTGAGTGTCTTCCGGTAATAGAGTTTTGAACTGTCGGACTACTTTCCGAAAGGTCTTGCGCCGTCGACTTTTTATATTAAGAAATCTTTTATAGAACTTATGTGAAAAATATGTGTGTCAGACAGAGACAAAACATTTTCCAATCTCACGCTGACATTGTAAACGCGCCTTAAGAAATTTCGAATAAGGGGATTTCCCCAGTTATTACTATGTATGTTCATTTCAGCAATTTTGCACAAGTGTTGTAAAAACAAACATAATTACAAAACCGTACCAGATAAAAAAAAAAAAAAAATTTGAAAAAATTTTTCAACCGTGTAACTTCAAAACCGTGTAAAAAAAAAACCGTGTAAAAAAAGAGTTGGGTGTATTTGCACACAGAATCCTTAAAACAGTTATGTAAAGTGGTATTTTATTTGTGTTTTTTTTCATAGTTTTAAGCCTCATGTTGAAATTTGGAATTCAATTTTTTTTTGTTATCGATCACATCTATATATCGAAAACCGAAAAAGTCATCAAAAGTTCAAAACAAATTTGTACTGCTTAGGGCTTAGGCGAGCTTAAGTCCAAAATCTGGAGTCTCAAGTACATGGCTATGTTGACTCTGCTGTTGATGGTAATCCAAAACATATATGTACACCTTATGGGGCGGAGATGCTACCTCTGTCTCTTACATAAATTTACACAAATCCATTATACCCTTTTAAAGGGTGTTAAAATTCTATATTTTGGAGGGGATGGATACCAGTTTTTATATCCTTTTTCATAAAATGGGTTCAAAATTGTGAAAATTAGGAAATAATCTATATATATAAAACAGTTTGTCCTAACTGATTGTTGAGAAACCCACAGCCTAAACGAATAGAGCTTGACGGCAGAAATTTTCACCAAATATTCCATTTAGGTTGAAAGTGAGCACTAAGAAAGGATATTTATTTGGACCACTCCTTCGGATACCTCCTGAACACCTAAATTATTGTTTTCTCAACTTTTGCTCTAGAGCTATGCTTTAAAACAATCTGAAACGAGACTTGGTCAGGACATGGGGACCCGTAAAAAAATTATGGATGCAAGACTTATGTCCTGGAGCGAGCTTATCCATATGTATATAAAAGAGTTTGTCTTAACTGATTGTTGAGAAACCCACAGCTTTAACGAAAAAAGGCTAGATGGCTGAAATTATCACCAAAAATATTCCATTCAGTTTGAAAGTGAGCAATAAGAAAGGATTTTTATTTTGGACAACCCCTTCGAGTAACTCCCATACAAATTTGTCCTGAAAATTTGTCACTTTACCTCATTCCACTACTGGCGCCTCATTGTCGCTCAAGCTGGGAGTTTGATCGCGACCGAGTTTACAAAATCATAACAGATGACCCATTTCACTTCTGTCATCTGAATGTCGCACAAGCGATCAAGAGCGTGTTCACAAAAAAAAAACACATGCGCTGTGACGCACTTGCTGATAATTGCAAAAACAAAATACAAATAGTGTGTGCCTAGGATATTTTTCTTTTCTTCTTTGTGCCTTTGACAATTGTTTTACTATCCAAGTAGCGTTTTCTGTTGTTGGGCTCACACTGCTACTTTTTGTTGGTGTCATTGATTTAAAACTAATCAATTTAAACATAACTTGGTGCGTCTAGAAAAGTTTTCCACACCAGAATATGTTACGGGGGTGGTTTTACTTACATACTTGCTAATTATCAAACTCAAACAAAACTTAACACAAATACCATTTGCCATTGTTGTTTTGATATAATTTTCGAGCTGACATTTGTAACTTGGGTTGGTGTTGCAAACGCACATATGAACATATGTACATACACATGTATGTACGTACATTTTACATTGTTGTACATATATGTATATAACGAAAAATGCAAGTGCAAATATATGTTTATACCGTGCAAAAACAAACACTCTAACTAATAGAAGTTAAAGAAAATGTTATGTACATATGTATATATAATGCAAAAAAGTTGCATAGCTGTACGTATGTAATTTGTTTTTTATATCGAGCCCTTTGCGCGAAAATAATTAATCTTGAATATCTTTGCATGGTGGTAGATGTGCTTACTTGCTGCTTATCAAACTCAGACAAAGCGTAACACACATACATTATTGATATACAATTTCGAGCAAGCAAAGCAAAGCCCATATGTAAGTTTCTATGTATTTGTGTAATATATGGGTTTTTGGTATAATAAGGAAGGCAGAAGTGGTAGGCGTGACATTCAAATTTGCATATCTAGCGCAAAAACTGAGAAAGATATAGAGGTGGGCGGTATTAAGTGTTCGTGGCATGAAATATTCAGATACACATCTGTTACGGATCTCACTAACAATGTTTCCACCAAATTTGGTGACTCTAGCCCAAAAACTGAAAAAGATAGACTTTTTGGATTTTAGAAGGTGGGCGGTATAATTTGGGGCGTGGCATCCAAAGTTTTAAAGTTTTGATTTCAGCATCTACTTTTCCACCAAATATTGTGATTATAGCTTAAAAACTGTGAATTACAGTCATTTTCGATGATAACTAGAGGGGGGCAGGGGGCGGAAGAGGTGGGCGTGTTTTTAAGCTATTTGTAAAAAAATGTCATCAGCCATCCTTTTTTTTTATTGCTGGTTTTATTTTTTGAATCTTTCCTTATAATAGGGAAACTAACAAAAAGTTTACAAATCTTACAAGTATTACTTAGTTAACTATTTGTTGTTGTACAAATAGTTGGTGGCCGCGTACCTCAACTCATCGCTGGGTCGGAAAGTCATTACGACGAAGACGGGATCGGCTGCTTGAGTTTGTGAGTCCTCTAGCAAGATAGTTTGGGTGCGATGACAGCTTGCCAAGGTAATTTTTCTTGTAGTCCGCAATTACTTTCTTGATTGGTGGGACGTTTAAGTCGTTTTGAATGTTTTCGTTGCGAACGTACCACGGTGCCCCGGTGATAGTTCTCAGGATCTTTGACTGGGCTCTTTGGACGATGTCGATGTTACTGCTGCACGCATTACCCCATAGCTGGCATCCATAGGTCCAGATTGGTTTAAGAACAGAGTTGTAGAGCAGGACCTTGTAGTCAAGGCTTAGCGGGGAGCGAGCGTTGATAAGCCAGTGGAGGCTATTGGCTTTTAGTTTTAGTTGTGTTCTCTTGGCTTCAATGTGCCTGCGCCATGTAAGCCTTCTGTCCAGGTGTACTCCTAGGTACGTTACTTCGTTGGCTTTCGGGAGTGGGATATTATTTAGCGTAAGTGGTGGACAATCTTTCTTGTTAAGGGTGAACGTTACATGTTTACATTTTTGTTCGTTAACTTTAATTCGCCAGTCGGATAGCCATTTTTCCACGTTAACCAGATGACGAGCGAGTTGCGATTTGGCTTGCAGTGGACATCTAGATCGGCTAAGAATAGCTGTATCGTCAGCAAAGGTTGAAGTTGTAAGTCCCCTGCATGTAGGAATGTCTGCTGTTTAGAGAACGTAGAGTGTTGGCCCAAGTACGCTTCCCTGAGGAACGCCGGCTTCAATACGGTGTTCGCTTGATGTTGCAGTGTTGCATCTTACTGCAAACTTCCTGTCGTAAAGGTACGACTTTAACAGCTTATGTGTGTTTGGTGGAAGCGTTGATTTGATCTTATACATCAGCCCTTCCAACCAGACTCTGTCAAACGCCTGAGCCACATCCAGAAAAATTGCAGTACAGTATTCTCGATTTTCAAACGCGCCTCGAATTTCTGAAGTTATGCGATTGACCTGTTCAATAGTTCCGTGGTTTTGGCGAAAGCCGAATTGGTGCGACGGGATTATGTTGTGAAGGTTCAGAAATTGATTAATCCGAGTCATCAAGCATTTTTCGAACAGTTTTGATAGACATGATAAAAGGCTTATAGGTCTATACGACGAGGGTACTGTTTGATCCTTTCCCAGCTTTGGTATCATTATGATGATAGACTTTTTCCATCTTTCTGGGAAATGCCCGAGTCGTGTGATCGCATTGAATAACTGGCAGATAACACAGACGGCACAATAGGGAAGCTCAATAATCATCTTTGGTGTTATTAGGTCTAGACCCGGAGATTTTTTGGGGTTTAGTTCCTGATTAATAACTCTTGCGACTTCGTTCGGGCGAAATTCAATGGGCTCATGTTGTAAGTGGGTGTCGTTTAATACAGTCGGTAGAGCGAACGAGTTTGTAGCAGGGTTCGGTTGGAAAACTTTTTGCAGGTGAACAGCAAACGTGTTGGCTCTTTCTTCATCGCTTCGGGCCCAGCCGCCAGCTTGGTTTCTTAGGGGCATCTCTGCTTTTGTCGGTTGGCTGAGAGTTGGGTGAGCTTTCCACAGTGAGTTTTTCGAGCTGGATGTTGATAATTGCTCAATGTATCGGCGCTGGGCATGTTCTTCTTCAAGTGCTAACGCTTTGGTAAGTTTACGTGTAGCGTTTTTTAGTTTTTGCTTAGCTGACGGCGATCTTAGGCATTGCCACTCCCGTCTTAGTCGCCGCTTATCAAGAACGAGCTGTTCAATTTGGTGATTTGTTTTCTTTTGGGTGGGTGCTGCAGTTTTTGCTTTCGGTGTTGACATACGAGCTGCTTCGACGAAGACTGACTCAAGTTTGTTTGCAATAGAATCAATATCAGCTTCCACTTTCAGATGCGGATTAAGTTGGATGTGTGAGCTAACATATTTCTTGTATCTTAGCCAGTTAGTTTTTTGTGATGTCAGCTTACCCGGGCGATTTGCAAACTCTGGGTGTCGTTGAAGTTGAATTAGTACAGGCGAGTGGTCAGATGATAACTCCGAAAGACATTCGGCGCTTATCAGGTTGCGCGGAATATTTTTGGAGACTGCAAAATCAATTAAGTCGGGCAGTTTCTTGGGGTCCGTGGGCCAGTATGTTGGTGTGCCAGGAGAGACGTGGCTGAGCCTGTTCTTTGGTTTTATAATTGCGTTGTACAGCTGCTTTCCTCTTGGAGTCACAAGACGAGATCCCCAGTGAGTGTGCTTGGCATTATAGTCCCCTGCTGCTATAAAGTGTTCTCCTAATGAGTTGAAAAATTCCATGAATTGGTCTTCAGATATGGAGTATCGCGGTGGGCAGTAGATGGCAGAAAGTGCAAGTTGGTTACCACTATCCAGATGTATTTTTAAGGATGTGGCCTGTAGATAGTTTTTAGCAAACTCTTTGTGGAAGTGGTGCTTCAGCCGGCTTCTTATCAAGATACCAGTCCCGCCGTGCGACTTGCCATCGGGATGGTTGGTTCCGTAGAATGAGTATCCGGTTATGGTAAAATTATACTTATTTGTAAGGTGTGTTTCGGAAAGTAGCATAATGTCAATGTGGTTGTCGAGTAGAAATTGAGCTAATTCAAGTTTATGCTGTGAAACGCCATTGGCATTCCACGTTGATATACGTAGCGAGGCCATTGATTATTTCGATTGTAGTGATACAAGCAACTGTACCAAAGTATTTTGACTTTGTTGTAAATTTTGCATAGTTTCTTGCATAAATGACATGAACTGTGATAAACTCTGCTGCATATTACATATCATTGATTCAAAGTTGCTTAGTGGCGGTTCCTGCGGCTTGTTGTCTCGTTCGTCGTTGAGTTCTACATGTTTTGCTTGTGAGCCTGGATAAATAGCAGTAGGCATCAGTCCAGATCTTAAGGCGCTTGCATAGGTCGCGTTTTTTATAACAGGTGCGGGACCAAAAGATGACCTGGCAGCAGTCGAAAAGAAGACGTCAGGGTTGGACTTCGATGGAATGTACGATGGCGGTGCGTTTTGAGAGCGTGCTGTGTTTACGCGATGATGGATGCGAGACTTAAGCTCCTTGTAAATTGGGCAGCCTCTGTAGTTAGCTGTGTGGTTGCCTCCGCAGTTGCTGCACTTTTTTTTGCTGGGGTCATCTTTGCTTGCTGGGCAGCTCGACGAGTCATGAAGATCGCCGCAAACCACACATACAGGGCGCAGCTTGCAGTAAGACCTTGTGTGACCATATTCTTGGCAATTCATGCATTGTACCGGGCCGTTACGTTTGTGTGGCTCTTCAACGGTGATTCTGCGGTGCAATAGGAACTGAAGCTTGTAAATGGGGTGCACCTCATTTTTTTCATAATCAGAGCCTGAGGCTCAAGCTCAATTTTAAAGAGTGGTTGTGGCTGCCTGGTTTTGTTTTGAATATTTAGAACTGATTTAACGGAGAATCCTTTCTCATGTAGCGCTTGTTTAATTTCATCCGTCGTAACATCAGGCTCGATGCCTTTCAATACAACTTGCAGGCCCTTGCTGCTTTTAAGCTGGTACGTGTAAAAGTTTTTTTCGTTTTTTGTTAAGTAGGCCGTCAACTTTCTAAAACTGTCTTCAGTTTTTGTCTGCACTTTAATCTCATGAATGAAATGAAATCTCATTAGGGGGATGATGTGAAAATTGTCATTGCCAACGAGCTTTACAACATTGTTAACAAAAGCGCTAGAGCTTTTTTCACGTATAAATATCGGGGGAGGCTTTTGCTTTTTTTTGTCAACATTATCTTCAGGGGGCAAATCATCAGCGTTATCTGCCAAAATTTCAAATCTATTGGTATTGTTTGGTGCTTCGCCTATATTAACGCGAGTAATTTTTGGTTTGTTTGTAGCTTGTTGGGGGCTTCATTTACGCTTGATCTGTATGTAGCGATCCATACCTGTCTGTATAGCCGGCTTCTCATTTGCGTTGTCTGCGGATTGTTCTGCTGACGGCGCAGCAGTTGTTGCGTTTACTGAGCGGGCGGTCGGCACAGGTGCAGTTGTTGGTTCAGTGACAGTTACGTCACATGTCAGAAGAGACGGAGAGCATGATCGTACTCTTTCGCGTTCTACGTGCAAGAATTCGTTGTTCGCGTTTGGAGTTATTGACCGCGCGCGTTCAGATTTCGTTGATAGTACGGACGGTGACGGGAAGCACGAATGTTCAGAGTCGCCCAGTGAGGGTAAGACTTCCCTTGGTCGCTCGCTCTCCATATCTTGGGAGACCACAGCGATGTACTTGTTGTTCCGTTGTACAGAGAGCCGGCGTTCGTCTTGCTTGCGCTGCGCCAGAGCGCGAATTTGGCTACGTAGGCTCATTTTATTGAGCGGGGTTACGTTTATGGTTTTATATTTCTTTGATTTTATTTGTGAGTAATTGGTTTGAGTTTTAACTAAAAATGATTAGATATATGTATATATATGTAAATATATATATTTGTTTTTATAGATGTGTGCATTTTCACTGCACAAAGCGTCTTTCCGCGTTAATTTTAATTTTTTTATTTTTTTAATTTACTGTTTAAGCGTTTATAGCCGGAGCACAAAGAAAACACGTCTGCATGCGACGAGTGTCACTGACGCTTCAGCCATCCTGCCCCCATATTTAGTGACTCTAGCTGCTAAAATGTGGGATATTTATGTGTTTCATCGATTTGCACATCGAGGTGTATCGATTTGTTATCGAATGGTTGATACCTTTGGTATCATAGTATAATGACGTGTCTGATTCTCTACTTCCGCGATGGGCATCCCTTTGCACACGTTACACAGACAACTCAATCAGTTATTTTGCTACAACAACAACTTTTGACGCCGCGAGCAAGTGATTTATGACCCCCAAAAAAACAAAACAACAAACACACAGCCAATGCTCGAGTTTTGACTGTCAAACGTAGGGTCATAAAAGTGTTCATTTGTCAAAATTTATGAAAAAGTATAGGTTGTTTTGATGTGATTAATAAGTAAAGACACAGTAGATTTTAAAGATTTTTTCGTTGGAAGGCATAACCAAAACCGTTTTTTTTTTGTGGTGACGAACAGAGTAATAAAAGTGTTCATTTTCCGGTAAATGTCTATTTTCCACTCACCATAATAAGGGGTTTTTTTTAAATTTATTGCCGATGGCGCAAAAATGCTATTTTTAAAAAATAATTGTTTAAACAATAAAAAAGTGGTTGTGACAGGTGGGTGTTGGAAAAGTGACATAAATCAAGAAATAGGTACGTACCGGCATAAAAAATTATTTCGCAAGTGACGCAAAATAACTATAAATAAAACATAGTCCAAAAATTGATGGAAAAACTGATTATCGCGTCTTGAAAAATGTGGTTAGTTGGCTGTCGAATAGAACTGAAATGACGGCATAGCGACATATCTCCGCCGAACTAAGAACGACATACCTCCGCGCGGAGCTATGACGTTTTCAAAGTGACATATCTCCGCCGAAATAAGAACGACTTATCTGGGTGTGCAATAACGCCCGATAGTGTGATCTGCTCCGGAACATAGCAAACAGTGCCTTAGCAGTGGCGTGAGCCACTGCTTTTACGGCATTAGGAAGTTTAAAATGCCCTAAAAACTTTCAAACGCCGTAATGTTTAAACAATAAAAAAGTGGATGTGACAGGTGGGTGTTGGAAAAGTGACATAAGTCAAGAAATAGGTACGTACCGGCATAAAAAATTATTTCGCAAGTGACGCAAAATAACTATAAATAAAAAATACTCCAAAAATTGATGGAAAAACGGATTATTGCGTCTTGGAAAGTGTGGTTAGTTAGCTGTCAAATAGAACTGAAATGACGGCATAGCGACATATCTCCGCGCGACATATCTCCGCCGAACTAAGAACGACATACCTCCGCGCGGAGCTATGACGTTTTCAAAGCGACATATCTCCGCCGAAATAAGAACGACTTATCTGGGTGTGCAATAACGCCCGATAGTGTGATCTGCTCCGGAACATAGCAAACAGTGCCTTAGCAGTGGCGTGAGCCACTGCTTTTACGGCATTAGGAAGTTTAAAATGCCCTAAAAACTTTCAAACGCAGTAAAAGCAGTGGCGTGAGGCACTGTTTGCTATGTTCCGGAGCAGATCACACTATCGGGCGTTATTGCACACCCAGATAAGTCGTTCTTATTTCGGCGGAGATATGTCGTTTTCAAAGCGACATATCTCCGCGCGGAGGTATGTCGTTCTTAGTTCGGCGGAGATATGTCGCGCGGAGATATGTCGCTATGCCGTCATTTCAGTTCTATTCGACAGCCAACTAACCACATTTTTCAAGACGCGATAATCAGTTTTTAATTCGATTTTTGGAGTATTTTTTATTTATAGTCATTTTGCGTCACTTGCAAAATCACTTTTAAGCCGGTACGTACCTATTTCTTGATTTATGTCACTTTTCCAACACCCTCCTGTCACAACCACTTTTTTATTGTTTAAACAATTATTTTTTAAAAATAGCATATTTGCGACATCGGCAATAATTTAAAAAAAAAACCCCCCTAATTATGGTGATTTTAGTTTTTTTTTTTGGTCAATATTTGACAATGCAATGGAAACTAGACATAACAGATTTTGGATGCCACGCTCACCTTTACCGCCCACCTCTATATCTTTCTTAGTTTTTTCGCTAGAGTCTTCATACTTGGTAGGAAGGTATAGGGTGCCATCCGCCACAGATATGCATCACAAATTTGGATGTCACGCCTACACCTGCTGCCTGATATACAGTACGACCTCGCTCAACGCAACCTATTAAAATTTCGCCAATTGCGAAAACTGAGGTGGTTGCAAAGACCGAGGAAAAATTTTCTGTTGGCCACGAGACCTATTTCCAAAAAGAGATGCCTATGCTACACATTAAAATAAAAGTAAATGGAATAAGTCTGTTTTTACAGCAAGGATTTAATTTTAATTTATTTAATTTTTAACAAGTAAGAAGGCTCTGGTCGAGAAATCCCGACTAGGACATACCCTTAACCCGATAGGTTATGCTTACAGTAACTTGTGTGTATTTACCCAGTGACCAATATAACCAAACTTCAAACTGCGATATCTCTGGTGTTTCTTAACCGATTTTGATCAAATTTTTTTAAATGTTCATTATTTTATCAATAGTTTCAAACCTTATTTTCAGAATTTTGAAATTCATTATTTTGTTGTTATCGATCTCATGTGTATATCGGAAACCAGAAGTGCTATCGATAATTCGAAACAAACTTGATCTGCTTATGGAATAGGAGATCTTAAGTTTCAAATTTGAAGTCTCTAGCTCTTATAGTCTCTGAGATCGGCGCGTTCATACAGACGGAAGGACAGACAGACGGATAGACGGACATGGCTAGATCGACTCGGCTGTTGATGCTGATCAAGAATATATATACTTTATAGGATCGGAGATGTTTCCTTCTGTCTGTTACATACATTTGCACAAAACCATTATACCCTTATTTACCCATTTTATGGGTTAAGGGTATAAAAACTGAGTAATTGTAGTCTGAACTTTGTTACAAATTTTACTTTTTTGAACAGCTGTTTCCCGAAGATCTTGCAACTTTAAAATGTCATTTATTTGAAGTTATGTTTTGCTGAGCCCATTTAATACAAGTGTTGAAGCAACTAATAACAGTTTGCAATTTAATTTTCGTTTCACATACTTGTGCAATTGTAAGTTTTTTTTACATGTTTTATAACCGGCATATTGTACGCAGCACGAGTAAATCAACCGATCGCAAAATAAATTCCATCAAACTGACTGCGCGCAGGAACCATATGCACATACATACATACATGCATCATGCACATGAGTGGGAATCCCAAATTTATATTTTTCGACAGAGACTTATGAACAGTGTTTAAACTACTTCAGCCGCAGCAGCAAAAGTAAAATTTTCGCTTTTTATTGCTTCTGCTTTTTCATCATTTTAAGAATGAGCAAATGCTTCTGCTGCTGCTTCTGAAGAAAACAAAAGCCGCAGTCGAAGCAACAGCAGAAAATGAGAAGTTGCTAAAAGCAAAGCAGAGGCTGCAGTCACCGATCGAAAAATGTACAGTTTGCTTTGCTGTTGATTTCGGTCGTCGGCGCAAGTCGACAAAGTCGCAAGTTGGTGGCGCTAGCTGTCGCGACAGTACTCGTGTGTAACTGTTGTCTAATTTCTGCTTTAATAATTTCATTTTATTACTTGGAAACACAGAAAAATAAAAACAACTAATATATACCGAATTTTTTTCTTTTTTATTCCGATTCTGTATCTTCAAAAAGTGAACAAGTTTCAATAGCTGAGTCTTGAGTTTAACTTGACCAGCAAAATGTTTTCCAGGACATCCTGGCTTAGTCGGTTTCTGTAGTCCGTAAGCACAAGCCTTAGCGTCGTCAAGTTAAACTCAAGTTTTCTTGACTCAGCTACTGAAGCGATTTCAAAAATTTAAAAAGCGCTTGATAGAAAACTTCTCAAGCTTTCGCCAAAAGTTCTAGGTATCCGTGCTGCTGTTTAAGGTCAACGTCAAAAAATATTTTCGAGCATATTTTGCCTGTAAGATTCAAATAAAATTTTATTTTTAATTATAACTCAAATTTTTTAAATAATTTCAATAACTATATAACATTTTTAGTTGTTTTAATTCGATTTTCTAAATAAAATACATAACATTTAAATTGGTATTTTTGCTGATTATTTGACGTTAATTTTTTTCACAGCTTTCGTAATTCGCGTTTTTGTCCTCTCTTGTTCCTTCACATACTTCGATGAAAGTGCTTCCGACAGATGTTCTGTTCTAATGCTGTCCGTTGCATCCTCAAGCTTACGTTTCTTTGTAAATGTTGAACTCTCTTCCATAGTTTTATGCGGCCTACCTCTTCCTCGGCTAGTCGATGAGTAAACTTCTTCCTCTTCTGAATAGCCGAATGTTGTATATTGCTCAAACCAATTTTCATTCTTTTTTATGAAAGATGTCAAATGTCTATGGACCAAGTTCCATTTTTGCTTCAAGTTAGCGTGAATGGATTTAATTTTTGTTTTAAGCTCCGTACTAGCGTTTTCGAGTACGCCCATCTCTTTAAGCAATGCCATTTCGAAATCATTTTTATTTTTAAAAGCACGAAAAAGTTCAAAAATCGTAGTTTTTTAAATTCATTATTGCGCTTTTAAATAAAAAGTTAGTGAATTATATTAAAAAATACTATTCAACCGGGATATTGCTTGTAGTGTTTTCTCTTATGAAATTAAAAAACAACTGTCGCAATCAAATGCAATTTTTTGCACTATATACAATATATATTTTGGGTTAGCTAGGCAAAAAAGCAAAATTGGTAAAACCCTTTTCCAATGTTTTTGGTAAAAAACCAAAAAAACATGAGGGATTGATTTTCATTACAATAGGTAAACGGGGAAATTCCCAAAAACATTACCTTTATTTGCCATTAACTAAAACTATATTTAGCTGCTTTTCACACCCGTTTCAAGCCGGTAATTATAAACTCAACATTTTTTAAAGGGGGTACATATAGTCAGGTAGTATACAACATAAAGCAATGTTATAAATAAACAACACACCCGCTACAGCCAAATTTGCATGAGCTCTTCTTCTTCCTTATACCTGCCGCGTGCTTTTAACGCGAGGTAAAACTAGTTTTTTGGATTTATCTCAATTTCCGCAGATTTAGACCAAAAACATATGAAAGGTATATATTTCATCTATCACATGCAAGTGGTCCCACCCTTATTCCGTCTTATCCCTGTGAGTTCTATTCCACAAAAGTTGAAAAATAAGGAAAATTTAGTGTATTTTTTAAACGTTTCTAGCTTAATAAGTATTTCAGTTATATTTAAAATTTAAACAACAAAATACTAACATTAAACATACTTTTCATATAAAAAAAAGATCGAAGATCGGTTGTTTATATCGCCCAATATTCACTTTGAAAGTGGCGAATTTTCGTAAAAATTGTCATTTATTCGTACTCACGAAAAATTTCTCAACTTTGATAAGCTCTAGCAGCCATAATTTTTAACCGATTTCAAAAATCTTTTGGATCCATTATTTTTGAAGTATTCTCTGTCGATTACATGTTTTACTTTTGCCAAACGCGTTCATGAAAAAAATGATTTATGCATCGCCTTTCCGGCAAAGGCCCCACTGTGCGGCGTTTCCGACAATTGTTGTTTTATATTTATAATGACACTTAGATTTTTATGTTTTTTCATTTATTTATATATTATTAGCACTAAATAGTGTTTCCATGTTTCGAAAGCACTTGAAAAATTCGATTTGGCATACTCTTGATCAAGTTGTCAATAGTTTTGTTTATCAGTTGCTTCCCATTTTTGGAACAATTGTGGTTTTGAGCTGTTCGATCGTTTCAAAATGCCGGTTTTCTTTATAAACACGGCGAACCAAAATGCCCCACAAGTTCTCAATTGGATTGAGATCAGGGGTGCGAGCAGGCCATTGCATAAGAGCAATATTTTTATTGTTGAACCAGGTTTTGCTCTCCCGACTCCCGTGAATGTCAGCATTGTTTTGCTGGAAAGTCCACTGGGTGTCAATATTTTGCCGCAAGAATGGCAACAAACTGCATTCCAACACATTAATGTAGTCACTACTTTTCATTGTGGACGAGACGAATTGAACTTCCAGGCAACCGGCAGCTGAGACAGCACCCCACAGCTTACCACTGCCACCACTGAAATTCCTTTTCGAGAAGCGCAGCTCATCCTTACGGATGCCGTGCAAATAGCTTTTATTAACATCGGGTCCATCCAAATTCCTTTTCTTTTTGTCAAAGTAATTAACATTAAGTAATTAATAACATAAAGTTAAAAGTTAAAAATTTTAATTCAAAAATCATTATGGATTCAAACGTACAGTATTCCAGTTTGTTGACATGTTTTGCTTGGCGAATTTCATTCGTGCATCTTTATGCTGTTGTTTTACCGCTGGAATGCAATTAATTTTATTTTTTTTTTCTAAAAATGGAGATTCCTTAAGAGTGCGCCATATCGTTGTGAGACCTTTTTATACACAAGCGATTTTTGACGAGCGAAATCGCTTAAAGTGCGACAGGTGTTGCTGGCGGCACGCACCACCTTCCTTTGTTCCCGGTCAGTAAGAGTTTTTTTCCTTCCACTTCGCTTACAGGTACCATATTCCAGTAAACTATCTCAAAAACAAGTAAGAGGCTCTAGTCGAGAAATCCCGACAAGGACATACCCTTAACCCGATACTTAACGCTTACAGTTACTTATGTGTATTAAATCAGTGACCAATATGACCAAACTTCAAACTGCGATATCTCCGGTGTTTCTTAACCGATTTTGACCAAATTTTTTTAACTGTTCATTATTTTATCAATAGTTTTAAACCTCATTTTCACAATTTTGAAATTGAAGATTTTTTTGTTATCGATCACATGTGTATATCGGAAACCAGAAGTGTTATCGAAAATTCAAAACAAACTTAATCTTCTCATGGTATAGGAGAGCTTAAGTTTCAAATTTGAAGTCTCTAGCTCTTATAGTCTCTGAGATCGGCGCGTTTATACAGACGGACAGACGGACAGACAGACAGACGAACAGACGGACATGGCTAGATCGACTCGGCTGTTGATGCTGATCAAGAATATATATACTTTATGGGGTCGGAGATGTTTCCTTCTGTCTGTTACATACATTTGACAAAAACCATTATACTCTTATTTACCCATTTTATGGGTTAAGGGTATAATTATGAATAACCGTGCGCCCACTTTCACGGAATCTATACCCCTCTTACCATAAAGCAAGTATTCTGTCCTTTTCCTGCTCCGTAAGCGCTGTTCCACGTGGCATTAATTTTAATCGCAGAATAATCAAAATAATAATAATATGTAATGTATGTATGTGCTGTAATAGATACTAATTCTTTGCAGTTTCAAACACAATCTTCACTTTGAAACTCATTATTGAAAGTGTCATCTATATATATAAAAATAAGTGGCAGTTTTCGTTGTTCATTAAAACCGCAAGAACGAGCACACCTATTGAAACCAAATTTTTAGGCATTGTTCGGACTATTTAGTAGATGGTTTGTGTGAAGTTCGACCCAAATCGGTATACCAGTTCTTCATTTATCTCATATTTTCTAATGATTTTGCTGTCAAATTTAAAATTTGTTCAGTGTTGAAAGTAAACAATATTTTTCACTGTAGTCATTATACCCTTAACCAATAAAATGGGTAAATAAGGGTATAATGGTTTTGTGCAAAAGTATGTAACAGACAGAAGGAAGCATCTCCGACCCTATAAAGTATATATATTCTTGATCAGCATCAACAGCCAAGTCGATCTAGCCATGTCTGTCTGTCCGTCTGTCCGTCTGTCTGTCTGTCTGTATGAACGCGCCGATCTCAGAGACTATAAGAGCTAAAAACTTCAAACTTGAAACTTAAACTCTCCTATACCATGAGAAGATCAAGTTTGCTTTTAATTTTCGATAACATTTCTGTTTTCCGATATACACATGTGATCGATAACAAAAAAATCTTGAATTTCAAAATTGTAAAAATGAGGTTTGATACTACGAATAAAATAATGAACATTTGAAAAAATTAAAATCGGTTAAGAAACACCAGAGATATCGCAGTTTGAAGTTTGGTTATATTGGTCACTGAATGAATACACACAAGTTACTGTAAGCATTACCTATCGGGTTAAGGGTATGTCCTGGTCGGGATTTCTCGACTAGAGCCTTCTTACTTGTTTTATTTTGTACGTGCTGCGAGAACTATTGTGCGTGTACTTAAAAAAAAAACGTTAATTTTGAGGTCTTGAAATTTTTTTTTCTGAGACAAAGAAAAAATGCCAAGAGCCAAGTGAGCAAATATAGGGCGCCGAACGCGTGAAGCAAATTATGTGGCTATACGAGGACAAAATCGGACTGAATATGAACGCACGCAAGCAAATGCATCGCAGCGTGAGCGAAATGAACGAAATAGATCGGTTAACACTGTACCTGCACAGAGTCTTGCACGGCGATCACGAGTAGGTACAAATTATCGTGAAGGCAGGGTGCCGTTTCGCCTTCGCGATCAAATGGAATATGGTGGCTTACAATACGATCCTGACTGCGACTACAGCCTGCATGGTGACATTGGAGCAAAGAGTATTATCTGTACTCATTGCAATGCAGCGAAGTTTCGAGGAGAATTAGCTGGCATGTGATGCTCCAATGGCAAAGTGAAACTGCCAGCATTGGAGCCGCCAACCGATCCATTACATTCCTTGATCACTGGAGAATCGCCGACGTCTAAGCATTTCTTGAAGAATATTCAAGCATATAATTCATGCTTTCCAATGACTTCTTTTGGTGCAACAAAAATCATTAGAGATGAATTTATGCCGACGTTCAAGGTTCAGGGACAAATATACCACCGAGCAGGCTCGCTCTTACCATTTGCCGATGCTGACTATAAATTTTTGCAAATATAAGTTACAGTTTTAGAAAAATAAGTATAACACAAACTAAAAACCATTCAGAGTTTTAATCGATATAGGTGTAGCGAAGTGCACCGGGTAACAGCTAGTTATACATAACTGAGAAACAGCCAAAAATCAGTTTTTTCAGCTAAACAAATGTACAGTTATCAGAAACGCCATCTGGCTTGGTTCACATTATTATACCCTTAACGCATAAAATGGGTAAATAAGGGTATAATTGTTTTGTGCAAATGTATGTAACAGACAGAAGGAAGCATCTCCGACCCCATAAAGTATATACCTGTATTCTTGATCAGCATCAACAGCCGAGTCGATATAGCCATGTCCGTCTGTCTCAGTGTTGCCATTTTAGCCTATTTTAGGCTAGATCTGGCATATTTGAAAATGAAATAGCTTATAAAATTTGCAAAAAGCTTATAGCCTGAAAGCTAGCTTATTTTAAAGTTAATGTAGCATTTTCTAGCTTAAAGTGTTTTCAGGACATTTTACGTTTAAGATATTTTACCGCATACAAATATTGTATTTGAATTTTTTAATATCTCAAATATTGATGATATGTTATCACAAAGATTCATAGGATGATAAGATTCATCTTGTTAAATGGGAGCACATTAATAATACAGTCCAAATTTGGGAAGAGGTCTTAGCCTATACAAACGCAGGTCTTAGCCTATACAAACGCAGGCAATTGTATTATTTTTAAATCCGTTTGCAATCCAACTGCTTTCATGTATTGGTCAAATGCGGAGGTTGATCCCGTTTTCAGACAGATAAATATAAACAAATCAAAACTGCAACTTATATCATTAATCATGGTCCGTTGATTGGGGGCGTGGCAGCCAAAGTTTTAATGCATATCTGTGTCAGACGACAGCACCATGTGTGATATATTAGTGTTTTATCGATTTGCATACCGAGGTGTATCGACATGTTATCGATTTCCCAGACCCCTGATGTCGTAGAGCCATAAATTAACTACTTTGTCTGAAGAAGACATGTACCATGATATTTGCAAAGTGGCAAGGCTCTAGCTTTAAGGGTGTCGAAAAGTGGCGTTCATACGGACGGACGGACAGACACCATGACGGACATTGCACAAACCCCATATGCTATGAAACCTTTGGTAGCAAAGTATAAAGTCTGTAAAAGCCTACAAATTTCTTAAGATTTCTTGCACATGGGGATATAGCTTATTTTTCAGCATATTTTAAGCTTATTTTAACCTATTTTTTCTCAGAATCTAGCTTATACGGCAGCTCATTATCTGGCAACACTGGTCTGTCTGTCTGTCTGTCCGTCTGTCTGTATGAACGTGTAGATCTCAGAGACTATTGGAGATAGAGCCTTCAAACTTGAAACATAAACTCTCCTATACCATAGGCAGATCAAGTTTGTTTTAGATTATCGATAACAATTATGGTTTCCGATAAGAAAAAAAACACCTAGAATTTCAAAATTGTTTAAATGAGGTTTAAAACTATGTACGATGAAAATCGGTTAAAAAAAAACACCGGAGATATCGTAGTTTAACGTTTAGTCATATTGGGCACTAGGTAATTACACACAAATGACAGTACGCGTTACATATGGGGTTAAGGGTATGTCCTAGTCGGAATTTCTCGACTAAAGCCTTCTTACTTGTTTTTTTGTTAAAACATGCAAATGCGCCAAACATTAATTTTGAAAAAAACAAGTAAGAAGGCTCTAGGCGACAAATCCTGACAAGGACATGAACCCGATACGTAAAGCTTACAGGTACTTGTGTGTCTTTAACCAGTGACCAACATGACCAAACTTTAAACTACGATATCTCCGGTGTTTTTTAACCGATTTTCATCGTACATAGTTTTAAACCTCATTTTTCAACTTTGAAATTCTAGGTTTTTTTTTTTGTTATCGGAAACCATAATTGTTATCGATAATCTAAGACAAACTTGATCACAACCGGGCACTCCATCAAGACCTGGCGAGAAGCCTGGTTTGATCAGTTTAAGGTCACTTAGCAGCGAACACTCAGTTAACACTGGAGCAAATATGCATTTTGACGTTTGAATTTGGAAGGGATAAGTATTAATAGAGCTATGAGAACTCGAAGAGTATACTGATTGAAAATATTCAGCAAATAGATCGGCCACAGCCTGATCAGAACTTGCTTTCGTATTATCAAGAAAAACCGAGGATGGCGTGCAGGAGAACTTACGTTTTGAGTTAATAAATTTATAAAACTGTTTTGGATTACGGGTAAAATTTATTCTACATTTATTAAGATAGTATTATAACAGTATGTGTTAACAGAAAGAAAATAAGACTTTGCTATTATATAAGTTGATAAGTCAATTAGAAGCATGCAGAAGTTGATTTAATTTAGTAAAGTAAGTCTTACGAAAACAACATGATTTTGTGGAAACATTAGTATTAGAGTTAGGGTTAAGTATTTCAAGAGAAAGTTCTAAAGTAGGATGGTAGGAGTCTTCCGGCTGAACTATAGGGGGTACTCTATTTACATTACAACAATCAACATCAGAAACAAATACTAAGTCTAACATTCTATCACTACAATTAAGTAATCGCTTACTTGCGATAGCCCCAACTCCAGGATACCATCAATAAAATCATCAGATGTGGTTGGTAATTGTGTGATCCCACATTTGGCACAATTTGATTTCGGGACGGGATGGGATGGGAAACAATTTCTTTTCCGATCTCATCTCTATTACAGGCGTAGAAGGAAGTCGGCTACTAATAGGAAGGGGACCTACCCTGACTATTAGTATTATTGTTATTTCGCCTGTTCACATACTCATTCACGAGGATATTCGGCGGCCAAAACTTATCAAAACAAATTGTCGAGAAAAGATATGTTACGAGCGTGTTTAAATGTAAACTTTTCAACAACAATCAAAGGAGACTCGATATTACTTTTAATATAGGCATTAACAGTGTATTTCCACTATCCAGTTATTCCCATTTATTACCATTTTGAGTAATTGAAGTTCATTTTGAGTGTATTTTTCCATAAGGAATTTACTGCAGTAACCTTCAGTCAATGGTAACTGGGAATAACTTATCGTACTTTTTAAATGAACATCGCTAAAATACCGCTGTTAATAGACAACATTACGTTAACATAGCAAAAACAGGTGATTGAAATATTCAAAGGTAAGCGCAACATTTAAATTTGTCTATTGTTCCTAAATTACTAGCGCCAAAGATTGCAGGCACTGCATTTTTGCCAATAAAATTTGACAAAAAGGATTTTAAAGCCTCAAAAGTTGTGTTTTAGTTTATTATTCCTACTTTGAATCATCAAACTCAAATCAAAACAGCTGATTTATTTACTAAACTTTTAGTAACTGCATAATGGAAACAGGATTTGTAAATGACCGATAAATTTTACAGTAACTGGATAATGGCAAGACCCTATAACATCTTCAGAAGCTAGCCTAGAAACGAAAATATATTTTCTAATAGGCACAATAACAAGCGGCTTATAAGCTGCAGCTACGCTACTTGTAATAGTTAAACAAACGTTTGAACCAGAGGGTTCAACAACGGGAACATGTAATGGGGTAAAATTACCACCAGGCAGCATCGGGTTTTTTGCAGGTGAGTTGAATACCATTTACGGGCAACAATTGGATTAGGGCTTTTCAAGCTAGCTGCCAGAAGTGGCTTAGAAGGCAAGCGGGGCATTAGCAGGGCAAGAGCGCGAAGTCTTTTTGAGTTTCGGAGATTCGTCAAGCATCTTTGCATTTTTGAATTTTACTTCCAACTCTTTTAAATTAGCATGAAGATTGTCAAAAGCAAGATGCACTTGGTTCTACGACCTCAGGGGGCCTGGGAAATCGATAACAAATCGATATAGCTCGATGTGCAAATCGATGAAACACATATACACATATATCTTAAATTTTAGCAGCTAGAGTCACCAAATTTGGCAAGATCGCCGATGACATTCTTCAAAAACTGCATCGAAAGTTGGGATGCCACGCCCACCTCTTCTGCCCCCCTCCAGTTATAATCGAAAATGACTGTGTTTTCCACAGTTTTTAAGCTATAATCACAAAATTTGGTGGGAATGTAGATGCTGACGTCTTACAAAGATATGCATCAAAACTTTGGATGCCACGCCGCCACTTATGCCGCCCACCTTCTAAAATCTGAAAACTCTATATATTTCCGAGTTTTTGGGCTAGAGTCACCAAATTTGGTGGAGACATTGTTAGTGACATCCGTAACAGATGTGCAATATTGGATGCCACGCCCATCTATACCGCCCTCCTCAATATCTTTCTCAGTTTTTGCGCTAGAATCTCCAAACTTGATGGTGAAGGTGCTTTCCGCCACAGATATTCATCACAAATTTGAATGTCACGCCTACCCCTTCTGCCTGTCTTTTTATACTCTAGCTGGCAAAGTTACATGCGTTTCGGTTTTTTTTAGGGCGGTGGAGCATGGCTTGTTGTTTGGGGGCGTGGCATCCATTTTGATGCATATCTGTCAAATGTCAGCATCTACCTTTCTACCAAATTTGCTGGCTATAGCTTCAAAACTGTAGAAGATACAGGCATTTCTGTTTATAATTTGAGGAGGGGCTGGGGGCGGAACAGGTAGGCGTGGCATCCAAACTTTTGATGCAGTTTTTTGGGGAATGCCATGGGCTATCTTGCCCCCAAATTTGTTGAATCTAGCTGCTTAAATGTGGGATATATAAGTGATTGATCGATTTGCACATCGAGGTGTATCGACTTGTTATCGATTTCCCAGGCTCCCTGAGGTCGTAGAGCCCTAAATTTAACACTTTGTCTGACGAAGGCATGTACCAAGATATTTGCAAAGTTGCAAGTCTCTAGCTTTAAGGGTGTCGAGTACAGACGGACGGACGGACGGACAGACGGACAGACACCATGACGGACATTGTACAAACCCAACATACTATGATACCTTTGGTATCAAAGTATAAGAAACGAAAGACAAACAATTATTGATCATAGTGGGACCTTCTATCATACAGTATAGCCATATGATTGATTAATTGGCTAAGCCCTTCGTTCTTTAGATAGCCCATAATGAGTACAACGCTTTGGTAAGCGTTTCTTCAAGATAATAGTTTACGTTGAGTCGTTTGTCTGCAAGGGCTCTTACGTATTTGGCTTTGTAAGATAAGTCTAAAAAGGTCAGGACAGTAAAGACAAAACCAACAGTATTGGTGATCCTCTTTGTAAGCGGATTTATATTGAGACATACTTTCAGTCAACAATCTAACACCGAATTAGAAATAATTTCTGGACATAATTTCTAGAAACGTTTTTACTCAAAAATGTTGATAGTTGCCACATCGATTACCTTGATGTGGATCGGTGGATTGTATTGAACAGCTGATTTTTCTGCTAGAAAAAATGAGCAGCACATTAATTCTAGGCGTCAATTGTGAAGTGGAGGGAATTTTGAGCGCCAAATTTTATATGTAGGCAATTAAGTAACCCCGATTTAATCTTTAACCTTTTCGATTTGCCATTTTTTGCGCTTTTGGGATTTATTCGGTATATTTAAGGGGCACACAGGGTACTTACGATACACACTAAAAATAATGTGCAAATTTCTATCAGAAATATTTCTAGATCCTGCGTACTAAGCTTTAAGCACAATTAATACGGGCATCGCACATACGGCCCATACAATTGAGAGTTAAACTGTATTTCTATTTGGTTTCGTGACAATTTGAATGTATGCAAAAAAGCTCAATTGTGCACAACAAAGAATGCAACTTATCAAGAGCCTGCACTTGTAGGCAGATGCTTAAGAGAGGATAGGACTCTAGTTTGAGTTTCTGGCAGCTCATCAATCTTATTTTAGGACTCCTTTGCAGGTAAACAAGACGAGTACAACAGACTAGGAGGTGGTATCTAAAATTAAATCGCTTTACAATTAGTTGCATATTTTAGCCACAACACAAGCTGGCATGTAAGCAGTGATAAGCTGGGACAAGGTTGTCAACACACCACAATATCAAATTCACTTGATTACAACTTTTTATTGCCTCGATAACAGCCTTGCGTCCTCCAGCATATGTTTGTTGATCACATTTATGTATACCGCATATAAAATAAGCATAAACGAAGCGCAAGAAAGAAACAAGTACATAAGCAAATTACATGAGTATGTGTTTTAAGATGGCTAAGGGCTTATTTTCAGCTATTTTCTGTCAGCAACACTGCAGGCGTGGTTGAGGCGGTCTGAGGCAATTTGCGCTGTGTTGTTGATTTGAGTTATTCGCCTTTTTGCATTGAAAAACTAAGCAATGACTTTTGCGAGACTGACATATAGTCGACTAGTAACTGTCCCGCTTGCTTCGCTGCGTCGATAGTTTTTACAAAATTTTAGCAATAAATATAAAATAAATAAGTCAAAAAATGTTTAACAATATTAATAGCAATTAATAACAATTGAGAGCAAAGTATTTAATATTATCTTTTCCTCGCTATCATTGAGGTAGAGAATGATACCAAAGGCATCATAGTATATTGGATTTGTGCAATATCCGTCATGGTGTCTGTCGGTCCGTCCGTATAAACGCAACTTTTTTTAAAGCAAGAGCCTAGTATGTTCGCAAATCTCTTTGTACATGTCTTCGTCAAACAATGTGTTAAATTTAGGCCTCTACGACCTCTGGGGGCCAAATCGATATACCTCGATGTGCAAATCGATGAAACACATTTATATTCCACATTTTAGCAGCTAAACTCACCGAATTTGGGGCCAAGATAGCCGATGACATTTCTCAAAAAACTGCATAAAAAGTTTGAATGCCACGCCCACCTCTTTCGCCCAAAGCCCCCCTCCAATTAGTAACAAAAATACCTGTATCTCCTACCGTTTTGAAGCTATAGCCACCAAATTTGGTAGAAATGAAGATGCTGACATCTGACACAGATATGCCACGCCCCCAAACAACGAGTCATGCCCCACCGCAATAATAACAAGTAAAAACGTTGCAGTCGGACGCAACCGACAGCGATATACTTTGATACCAGTTTACATAGCTGTGTTAAGGATTCTGAGTGCAAATAGTAATTTATGAGGGTTTTGGGTATAAGTTCAGGCAGAAAGGGTAGGCATAACATTTATCTGTGGCGGATGGCACTTTCTATCCCCCTACCAAGGCACATTCTATTGCCGTACCATTTTTAGAGACTCTAGCGCAAAAACTGAGAAAGATATAGAGGTGGGCGGTATAAGTGGGCGTGGCATCCAAAACATTGGTGCAGATCTGTTACGGATGTCACTAACAATGTTCATACCAAATTTGAAGAGCCTAGCTCGAAAACTGAGAGAGATATAGCGATGGGCGGTATAAGTGGGCGTGGCATCCAAAATTTGTATGCACACCGGTTACGGATGTCACTACCAATATTCATACCAAATTTGGTGACTCTAGCTTAAAAACTGGCGGAGATACATGCCTTCCGGTTTTTTTTTAGGACGGTGGGGCATGTCCTGTTGTTTGGGGGCGTGGCGTCCAAAGTTTTAATGCATATCTGTGTCAGATGCTAGCATCTACTATTATGCCAATTGGTGACTATAGCTTCAAAACTGTAGAAGATACAGGCATTTTTGTTTATAATTTAAGCGGTGGTGGGGGGCGGAATAGGTGGGCGTGGCATCCAAACTTTTGAAGTTGTTTTTTGGGGAATGTCATCGGCTATGTTGCCCTCAAATTTGGTAACTCTAGCTGCTAAAATGTGGGATATATTTGTGTTTTATCGACTCGCACATAGAGGTGTATCGACTGGTCATCGATTTCCCAAGCCCTGGGTCGTGAGTTGCCCAGCCATTTTGGCTCCTTTGTTTTTGTAATTGGCTCCGAAGATAGGGAGCAAATCCGTATATGTACACGGCTGTCGGCATGCGCCAATGCTAATTCAAAACAATTTTTACTTTCGTTTTCTTTCTTATTGTTGCATTTGGAAAGTAACGGACTTGCTGGTTGTTGTTGGGTTATAAAATTTCTGAACATTTTGTTGTTGCTTTGGTGACGCGACTTAAAGAATTGTATTATGCTTTTAGTTTTGGGTCTTTGCAGTAAAATCACGTAAAATGTATACCCTGTTTTTCCGTATTCATTGAAATAAAAAATTTTTACTAGTATTGGTGTTTTTTTGAATGTATTGAAAATTTGCTGTCTAAGGCACCACTGCTCTAGCTTTAAGGGTGTCGAAAAAAGTTGCGTTCATTCAGACAGACGGACGGACGGACAGACACCATGACGGACATTGCACAAACCCAATATACTATGATACCTTTGGTATCAAAGTATAAAAACCGGAATGCATGTATCTTCGTCAATTTTTAAGCTACAGTCACCAAATTTAGTTGGGAGGCTGAAGTTTCCATTCCCCAAAGATCTGCATTGAATAAAGGGAGTTGGATGCCATGTCCACTTATACCGACCACCTTCCAAAATCTAAAACACTATATCTCTCTCAGTTATTGCGCTAGAGTCACCAAATTTGGTGGGAACATTGTTGGTGACATCCGTTACAGATCTGCATCAAATCATTTTGCATGCCACGCCCACTTATACCGTCCTCTATATCTTTCTTAGTTTTTTCACTAGAGTCCCCAAACTTGGTAGGGGGATAGAAGGTCCGCCAAAGATATGCATCACAAATTTAGATGTCACGCCTACCTCTTCTGCCTGATATATAATACTTTTTGCACACAAAATCCTTAGCACAGCTACATATGTAAACTGGTATCAAAGTATATCGCATTCGGTTGTGTCCGGCTGCAACTTTTTTACTTGTTTTTATATGAACTTTTTTTTAGGTACGGAAGCTGTACGGGCATCTGCGTACAGGCCTTTAACCCATAAAATGTGCAAATGTATGTAGCAGACAGAAGGAAGCATCTCCGACCCCAGCATCAACAGCCGAGTCGATATAGCCATGTCTGTCTGTCCGTCTGTATAAAGGCGCCGGTCTCAGAGACTATGCATTTATCGATAACACTTTTGGTTTCCGATATACACATGTGATCAATAACTGTAGTATCTTAATAGTGTATTTCCTTTATCCAATTATGGTAAAATTTATCGGACATTTGCCAACCCTATTTCCATTATGCAGTAACTGAAAGTTCAGTAAATAAATCAGCTGTTTTGATTTGAGTTTGATGATTCAAAGTAGGATTAATAAACTAAAACACAACTTTTGAAACTTTAAAATCCTTTTTGTCAAATTTTATTGGCAAAATGCAGTGCCTGCAATCTTTGGCGCTAGAAATTTATGAACAATAGACAAATTTAAATGTTGCGCTTACCTTTGAACATTTCAATCACCTGTTTTAGCTATGTTAACATTATGTTATCCAATAACAGCGATATTTCAGCGATGTTTATCGAAAAATAACGATAGCCGATTATCAGTTATTCCCAGTTACCTTTGACTGAAGGTTTATAGTGCATTTACACTGAAGCCTTTAAAAAACAAAACGGATTTTAAAGCTTCAAAAGTTGTGTTTTAGTTTATTATTCCTACTTTGAATCATCAAACTCAATTCAAAACAGCTGATTTATTTACTAAACTTTTAGTAACTGCATAATGGAAACAGGATTTGTAAATGACCGATAAATTTTACAGTAACTGGATAATGGCAAGACCCTATAACATCTTCAAAAGCTAGCCTAGAAACAAAAATATTTTTTTATAGGCACAATAACAAGCGGCTTATGAGCTGCAGCTACGCTACTTGTAATAGTTAAACGAACGTTTGAACCAGAGGGTTCAACAACGGGAACATGTAATGGGGTAATATTACCACCAGGCAGCATCGGGTTTTTTGCAGGTGAGTTGAATACCATTTACGGGCAACAATTGGATTAGGGCTTTTCAAGCTAGCTGCCAGAAGTGGCTTAGAAGGCAAGCGGGGCATTAGCAGTGCAAGAGCGCGAAGTCTTTTTGAGTTTCGGAGATTCGTCAAGCATCTTTCCATTTTTGAATTTTACTTCCAACTCTTTTAAATTAGCATGAAGATTGTCAAAAGCAAGATGCACTTGGTTCTACGACCTCAGGGGGCCTGGGAAATCGATAACAAATCGATATAGCTCGATGTGCAAATCGATGAAACACATATACACATATATCTTAAATTTTAGCAGCTAGAGTCACCAAATTTGGCAAGATCGCCGATGACATTCTTCAAAAACTGCATCGAAAGTTGGGATGCCACGCCCACCTCTTCTGCCCCCCTCCAGTTATAATCGAAAATGACTGTGTTTTCCACAGTTTTTAAGCTATAATCACAAAATTTGGTGGGAATGTAGATGCTGACGTCTTACAAAGATATGCATCAAAACTTTGGATGCCACGCCGCCACTTATGCCGCCCACCTTCTAAAATCTGAAAACTCTATATATTTCCGAGTTTTTGGGCTAGAGTCACCAAATTTGGTGGAGACATTGTTAGTGACATCCGTAACAGATGTGCAATATTGGATGCCACGCCCATCTATACCGCCCTCCTCAATATCTTTCTCAGTTTTTGCGCTAGAATCTCCAAACTTGATGGTGAAGGTGCTTTCCGCCACAGATATTCATCACAAATTTGAATGTCACGCCTACCCCTTCTGCCTGTCTTTTTATACTCTAGCTGGCAAAGTTACATGCGTTTCGGTTTTTTTAGGGCGGTGGAGCATGGCTTGTTGTTTGGGGGCGTGGCATCCATTTTGATGCATATCTGTCAAATGTCAGCATCTACCTTTCTACCAAATTTGCTGGCTATAGCTTCAAAACTGTAGAAGATACAGGCATTTCTGTTTATAATTTGAGGAGGGGCTGGGGGCGGAACAGGTAGGCGTGGCATCCAAACTTTTGATGCAGTTTTTTGGGGAATGCCATGGGCTATCTTGCCCCCAAATTTGTTGAATCTAGCTGCTTAAATGTGGGATATATAAGTGATTGATCGATTTGCACATCGAGGTGTATCGACTTGTTATCGATTTCCCAGGCTCCCTGAGGTCGTAGAGCCCTAAATTTAACACTTTGTCTGACGAAGGCATGTACCAAGATATTTGCAAAGTTGCAAGTCTCTAGCTTTAAGGGTGTCGAGTACAGACGGACGGACGGACGGACAGACGGACAGACACCATGACGGACATTGTACAAACCCAACATACCTTTGGTATCAAAGTATAAGAAACGAAAGACAAACAATTATTGATCATAGTGGGACCTTCTATCATACAGTATAGCCATATGATTGATTAATTGGCTAAGCCCTTCGTTCTTTAGATAGCCCATAATGAGTACAACGCTTTGGTAAGCGTTTCTTCAAGATAATAGTTTACGTTGAGTCGTTTGTCTGCAAGGGCTCTTACGTATTTGGCTTTGTAAGATAAGTCTAAAAAGGTCAGGACAGTAAAGACAAAACCAACAGTATTGGTGATCCTCTTTGTAAGCGGATTTATATTGAGACATACTTTCAGTCAACAATCTAACACCGAATTAGAAATAATTTCTGGACATAATTTCTAGAAACGTTTTTACTCAAAAATGTTGATAGTTGCCACATCGATTACCTTGATGTGGATCGGTGGATTGTATTGAACAGCTGATTTTTCTGCTAGAAAAAATGAGCAGCACATTAATTCTAGGCGTCAATTGTGAAGTGGAGGGAATTTTGAGCGCCAAATTTTATATGTAGGCAATTAAGTAACCCCGATTTAATCTTTAACCTTTTCGATTTGCCATTTTTTGCGCTTTTGGGATTTATTCGGTATATTTAAGGGGCACACAGGGTACTTACGATACACACTAAAAATAATGTGCAAATTTCTATCAGAAATATTTCTAGATCCTGCGTACTAAGCTTTAAGCACAATTAATACGGGCATCGCACATACGGCCCATACAATTGAGAGTTAAACTGTATTTCTATTTGGTTTCGTGACAATTTGAATGTATGCAAAAAGCTCAATTGTGCACAACAAAGAATGCAACTTATCAAGAGCCTGCACTTGTAGGCAGATGCTTAAGAGAGGATAGGACTCTAGTTTGAGTTTCTGGCAGCTCATCAATCTTATTTTAGGACTCCTTTGCAGGTAAACAAGACGAGTACAACAGACTAGGAGGTGGTATCTAAAATTAAATCGCTTTACAATTAGTTGCATATTTTAGCCACAACACAAGCTGGCATGTAAGCAGTGATAAGCTGGGACAAGGTTGTCAACACACCACAATATCAAATTCACTTGATTACAACTTTTTATTGCCTCGATAACAGCCTTGCGTCCTCCAGCATATGTTTGTTGATCACATTTATGTATACCGCATATAAAATAAGCATAAACGAAGCGCAAGAAAGAAACAAGTACATAAGCAAATTACATGAGTATGTGTTTTAAGATGGCTAAGGGCTTATTTTCAGCTATTTTCTGTCAGCAACACTGCAGGCGTGGTTGAGGCGGTCTGAGGCAATTTGCGCTGTGTTGTTGATTTGAGTTATTCGCCTTTTTGCATTGAAAAACTAAGCAATGACTTTTGCGAGACTGACATATAGTCGACTAGTAACTGTCCCGCTTGCTTCGCTGCGTCGATAGTTTTTACAAAATTTTAGCAATAAATATAAAATAAATAAGTCAAAAAATGTTTAACAATATTAATAGCAATTAATAACAATTGAGAGCAAAGTATTTAATATTATCTTTTCCTCGCCATCATTGAGGTAGAGAATGATACCAAAGGCATCATAGTATATTGGATTTGTGCAATATCCGTCATGGTGTCTGTCGGTCCGTCCGTATAAACGCAACTTTTTTTTAAAGCAAGAGCCTAGTATGTTCGCAAATCTCTTTGTACATGTCTTCGTCAAACAATGTGTTAAATTTAGGCCTCTACGACCTCTGGGGGCCAAATCGATATACCTCGATGTGCAAATCGATGAAACACATTTATATTCCACATTTTAGCAGCTAAACTCACCGAATTTGGGGCCAAGATAGCCGATGACATTTCTCAAAAAACTGCATAAAAAGTTTGAATGCCACGCCCACCTCTTTCGCCCAAAGCCCCCTCCAATTAGTAACAAAAATACCTGTATCTCCTACCGTTTTGAAGCTATAGCCACCAAATTTGGTAGAAATGAAGATGCTGACATCTGACACAGATATGCCACGCCCCCAAACAACGAGTCATGCCCCACCGCAATAATAACAAGTAAAAACGTTGCAGTCGGACGCAACCGACAGCGATATACATTGATACCAGTTTACATAGCTGTGTTAAGGATTCTGAGTGCAAATAGTAATTTATGAGGGTTTTGGGTATAAGTTCAGGCAGAAAGGGTAGGCATAACATTTATCTGTGGCGGATGGCACTTTCTATCCCCCTACCAAGGCACATTCTATTGCCGTACCATTTTTAGAGACTCTAGCGCAAAAACTGAGAAAGATATAGAGGTGGGCGGTATAAGTGGGCGTGGCATCCAAAACATTGGTGCAGATCTGTTACGGATGTCACTAACAATGTTCATACCAAATTTGAAGAGCCTAGCTCGAAAACTGAGAGAGATATAGCGATGGGCGGTATAAGTGGGCGTGGCATCCAAAATTTGTATGCACACCGGTTACGGATGTCACTACCAATATTCATACCAAATTTGGTGACTCTAGCTTAAAAACTGGCGGAGATACATGCCTTCCGGTTTTTTTTTAGGACGGTGGGGCATGTCCTGTTGTTTGGGGGCGTGGCGTCCAAAGTTTTAATGCATATCTGTGTCAGATGCTAGCATCTACTATTATGCCAATTGGTGACTATAGCTTCAAAACTGTAGAAGATACAGGCATTTTTGTTTATAATTTAAGCGGTGCTGGGGGCGGAATAGGTGGGCGTGGCATCCAAACTTTTGATGTTGTTTTTTGGGGAATGTCATCGGCTATGTTGCCCTCAAATTTGGTAACTCTAGCTGCTAAAATGTGGGATATATTTGTGTTTTATCGACTCGCACATAGAGGTGTATCGACTGGTCATCGATTTCCCAAGCCCCCTGAGGTCGTAGAGCCCTTAATTTAACACTTTGTCTGACGAAGACATGTACCAAGATATTTGAAAAGTTGCAAGGCTCTAGCTTTAAGGGTGTCGAAAAAAGTTGCGTTCATTCAGACAGACGGACGGACGGACAGACACCATGACGGACATTGCACAAACCCAATATACTATGATACCTTTGGTATCAAAGTATAAAAACCGGAATGCATGTATCTTCGCCAATTTTTAAGCTACAGTCACCAAATTTAGTTGGGAGGCTGAAGTTTCCATTCCCCAAAGATCTGCATTGAATAAAGGGAGTTGGATGCCATGTCCACTTATACCGACCACCTTCCAAAATCTAAAACACTATATCTCTCTCAGTTATTGCGCTAGAGTCACCAAATTTGGTGGGAACATTGTTGGTGACATCCGTTACAGATCTGCATCAAATCATTTTGCATGCCACGCCCACTTATACCGTCCTCTATATCTTTCTTAGTTTTTTCACTAGAGTCCCCAAACTTGGTAGGGGGATAGAAGGTCCGCCAAAGATATGCATCACAAATTTAGATGTCACGCCTACCTCTTCTGCCTGATATATAATACTTTTTGCACACAAAATCCTTAGCACAGCTACATATGTAAACTGGTATCAAAGTATATCGCAGTCGGTTGTGTCCGGCTGCAACTTTTTTACTTGTTTTTATATGAACTTTTTTTAGGTACGGAAGCTGTACGGGCATCTGCGTACAGGCCTTTAACCCATAAAATGTGCAAATGTATGTAGCAGACAGAAGGAAGCATCTCCGACCCCAGCATCAACAGCCGAGTCGATATAGCCATGTCTGTCTGTCCGTCTGTATAAAGGCGCCGGTCTCAGAGACTATACGTTTATCGATAACACTTTTGGTTTCCGATATACACATGTGATCAATAACTGTAGTATCTTAATAGTGTATTTCCTTTATCCAATTATGGTAAAATTTATCGGACATTTGCCAACCCTATTTCCATTATGCAGTAACTGAAAGTTCAGTAAATAAATCAGCTGTTTTGATTTGAGTTTGATGATTCAAAGTAGGATTAATAAACTAAAACACAACTTTTGAAACTTTAAAATCCTTTTTGTCAAATTTTATTGGCAAAATGCAGTGCCTGCAATCTTTGGCGCTAGAAATTTATGAACAATAGACAAATTTAAATGTTGCGCTTACCTTTGAACATTTCAATCACCTGTTTTAGCTATGTTAACATTATGTTATCCAATAACAGCGATATTTCAGCGATGTTTATCGAAAAATAACGATAGCCGATTATCAGTTATTCCCAGTTACCTTTGACTGAAGGTTTATAGTGCATTTACACTGAAGCCTTTAAAAAACAAAACGGATTTTAAAGCTTCAAAAGTTGTGTTTTAGTTTATTATTCCTACTTTGAATCATCAAACTCAATTCAAAACAGCTGATTTATTTACTAAACTTTTAGTAACTGCATAATGGAAACAGGATTTGTAAATGACCGATAAATTTTACAGTAACTGGATAATGGCAAGACCCTATAACATCTTCAAAAGCTAGCCTAGAAACAAAAATATTTTTTTATAGGCACAATAACAAGCGGCTTATGAGCTGCAGCTACGCTACTTGTAATAGTTAAACGAACGTTTGAACCAGAGGGTTCAACAACGGGAACATGTAATGGGGTAATATTACCACCAGGCAGCATCGGGTTTTTTGCAGGTGAGTTGAATACCATTTACGGGCAACAATTGGATTAGGGCTTTTCAAGCTAGCTGCCAGAAGTGGCTTAGAAGGCAAGCGGGGCATTAGCAGGGCAAGAGCGCGAAGTCTTTTTGAGTTTCGAAGATTCGTCAAGCATCTTTCCATTTTTGAATTTTACTTCCAACTCTTTTAAATTAGCATGAAGATTGTCAAAAGCAAGATGCACTTGGTTCTACGACCTCAGGGGGCCTGGGAAATCGATAACAAATCGAAATAGCTCGATGTGCAAATCGATGAAACACATATATATCTTAAATTTTAGCAGCTAGAGTCACCAAATTTGGTAAGATCGCCGATGACATTCTTCAAAAACTGCATCGAAAGTTGGGATGCCACGCCCACCTCTTCTGCCCCCTCCAGTTATAATCGAAAATGACTGTGTTTTCCACAGTTTTTAAGCTATAATCACAAAATTTGGTGGGAATGTAGATGCTGACGTCTTACAAAGATATGCATCAAAACTTTGGATGCCACGCCGCCACTTATGCCGCCCACCTTCTAAAATCTGAAAACTCTATATATTTCCGAGTTTTTGGGCTAGAGTCACCAAATTTGGTGGAGACATTGTAAGTGACATCCGTAACAGATGTGCAATATTGGATGCCACGCCCATCTATACCGCCCTCCTCAATATCTTTCTCAGTTTTTGCGCTAGAATCTCCAAACTTGATGGTGAAGGTGCTTTCCGCCACAGATATTCATCACAAATTTGAATGTCACGCCTACCCCTTCTGCCTGTCTTTTTATACTCTAGCTGGCAAAGTTACATGCGTTTCGGTTTTTTTTAGGGCGGTGGAGCATGGCCCGTTGTTTGGGGGCGTGGCATCCATTTTGATGCATATCTGTCAAATGTCAGCATCTACCTTTCTACCAAATTTGCTGGCTATAGCTTCAAAACTGTAGAAGATACAGGCATTTCTGTTTATAATTTGAGGAGGGGCTGGGGGCGAAACAGGTAGGCGTGGCATCCAAACTTTTGATGCAGTTTTTTGGGGAATGCCATGGGCTATCTTGCCCCCAAATTTGTTGAATCTAGCTGCTTAAATGTGGGATATATAAGTGATTGATCGATTTGCACATCGAGGTGTATCGACTTGTTATCGATTTCCCAGGCTCCCTGAGGTCGTAGAGCCCTAAATTTAACACTTTGTCTGACGAAGGCATGTACCAAGATATTTGCAAAGTTGCAAGTCTCTAGCTTTAAGGGTGTCGAGTACAGACGGACGGACGGACGGACAGACGGACAGACACCATGACGGACATTGTACAAACCCAACATACTATGATACCTTTGGTATCAAAGTATAAGAAACGAAAGACAAACAATTATTGATCATAGTGGGACCTTCTATCATACAGTATAGCCATATGATTGATTAATTGGCTAAGCCCTTCGTTCTTTAGATAGCCCATAATGAGTACAACGCTTTGGTAAGCGTTTCTTCAAGATAATAGTTTATGTTGAGTCGTTTGTCTGCAAGGGCTCTTACGTATTTGGCTTTGTAAGATAAGTCTAAAAAGGTCAGGACAGTAAAGAGAAAACCAACAGTACTGGTGATCCTCTTTGTAAGCGGATTTATATTGAGACATACTTTCAGTCAACAATCTAACACCGAATTAGAAATAATTTCTGGACATAATTTCTAGAAACGTTTTTACTCAAAAATGTTGATAGTTGCCACATCGATTACCTTGATGTGGATCGGTGGATTGTATTGAACAGCTGATTTTTCTGCTAGAAAAAATGAGCAGCACATTAATTCTAGGCGTCAATTGTGAAGTGGAGGGAATTTTGAGCGCCAAATTTTATATGTAGGCAATTAAGTAACCCCGATTTAATCTTTAACCTTTTCGATTTGCCATTTTTTGCGCTTTTGGGATTTATTCGGTATATTTAAGGGGCACACAGGGTACTTACGATACACACTAAAAATAATGTGCAAATTTCTATCAGAAATATTTCTAGATCCTGCGTACTAAGCTTTAAGCACAATTAATACGGGCATCGCACATACGGCCCATACAATTGAGAGTTAAACTGTATTTCTATTTGGTTTCGTGACAATTTGAATGTATGCAAAAAAGCTCAATTGTGCACAACAAAGAATGCAACTTATCAAGAGCCTGCACTTGTAGGCAGATGCTTAAGAGAGGATAGGACTCTAGTTTGAGTTTCTGGCAGCTCATCAATCTTATTTTAGGACTCCTTTGCAGGTAAACAAGACGAGTACAACAGACTAGGAGGTGGTATCTAAAATTAAATCGCTTTACAATTAGTTGCATATTTTAGCCACAACACAAGCTGGCATGTAAGCAGTGATAAGCTGGGACAAGGTTGTCAACACACCACAATATCAAATTCACTTGATTACAACTTTTTATTGCCTTGATAACAGCCTTGCGTCCTCCAGCATATGTTTGTTGATCACATTTATGTATACCGCATATAAAATAAGCATAAACGAAGCGCAAGAAAGAAACAAGTACATAAGCAAATTACATGAGTATGTGTTTTAAGATGGCTAAGGGCTTATTTTCAGCTATTTTCTGTCAGCAACACTGCAGGCGTGGTTGAGGCGGTCTGAGGCAATTTGCGCTGTGTTGTTGATTTGAGTTATTCGCCTTTTTGCATTGAAAAACTAAGCAATGACTTTTGCGAGACTGACATATAGTCGACTAGTAACTGTCCCGCTTGCTTCGCTGCGTCGATAGTTTTTACAAAATTTTAGCAATAAATATAAAATAAATAAGTCAAAAAATGTTTAACAATATTAATAGCAATTAATAACAATTGAGAGCAAAGTATTTAATATTATCTTTTCCTCGCTATCATTGAGGTAGAGAATGATACCAAAGGCATCATAGTATATTGGATTTGTGCAATATCCGTCATGGTGTCTGTCGGTCCGTCCGTATAAACGCAACTTTTTTTTAAAGCAAGAGCCTAGTATGTTCGCAAATCTCTTTGTACATGTCTTCGTCAAACAATGTGTTAAATTTAGGCCTCTACGACCTCTGGGGGCCAAATCGATATACTTCGATGTGCAAATCGATGAAACACATTTATATTCCACATTTTAGCAGCTAAACTCACCGAATTTGGGGCCAAGATAGCCGATGACATTTCTCAAAAAACTGCATAAAAAGTTTGAATGCCACGCCCACCTCTTTCGCCCAAAGCCCCCTCCAATTAGTAACAAAAATACCTGTATCTCCTACCGTTTTGAAGCTATAGCCACCAAATTTGGTAGAAATGAAGATGCTGACATCTGACACAGATATGCCACGCCCCCAAACAACGAGTCATGCCCCACCGCAATAATAACAAGTAAAAACGTTGCAGTCGGACGCAACCGACAGCGATATACTTTGATACCAGTTTACATAGCTGTGTTAAGGATTCTGAGTGCAAATAGTAATTTATGAGGGTTTTGGGTATAAGTTCAGGCAGAAAGGGTAGGCATAACATTTATCTGTGGCGGATGGCACTTTCTATCCCCCTACCAAGGCACATTCTATTGCCGTACCATTTTTAGAGACTCTAGCGCAAAAACTGAGAAAGATATAGAGGTGGACGGTATAAGTGGGCGTGGCATCCAAAACATTGGTGCAGATCTGTTACGGATGTCACTAACAATGTTCATACCAAATTTGAAGAGCCTAGCTCGAAAACTGAGAGAGATATAGCGATGGGCGGTATAAGTGGGCGTTGCATCCAAAATTTGTATGCACACCGGTTACGGATGTCTACCAATATTCATACCAAATTTGGTGACTCTAGCTTAAAAACTGGCGGAGATACATGCCTTCCGGTTTTTTTTTAGGACGGTGGGGCATGTCCTGTTGTTTGGGGGCGTGGCGTCCAAAGTTTTAATGCATATCTGTGTCAGATGCTAGCATCTACTATTATGCCAATTGGTGACTATAGCTTAAAAACTGTAGAAGATACAGGCATTTTTGTTTATAATTTAAGGGGTGCTGGGGGGCGGAATAGGTGGGCGTGGCATCCAAACTTTTGATGTTGTTTTTTGGGGAATGTCATCGGCTATGTTGCCCTCAAATTTGGTAACTCTAGCTGCTAAAATGTGGGATATATTTGTGTTTTATCGACTCGCACATAGAGGTGTATCGACTGGTCATCGATTTCCCAAGCCCCCTGAGGTCGTAGAGCCCTTAATTTAACACTTTGTCTGACGAAGACATGTACCAAGATATTTGAAAAGTTGCAAGGCTCTAGCTTTAAGGGTGTCGAAAAAAGTTGCGTTCATTCAGACAGACGGACGGACGGACAGACACCATGACGGACATTGCACAAACCCAATATACTATGATACCTTTGGTATCAAAGTATAAAAACCGGAATGCATGTATCTTCGCCAATTTTTAAGCTACAGTCACCAAATTTAGTTGGGAGGCTGAAGTTTCCATTCCCCAAAGATCTGCATTGAATAAAGGGAGTTGGATGCCATGTCCACTTATACCGACCACCTTCCAAAATCTAAAACACTATATCTCTCTCAGTTATTGCGCTAGAGTCACCAAATTTGGTGGGAACATTGTTGGTGACATCCGTTACAGATCTGCATCAAATCATTTTGCATGCCACGCCCACTTATACCGTCCTCTATATCTTTCTTAGTTTTTTCACTAGAGTCCCCAAACTTGGTAGGGGATAGAAGGTCCGCCAAAGATATGCATCACAAATTTAGATGTCACGCCTACCTCTTCTGCCTGATATATAATACTTTTTGCACACAAAATCCTTAGCACAGCTACATATGTAAACTGGTATCAAAGTATATCGCAGTCGGTTGTGTCCGGCTGCAACTTTTTTACTTGTTTTTATATGAACTTTTTTTAGGTACGGAAGCTGTACGGGCATCTGCGTACAGGCCTTTAACCAATAAAATGTGCAAATGTATGTAGCAGACAGAAGGAAGCATCTCCGATCCCAGCATCAACAGCCGAGTCGATATAGCCATGTCTGTCTGTCCGTCTGTATAAAAGCGCCGGTCTCAGAGACTATAAGTTTATCGATAACACTTTTGGTTTCCGATATACACATGTGATCAATAACTGTAGTATATTAATAGTGTATTTCCTTTATCCAATTATGGTAAAATTTATCGGACATTTGCCAACCCTATTTCCATTATGCAGTAACTGAAAGTTCAGTAAATAAATCAGCTGTTTTGATTTGAGTTTGATGATTCAAAGTAGGATTAATAAACTAAAACACAACTTTTGAAACTTTAAAATCCTTTTTGTCAAATTTTATTGGCAAAATGCAGTGCCTGCAATCTTTGGCGCTGTTGCGCTTACCTTTGAACATTTCAATCACCTGTTTTAGCTATGTTAACATTATGTTATCCAATAACAGCGATATTTCAGCGATGTTTATCGAAAAATAACGATAGCCGATTACCAGTTATTCAGTGCATTTACACTGAAGCCTTTAAAAAGGCCTTAGTGATACGGGCGAAAAGTCATTTACACTGACAAAAGGTCTTTAGCAATCAGCTGTTTTTTGTTTACATTTGTTTGTAATTTTTGAACAAGAATTTGAAAAAATTGAGCAAAACTTAAATTTATTAATGCTGGCAAAGGAAATAGGTGATTGCGTTGTTAATGCGGTAAATGATTGGGCCAACTTTTTTGGCAATTTTGTTGATTGCGAGAACTCAGAAGTGATCGCAGCAGCACTTGCCCATAATGCAATGTCTGGATTAGACTGCATTAGGACGCGAAGCATCTAGAAGGCAGGGCGCAATGGCTGCTATTGGGAGATGGATGTCCTGAACTTGAGTAAGATGGCCTTTAGACACCTCTTCCAGCTTTGCGACACCGTGCGTCCATTCCTCTGGCAAAGCGGGTAGCCATAGCTCTGTATAGCCTGGGCTCATCTGCAGAGTACAGAACAGTTGCCAGTCTGTTTGGCATATCAAGTGCTAGCCTGTACAACATTCAGATTACTTACTTGCACCAACGAGAATGAATATAATATATATATTATATTATATATTCATATATGTATATTCATATTATATTCATTCTTGTTACTTGCACATTTGATTTGGTTTAAAGTCAGCTGTTAAAAGTTGCCACCTTTTATAATTCGAGCCAAAAATATCGATACATCGGCAAAAAGGATCTTTATTTTAGACCGTAGCATAGCGGCGCTCTTGCGGCGCAAGGAAAAAGTCACTATTTTCAAATATAACGGATACATTTTGTATGCTTAAGGCTAAATTTTTCGAAGGCCTTAAGGCTTAATGCTAAAGGCGCGCCGTAAGGCCTCGTTGTAACAGAGACTATTTATGTAAAGACTGGAAATCAGAACTGTTATGTAATGTTAATTAACATTCTGCGTAGTCTAAGCATCAGCGAGGGGAAATATGAAAAAGCCAGTGTTTCTTATCACACGCTTTGCAAGATACTGGGAAGTAACGGAGGATCAATGACGCGCATTATTTTTTCGGGTTTGTTTTGATAGCAAAGTATGTGATGAAGAAGAGACAACGATGAAACGTTGTCGAGCTTCATTTCTCTTGTTGTTGTCAATGAAATTGAGTTTGCTTTAGTATGGCAATTTAAGACTTTTGCTTCTATCGGATTGCTGCTGACCTACATGGTAGGGTAGTATCGAGTCGATACTATCGACTAAATAACAACTTTGCATAATTGAATGGGCAATCGTAAGACACATACATATATGTTATTACCATATTATAATAATTAATATATTTTATCAATTATGGTGGGCATGTATGATTAATAAAACAAGTTATACATGACTTAATAAACTGACCCAAAAATAAACGTACTTTGTTATAACTTATATATTTACTAGAAAACCTGGCGAACTCCGTTACGCCACCTCGTTTTTTTTTTTTTAAACATTTCGTGAATCGGGATCACTTCCATCGAACAATGCTTTCAGTGGCTGTTGTGGTGTAAGTAATGGATCCAGTTAAATTTTTCACTTGCGCCGTACAATCTACCCATTTCACTTTTGAACTTTAACGCATTGCAATATCGTCACTGTCGTTCTCAGTGGGATCATATTGGAATGCCAGGCGATTGTATGATGCCAATAATCTTCGTATACAAACGGGCATTTGTATCAATCGGGCATTTTCTCTTATTATATTTAGTCTTTCTTTGCGTAAGTTCTGTCTATACTCTTCTTGCTGGCTTGCATGTCTGGTGCGGCGGCCGATGTTCGCACGTCGTCCTCTAGGCATTTTAGACTATGCACAGACTGGTGAATTTTACCCTAAATGTACAATCCATATAATTTACATAGTTCAACTTACCACCTTAAAGATAAATGCCGGCTGTTCTGATTTGTTCTGGTAATTGCTAAGCTCTTTCAACACGTTTGCGTCGTGACCCATTGCTGCTCGCGTTGTTGAGGTTAGCTCCTCTGCGTATTGCAGGCATTTTAAAAATGTACGATTTTAAATAGTAAATAAAAACTGTTTTGATTCAGAAGCTGAATTTTTTGTTTTTTAAAAATTTTTTTTTAATTTATTTAGTTGTTGGCGAAGCAACGCTCGCCGGATATCTAAATAATTTCATTTATACGTTGAATAGAATTATTTTTCCTACTGAATTTTAATTGTAGCCTTCTAAGATTTTGCAAAACACAGCTCTAGGACTGTCAGACAAATAATTAGCAATAAATTAAAATTGCGACAATAATTTGAGATTTAAACTATCCTATCTCTCAAGTTGGATCGAACTGAACATGGTGTGCGAATTTCATTATAATCGGTTAAGTGGTTTAGGAGGAGTTTGAGGACAAACATCGTGACACGAGATTTATATATATTAAGAAGATTATTAATTATATTTGTGTTTTAATAGGACATAATTAAATTTGGGACAAAGGGTATTTCTTATTTGTGCAGCAACAGACAGCGCATGCTTTACTTTTTTCTTGTTGCGTTTTGCCGTGCGCATAGACACGCACCCATAAAACAATCATAAACCCTCAGAGAACGCTCATATATGAGTAGGTTTTTCTACTTAACTGGTCACGCATATAAGAGCTCTAAATCCAATTCATAAGAGTCTTTTCTGAGTTGTTTTCTGCACTCATATTAGAGCTTTAAATTCTATTCATAAAAGAGTCTTTTCTGAGTTTCTGTCTAACGCTCAGAAAACACGCATAAAAGTAACATATATATGAGCTCATAATTATGAGCGCTTTAAGAACTCATAAATGAGTTCATAAATGAGCTCATTGTTATGAGCGCTCAGAATATGGTTTGCTGGGTGGTGATGTGGGGGTAAGTTGTAGTTGTTATTATTGGTGTTGTTGTGTTTTAGGGAATAGAATGCAAATTCCGGCTCATAGGTAGGGAGGACACATTGTCGGTAAATGTTTACAGCTTTTTACCTTATGTGTCCGAAAGTTGTCCGATTCAGTGAAGATTAGCCACTTGTCCGTTAGATGTTTGTTTTTGAATAAAAATATAAGTTTTGTTACCCGGCCCACACCGTATCGAGGTCGTATCCATCCCTGGGTCACCGATTTGCTAGCTGGCTATCGATACAGTGTTGGGAGTGGAAGGCCCGTTCATAACAATAGTCAAAAATTATCGAAAATAATCAAAATAATCGAAAATAATCAATTTGATTATTTCTGATTATTTTTGATTATTTTGAAAATTTTGTTTAAAAATCTCTTCGTATGTATTTTTTATGATCTTTTGAAAATTGCTTAAAATGACTAAATATTACAATTTTAATGAAAAAAAAATTTTCAAAATTGCTTAAAATGACTAAAAACTACAATTGTTGATGAGAAGAGGGTAATTTTCCACCTTTTAAAACTAAGCGCCGGACTGACGCACTCACTGGGGGTTTGATCGCACATGCGCTGTGACGCCTTCGCGTCGCATTTGCAGACAATTGCAAAAACAAAATACGCATAGTGTGCGCCTGGGTTTTTTCTTTTCTTCTTTGTGCCTTTGACAATTGATTTACGACCCAAGTACCCTTTGTTGTTGTTGTAAGCGTTATTGTTGGGCTCGCATTGGTACCTTTTATTGGTGTCATTGATTTAAAACTAATCAATTTAAACATAACTTGGTGTGTGTTGGAAAGTTTTGCACATCAGAATATATTACGGGGGTGGTTTTACTGCTGAGGGTGAAGCGGCAGCAAAAAATATTGCTGTGGTGGCAAAGGATCCCAGTTATTATAACCATTCATGGTCAGTCACTTTTGGAAATGAAATAAGCCAATACGAAAATGGCACACTGAATAAAATATAGAATACTTTGCTATTATATGTTTTTGAACATTTTCTAACTTATTTATTTTATATCTGTTGCTAAAATTTTGTAAAAATTATCGACGCAGCGATAGTAGTATTCAAATAATTTTTTTTAAGTGAATGAATGCTTCTTAGCCCAAATATGTACTTAGAAATAACGTAGAATCTTCGGTTGACCTGTAAGGTGAGAAGAAAGGAAAGCGTGCCTGAAGGCACGCTTGGGGCTTTAAGTGAAAAAAAACATTTTCAAGTAATGAAGATTTATTTTATTTTTTCTTATAGTATTCTAAAAAACAGTTTTTATTTGCTGTGCAGCATAAATGCAGATTGCATTTCATGCATATGCATTGCGTTTGTAAAGTTTTACAGTGATTGCAACATATTTTTCCACTGTTTCGATCCAACCAATGTGGTAAATGGTTCAGCTGGTCAAACCGCAAGTCCAATATTGGATGTTTTGATTTTTGACCGAGTTTGAGCTCATGCTGAAAAGGTCGATGAGAGAGTGGAGATTTCTTTGCCCGCTCTGCGTGCGAGGATGGTGAATTTATTGTTCGTCCTGACTGAGAGGATGAAGACTGGTTTTGCCCATCGCGGTGAAGATGCATTTTTGGTATTGATTGGACGACCCGGTAAGTTTTTGTTTTCATATGTCACCAGCCCTGCGGCTAGTGTTTCGTGAAAGTCTAGGAGTGCAAGTTGTTTTTCTTTGCTTGCGTTCTCTGTTTGAATGTCTGTGTAAAATACATATAGGCGTTGGTGGCTGCCATATCAATTAGGTGATAAAAAATACGTGTTGCGGCATCCCGAGTTTTTGCTCTGATATGATAGCGGCCCATAAGGCCGTCATGAGATCTACGCCGCCCATGTGAGCGTTCTACTAATGCACAATTTGGCTTAGCTTTTCTGTCAAAACGAAACGCTTTTGCAGTTCCTTCAAGAGGGTTTGTCCTTTCAAATTGCTTAGCACCCACATAGGTGGACAAAAAGCGAACAGGCTTGCTGTCTTTCCAGAGTACGTTGGTTATGTCGACACCATATGAGGACCCAACGTACTCAGTTGAAAAACCCCTTGGCAATTTGTTGATGGCAATATCGTTTGGTAGCTTGCAATTGAGGATACGGTTTACACGCACCGTGCCAAGGTTATAAATACCTTTCGCTCTTAGCTAAACCATCAAAGGCAGAGATGTGTAAAAATTGTCGAAGTAAATGATATGATTCTTAAATCTTTCTACGGTTTGTGTTAAGCGCACTACAATGTTGGCCGAAGCACCAAGATCTGGGTGACCAGGTAAGACCACATTATCACCGGCACCGCTGTAGATCTCAAAGCGGTATGCGTATCCAAATGAATCGCACAATACAAATAGTTTGATGCCCCACTTGTGCGGCTTATTTGGCATGTACTGACGCAAGAGGTGCTTCATTTTTGTGCTGCACATTTGCTCGTCAACACAAAGTCAGGCATGTTTTGGCACCAAGTAAAACCGTTTGTTGAGACAGTCTACAAATTTTTGCGTACGGAACAAAGGATCGTAGCCTGGTTCACCCTTTCTGATGCATTCGCGCTCATTACGTAGCGAGAAGTACTTCTTGATTGCCTCGAATCTGCTTCGGGTCATGCTGGTTTGTATAGGTCCAAACGCATTTTGTCCCCAGTAGCGCTTCAGATTCGGGTAGCGATAAATGGACATAAACATCAAAATTTGTATGTAATGGTGCATCTTATCAGTGTTAATTTTGAACTTATTGTTAATATCATCCGTTAAAGCTGCGCACATGGTTTCGTCAACGATCATACATTATGAGCTGGATAGGTTTTCTATATTTACTATTATTTGCATAGCAAAACACAACATTCAGCTCCCCAAATTTTACGCGCGAAAAAAAATATGGCTTGTGCATAGCGAAATACAAAAAGCTTCGGAGAGCTTTCAAAGCTGAGACTCATAGTTTTGTGTATTATTTTTTGAGATTGAGCATTAATTGCGATCGATCCAAGCGAGATAATCCAATTATTTTTGTTATTTGATTATTTAAACATTTAATTTTATTTATGGAATTATTTTCTTTTAAAAAATATAAAACAAAAGCTTAATAAATGAATTAACAAAAAACTTAACAAAAAAAATACCTTCCAAAAGTCTGCGTAATCACGTAAAATTCTGCGTACAATGTGGGAAATTGCGATTACCGTTAACTTTTTAGCGTCTTCTTTTTATTCTTCATTCTTTGTTTAGGGAGCGTTCAAGTATTACGTAACGCAATTTGGGGGGAGGGGGGTCTCGTCAAACGTTACAATGCGTTACAAGGGGGGAGGGGGGTCTTTCTCAACACGTTACGTAACATTCTGCCATACTTCGGTTATAGAAAAAAGCTAAATTATTCGTAAATTACAAATATTAAACAAAAAACAAGTAAGAACGTTGCAGTCGGACGCAACCGACTGCGATATACTTTGATACCAGTTCACATGGCTGTGTTAAGAATTCTGAGAGCAAATAGTAATATATGAGGGTTTTGGGTATAAAATTGGAGACTCTAGCCAAAAACTGACAAAGATATAGAGGTGGGCGGTATAAGTGGGCGTGGCATCCAAAACATTGATGCAGATCTGTTACGGATGCCACTAACAATGTTCATACCAAATTTGAAGAGCCTAGCTCGAAAACTGAGAGAGATTTAGCGGTGGGCGGTATAAGTGGGCGTGGCATCTAAAACATTTATGTACACCTGTTACGGATGTCACTACCAATGTTCATACCAAATTTGGTGACTCTAGCTTAAAAACTGGCGAAGATACATGCCCTACGGTTTTTTTTTTAGGGCGGTGGGGCATGTCCTGTTGTTTGGGGGCGTGGCATCCAATGTTTTGATGCATAACTTTGTCAGATGTCAGCATCTACCTTCCTACCAAATTTGGTGGCTATAGCTTCAAAACTGTAGAAGATACAGGCATTTTTGTTTATAATTGGAGAGGGGCTGGGGGCGGAATAGGTGGGCGTGGCATCCAAACTTTTGATGCAGTTTTTTGGGGAATGTCACCAGCTATCTTGCCATAAAATTTGGTGACTCTAGCTGCTAAAATGTGGGATATATTTGTGTTTTATCGATTTGCACATCGAGGTGTATCGACTTGTTATCGATTTCTCAGGCCCCATGAGGTCGTAGAGCCCCAAATTTAACACTTTATCTGACGAAGACATGTACCAAGATATTTGCAAAGTTGCAAGGCTCTAGCTTTAAGGGTGTCGAAAAAAGTTGCGTTCATACGGACAGACGGACAGACACCATGACGGACATTGCACAAACCCAATATACTATGATACCTTTGGTATCAAAGTATAATAATTTATACGGACGAAAGGAAATGATTATTCATTTATATTTTTAATTATTTTTTTCTGAGCATATATAAAATGCATTGCTGCCAAATTGAGCAAAGCAACACCGAATTGCGAATTCAGAATCATCGATATGAATTCAACAAGAGTAAGTTGGTTATCATTGTACACTGAGGAGTGCGAAATTCGATGAAGCACTTATTAATAATAGTTATTAAATCATGATTTAAACTAATGGACTACAAATATTTTCTGAGATAAATAATTTAAACGGAATTAATATTAAAGTGGTGTGATGCTGACGAGGACGAAGTTTATGCAAGTGTCTTAACAATTCCAGAGGCGTCTTTGTCTGCACTCCAAATGCCCGTGATGAAAGAGTCTGAGTGGCTAGCAAACCCGTGGACAGAGGAGCAGTAATTTATATAGAATTGTTTTTATAGATCTACTTGGATACTTGGTAAATTCTTTTTTTTTAATTTTGTTAGGAATACGATTTTTTTTCAAGTACAATGTTTCATTTCAGTTAACTTTCTCTTTATAACTGCAGTGCCAAAGGGTAAAATAATAATTTCATTTTATTTTAAGAGTTCATTATTAAAAAAATAGGTAAAATAGAAAAATGTAAAACCAAACAAAAAGGGAAAAATCTAAAAAAAATTGTCACTTGAGTGTTACGTAACGCTTAATTGGGGGGTGGTTAAGAAAAACGTTACGCTGCGTCACAAGGGGGGGAGGGGGGGTCAAAAATCTTCAAAAATTGCGTTACGTAATATTTGAACGCTCCCTTATTGTTCTGGTTAATTTGCAAACACTTTGTTTCAAATTTTGGCACGTGTTGCATCATGGAGACCGAGGGAAAGGAAATTAGCGTTGAAGTGCGCAAATAATTTTAAAACTCCGATTAGAGGGCAAATCCTGGTCGATTAGTAGACAGAACTCATTCCTCATGTCAGAGAGTTTATGACAACTACGTTTCAACGGGTTCTATCCTATCTAAGCCTCGATCTGGCCGTCCTTCTATACTGACACAACAGGAGAAAACAGCTGAACAACACTGGTGCCCACAAATCCAAGGATTACCGCTCAAGAAGGGCGTCTTAAAGTGGCCGATCGTTTCAAAAAAACTGTATCTGAACAAACTGTTCGCCGCGTTTTGAAAAAGGCGGGGTATAATGGTAGAGTTGCCCGTAGGAAACCCCATATATCCGAAGTAAACAAAAAAAACAAAACGCATGGACTTTGCCAATGAGCACGTTCCCAAGCCTGCTGGCTTCTGGAACAAGGTACTATTTTCTGATGAGAGCAACTTCTGCATATTTGGAATTAAGGGAAAGAAGATGGTATGGAGGAAAAGAGGAACAGCCTTCGAAAAAGAAAATTTGGTTCCAACTGTAAAACATGGTGGAGGTGGAGTTATGGTTTGGGGTTCAATGGCGGCTTGTGGCGTTGGGAACTTGGTTTTTATTGAGTCACAATGGACCATATGGATTATATTCAAATATTAAAGCGGAAATTGAGACAGAGTGCGGAGAAATTTGGGATTGCTGACGATTATCTTTTTCAACAAGATAATGATCCCAAACATACGGCTCAAAATGTGAAGCTCTGGCTGCTCTATAACGTTAGATTTTAATTTGAATCCCATAGAGCATCTGTGGGATTTACTTGAGCGCAGGATTCGGCAGCACACCATCGCATCAAAAAATATGCTTCAGGCCCAATTTCTCAATGTCCGGTTAAATTTTCGTTTAGCTAAACGCAAATTTAATTTAATGGTAGAGTTAAACGGTTTGGTTTTCTCAAAGCCAAATTTACCCTTCATCGATAAGTAACTATCGCCTTAACAGCGTTGCCACATATATACAAATCATGGCATATAAAGTGAGCAGTTTAGCTGTTTTTTGCTGTTTTCTGGCAACATTGCATGATTTCTGTTTAAAATCCCACATATGATTAATTCGAGCGCAAAAGAACTTAATTGTTTACCTATTACTATGGCAAGCCAATTGATCTACAATCCTTGCAAGAATGATTTTGCACGTAGATTTTGTAAGCCTGAGCCGCTGTACAAATTTGGCATCATCCAGTTCAGTGAAATGCATGGACATAAAACACTCTTTTATGTGATGCCATTTTGATTTAATAACAAAAATAAACAATGCAAAGGACAGCTGTTTGCCTTCTCGATAACTCTTAACGATATATCGTGACAAAAAATCAGCTTAAATTTTAAACGCGACCCAGCCTTCCGGTTAGTTCGTTTTTCATTTACTCCTAACCGAACATTGAGAAACTCAAATTTGACTAAACGTCAGTTAGTTTACCTAACCGGACATTGAGAAATTGGGCCTAAAGAAGTTATAATGGAGGAATGGGCAAAAACAACCGCCGAGGATACTCAAAAGCTGGTGGATTCAATGCCAAGACGGCTAGCGGTGGTCCTAAAGAGAAACGGCTATCCGACCAAATATTGAAGTTGGCCAGATAAGCGTTTGTACGCAGAATTTTACGTGTTTACGCAGACTTTTGGAAGGTCTTTTTTTGTTATGTTTTTTGTTAATTCATTAATTAATTAAGCTTTTGTTTTATATTTTTTAAAAGGAAATAATTCCATAAATAAAATTAAATGTTTAAATAATCAAATAAAAAAAAATAATTGGATTATCTCGCTTGGATCGATCGCAATTAATGCTCAATCTCAAAAAATAATTTTTTTTGCCGCTGTACGCAGAGTTATGAGAGCAAGTGTATATATAAAAAACAAGTGGCACTTTTCGTTGTTAACTTATAGCGCAAGAACGAGCTCACCTATTGAAAACAAGTTTTTAGGCATGGTTTGGACTATTTAGTAGATGGTTTGTGTGAAGTTCGACCCAAATCGGTATACCAGTTCTTCATTTGTCTCATATTTTATAATGAATTCAATAAATGGAACCAAATTTTGAAAATAGAAGACAGGGGTTTTGCCGTCAAATTTAAAATTTGTTTAGTGTTGAAAGTAAACAATATTTTTTTCTGTTGTCATTTTATTTTGTACGTGCTGCGATAACTATTGTGCGTGTACTTTTCAAAAAATATTTTTGCGGTGTTTCATATAGTTAAAAAATCGTTAGTTTTGAGCGCTTGAAGTTTTTTTTTCTGATAAAAAGAAAAAATGCCACGAGACAGGCGACCAAATATATGGCGCCGAACGCGTACAGCAAATTATATGGCAACACGAAGACGAAGTCAGACTGAATATGAACGCACGAAAGCAAATGCATCGCAGCGTGAGCGAAATGAACGAAGTAGATCGGTTATCACTGTACCTGCACAGAGTCTTGCACGGCGATCACGAGTAGTTACAAATTATCGTGAAGGTAGAGTTCCGCTTTGCCTTCGCGATCAAATGGAATATGGTGGCTTTCAATACGATCCTGACTGCGACTACAGCCTGCATGGTAATATTGGAGCAATGAATATTATTTGTACGCATTGCAATGCAGCGAGGATTCGAGGAGAAACAGCTGGCATGTGCTGCTCCAATGAAACTGCCAGCATTGGAACCGCCACCAGAACCATTACATTCCTTGATCACTGGAGAATCGCCGACGTCTAAGCATTTCTTGAAGAATATTCAAGTATACAATTCATGCTTTCAAATGACTTCTTTTGGTGCAACAAATATCATTAGAGATGAATTTATGCCGACGCACAGTGGGACCTTTGCTCATTTTACATTGCAAAAATCATAACTTCTAAACTAATGAAGCGATTTCAAAAATTTAAAAAGCACTTGATAGAAAACTTCTCAAGCTTTAAAATGAGTGTTTGTCGTAGGTATCCGTGCTGCTTAAATATTCAAGGTCAAAGTCAAGAAATATTTTCCAGCATATTTTGCCTGTAAAATTCAAATAAACTTTTTATACTTTGATACCAAAGGTATCATAGTATATTGGGTTTGTGCAATGTCCGTCATGGTGTCTGTCCGTCTGTCCGTATGAACGCAACTTTTTTCGACACCCTTAAAGCTAGAGCCTTGCAACTTTGCAAATATCTTGGTACATGTCTTCGTCAGACAAAGTGTTAAATGTAGGGCTCTACGACCTCAGGGGGCCCGAGAAATCGATAACAAGTCGATACACCTCGATGTGCAAATCGATAAAACTCAAATATATCCCACATTTTAGCAGCTAGAGTCACCAAATTTGATGGCAAGATAGCTGGTAACATTCCTCAAAAAACTGCATTAAAAGTTTGGATGCCACGCCCACCTATTTCGCCCCCAGCCCCCTCCAATTATAAACAAAAATGCCTGTATCTTCTACAGTTTTGAAGCTATAGCCACCAAAATTGACATGAAGGTAGTTACTGACATCTGACAAAGTTATGCATCAAAACATTGGATGCCACGCCCCCAAACAACGGGATATGCCCCACCGCCCTAAAAAAAACCGGAAGGCATGTATCTTCGCCAGTTTTTAAGCTAGAGTCACCAAATTTGGTATGAACATTGGTAGTGACATCCGTAGCAGGTGTACATCAATGTTTTGGATGCCACGCCCACTTATTCCGCCCACCGCTATATCTCTCTCAGTTTTTGAGCTAGACTCTTCAAATTTGGTATGAACATTGTTAGTGGCATCCGTAACAGATCTGCATCAATGTTTTGGATGCCACGCCCACTTATACCGCCCACCTCTATATCTTTGTCAGTTTTTGGCTTAAGTCTCCAATTTTATACCCAAAACCCTCATATATTACTATTTGCACTCAGAATCCTTAACACAGCTATGTGAACTGGTATCAAAGTATATCGCAGTCGGTTGCGTCCGACTGCAACGTTTTTACTTGTTTTTTTTTAATCTATATATATAAAATAGTTGAATTTTTCTGACGACATAACTCAGAACGGAACCGATTTCGTTTTGTATTCTTTGAAGGTCTGGTCGTTTTTGTGCATAAATTTCGGAAATGCTCACAGGAATGCGAAAAAAGATTTTACACCCTTAACAAAATCCCTAATCGTAACCATTCGATTACATGACGTTGTTAGTTATTCGTTTGTTAAAGTTCAATTGGAAAAATATTTGCAAACTTTTTTAAATTTCAACGCATCCATTTGTCTTTATGGTGTTGATCTTGTAAATATGTGGATTGCATTTGGTTAAATTCACCAGTCTGTATAGTTAAATGCCTGGGACGACTGCGAACATCGGCCGCCGACGAATGCAGCAAAAGTGTATAAGCCAGAATATAATAGAGAAAATGCCCGATTGTACGCGATTTGGCATTAAATCGCTTGGCATTCATATGATCCTGCGAACTCAGTGATTGACGTATTAGGATGTGTTGAGAAATGGTTGTAATCGATTACTTCATTACAATGTTTCAGTGGGTGTTTGGTGTAATGGATCCAGTTTGACTTTCCACTTGCGCAGACCATCCGCCGATTTTTTAAACTTTAGCGCATTGCATATCACATTCATTGTCCATATCTTAATTGTCATCTTACTTAGTTCGGGATCTATTAGAGCGATTGTATGATGCCAATATCTTTGCGTCATCGCCTTTATATTTTGTTTGTTGTTCTGTCTTTTTGTGTTTTAATAATAAATATTGTTTAAATTTATTCTTCTTTATCAACATTTTAAACGTGTCTTTTTAGTTATTACTGAAAATTTTTAATGATTTCAATAACTATATATATCATTTTTAGTTGTTTTAATTCGATTTTCTAACTTAAATAGATAACATTTAAATTGGTATTTTTGCCGATTTTTTGAGGTTAATTTTTAATATTTGCTATTGATGACTGATTTTCAACAAAATGATCATCAACATTAATGTTCATATCTAATAAACTTAACATTTCGGAACTATAGTTGCTTCCTTCCAAATCCTTTCGTGATCGCACATGTCTAAGCGATGCAAGAAGTGAATCCGATGAGGCTGCCAGCATGTTAAAAAGGTCTTCATTTTGTCGAGCCCGAGAAATTTTGCACGTATTTGTGTATCTGAACCTTTTGTAGTCCCTGTTTTTACATTCCTGTGCTTCTTCAGACAGCTCTTAATTAAGTCCTTTCCATAAACCTAAATCCTATGTACCGTAAGGGTAAGTTTTTTCTGAAGATACAAATCAGTCAAAAGATGAGCTGTTTGCGATGTGTATTCGCCAAATTTTGCACCATTTATCATTTCCTTGCAATTTATAACATTTAGGATTACAGCCAACCTATGGATGATCTCATGATTAACACCTGTTATCAAAGATGTCATTTTATCATTTTAAAAAAATCGCCTTGAAGTATTTCCGTCATTCGTATTTCCGTATCCATGCTTTGGGCAGTCAACTTTCAATCCCAACTTCCGAGAGAACTCAGCTTGTATAATTTCTTTTCTACGCTGTATATCCGCACGAGGTGTATTATCCGTTGCTGTTTCTCCTGGCCGAGGAAGTGTGTAGGCAAGCTTCAGAATAAATTCCATACACTTTATTCTGCAATGCAAAGGAGAAATTCCATATTCGTAGCAGTTCTCGTCACTCCTTGAGTCGTCTAAATTGTGAAAGTCCTTTTGAGTTTTTTTACAAATAGGACACCTTGAAGTTGAGGAGGTGTTTGCAATCTAATTTAAGACTTTTCCATCAGTCATCATCAGGAAAAACTGAAAGTTAATCGTGATTGTTTTTCCACTCTTGGTTTGAAAACCAGTAGGTTTTAATCAACTCAGAGGACTTCTTCGCATATTTTAAGAAAATAGGGCGACAATAATGAATCTATGATGGTCGAAGATTTTTCCAATGTTCAGAAGTTTCACTCCTCAGGCGTAAGGAAACAACAGAAGCCATAAACATATATTTACCTGCCTTTCACACCCTTTTCAAGCCGGTAATTATAAACTTAACATTTCTTGAAGGGGGTACATATAGTCAGGTAGTACTTATAATACAACATATAGCAATGTTATAAATAAACAACACACCCGCTACAGCCAAATTTGCATGCGCTCTTCTTCTTCCTTATACCTGCCGCGTGCTTTTAACGCGAGGTGCACCTATTTTTTTGGATTTATTCTGATTTCCTATATATCTAGTTTAATAAGTATTTCAGTTATATACAAAATTTAAACAACAAAATACTAACATTAAACATACTTTTCATATAAAAAAAGATCGAAGATCGGTTGTTTATATCGCCCAATATTCACTTTGAAACTGGCGAATTTTCGTAAAAATTGTCATTTATTCGTACTCACGAAAAATTTCTCAACTTTGATAAGCTCTAGCAGCCATTATTTTTAACCGATTTCAAAAATCTTTTGGATCCATTATTTTTGAAGTATTCTCTGTCGATTACATGTTTTACTTTTGCCAAACGCGTTCATGAAAAAAATGATTTGTGCAACGCTTTTCCGGCAGAGGCCCCACTGTGCGACGTTCAAGGTTCAGGGACAAATATACCATCAAGCAGGCTCGCTCTTACCATTTGCCGATGCTGACTATAAATTTTTGCAAATCTATTTTACTAGAAATAAATTATTTTTAATATTTTATTAGGTACGTAATACGTAATACACTTATCCCTCGCTTTGCGTCGTTTCGTTTTGCGTTTTTTCGAAGTTGCGTCGTTAGAACTAATTTTCATTGTGCGTCGTTAGATTTTCGATGTTGCGTTGTTTTGGGATGAAGTCGTTAATATGTTTTTAATAAATAATATCAATTGCTACAAGGAAATGTATTTCACGCTTAAAAAAAAAAATGTTCAGCAAACATTGGACCAATTTTTTTTAAAGAAAGCCGGCCTACGACAATATACACTTAAGACTCGTCAGAGAGTGATTAGTTTTAATTTTATTTTTCATAATTGAGTATGTTATTGAAGAATTTATTTTGTTTTAAATGAATTAGTTTCTTTTCGTTTTTATATGTATGATGTGTATGATGTGTGTAATAAAATGAAATGTTATTTTGGTTTTTTTTAAATGATCCTTTGCTCAATTTTCTTTTTAAAAAGTAGTATTTTTGTAACCCTGGAACCCATCTTCGAACTTTACATGGTTTGCTATAGAAAATCCTTATTCACTTTGCGTCGTTTCAATTTGCGTCGTATTTTTTTGGAACGTATCCCCGACGCAAAGCGAGGGATAGGTGTACATATTACGTAGCGAAGCACATACTGGGCCGCTAGTAGTACAATAGAAGCAAACATACCCAGAGGCATAATATACATTTTCAGTCTTTACACGTTTGTTGACATGTTCACACCAAAAAATTTGAAAAGTAAAAACAATGCCTCAAAAACACACGGTGTTTATGCTATATTGCGACTATAAATTAAGATTTAAGTACCCTTAATGCTTTGCCTGGTTCTAAGCTACCTCTTCACTAATTTTGAGCCAACTCGGCTCAGCCGTTCTTGTGATATAAATGGGGTAACAAACACGACTTTTTTAGTGGGAATGTATGCTTGCTTGAATCAGCGAGCAGACCGAGCGACGGACATTGCATATAATCAATATATACATACCAGATACATATATATTGACGAAGTCTTAGTTAAAAGGGTAGCAATCAACAATATTAAACACCGGCTTGATTAAGCGCGGACCAAATCATAAAGCATAATGTTTACATAATATACGGTTTTCCCTGCGCTGTAAAAGTATAAAATAATTTCTTTTACGGCTTTGTCCCATTTCTGTCAGTTTAATTTGGTGAAAAATTGCAATAGGCAAGCTAATTAGCTTCAGTCAAAATATATTATATGACCGCAAGGTGGCTATGTCAATGGCCCAACATTTCAGAGTTCCAATGTAATATAGCAGGCGGGAGAACCCTGAAAGGCAATCGCTTTGTCTTGTCTACTTTTTATGTGTGCCTTAAATTTGTGGCACTGACAGTTGCCGGAAGCCAAATAAAAACATTTGCGACAGGCCTTTTGTAACGTCGTCGATTCGCATTTAGTATTTGGCCTTTTGTAAATGACACTTTAATATTGATTGTGTTTTGTATAGGCACTTCTACACAGCACCCATAAAATAGGAAACATTTTTAATGTTTTGTGCAAATGAATATATATAACTGGAAGAAGCATCATATTAGTATGAAATTAATACAATCATGTACTATGTTGTTTCGTGATCAGCGACAACAGCCATCGACCGTAAATAATGAACGTTTTACATATGATAAGCGCTTAAGCTTTTAACGGAGAGCCGTTCTTTAAATATACTGAATATGTATAATATATTCTATTTATAATTATAAGTTAATAATTATATTACTTGACAGTTTCTGTTTTTAAAAGTATAATTTATAGTCCAGCTAGCGAGTGGCTAGCATGCTTTGCGGAGCGTGTGTTTTGTAAAATTAACAATTAGTTAATTGCTTACCAATGTAACATGTGGTCAAATATTTAATATTCTTTTAAACTTGCAACCATTAATTTGAGCAATAACACATTAATTACATCAAAAGCACAGTAAAATTGCTTTCCAATTACGAAATATGCTATTTTGATAAGAAAAAACCACAAATCAAACGGATTCTAATTTGGATTGCTTTCCAATTCACCAGGTCAGATAAAGAATATACTTTCCTATTTTTGCTTCAACGTTATTATACCCTTAACCCATAAAATGGGTAAATACACTGATAGAAAATTTCAAGTATTTCGTACTCAAAACCCAACAATCCAAACTTGATTTCTCACTAAGTACGGAATTACTGAAGTAGAGAATGTCGTACTTGATTCAAGTACGATTTTTTAAGTTCGGTTATTCTTGATTTAAGTACTCCTTGAACTTGAATTAAGTTTCGCCGTACTAGATTTAAGTCCATTTTGAATACGATTTAAGTTTTCGTGCACTAAAAATGTAAGTTGATTAATTTCTAAAAATAAGTATTTTGTTGTTCTGGATTCTAGAATTTGTGTACTTAAACTAAGTATGATAATACTTATTTCAAGTATTGTAGTATTTTCTCTTAAAGCTCGCTCGATTTATGAACTTATTTGCGGTTTTTTTTTTTTTTAACTTATAAGAGATGTCGGGAAGAAGAAATTAAGAAAATGTCATAACATACATATTTTTTTACACTTACCGTGACGAAGGTTTGAACCTGGGACCTCTACTCTAGTGAACGCGGCGAATGTATTATCTGTTCAGCCAGATCCGCAAACAATCCTAGTGCAGCTAATGGATAGTTAAAGCTAACATCGCTGCACTGAATGTATAAAGGCGATCGTCTCTCTTTTGAGAGAGATACCGTTACATTTTGTGTATGCGCGAGAGCGATTTTGTATACATTCATTTTTTTTTTATAAGTATTTTCTTATGTTATGGTTTTTATTTTCCTATAAATCTCTGTTAAAAACAGCAACCACGAAATATAAAAACAAAATATATTGTAATGAACTGCGAATACCCTTTTTGCAGATCAGATGTGAAACCACATAAAAACGATGCATGCATACTTACAAAGGGTATTCGCAGTTCATTACCACATATAGACAAACGCATGTCAACCCTTTCTCTACCTACGTGAACGCACACAAGCATTCTTAGATCTTGACACAATGCACTCGTAAATACTCTTTTTGAATTTATGTGCATTCTTTAACATATATACGGTAGCTGCGTTGACAAAGTTACTTACAAGTGTCATAGAAAAAAAAAGTTAGGAAGAGTAGAAAAAGTAAAATATCAAAAATCGCTTCGAAGCCTGAGTCCGAGAATGTGAAAACAAATGCTGACGTATACACATACATACAAATATATGTATGCATGTATGTATGCAAACGCTCTTGTGTTGTTTTTGCTTATTTTCGGCTAGGTCCACTTGAAGCAGATCACAAACAGACGCACTGGCAAAAGCGTGCATATGTATATACATATAAGTCTATGTATGTGTGTATACGTAGGATCGCTGGCATAGCAGCGCATACATAAAGGGGGTGGGTTTTTTGTTGTGCTCGCAGCGAAAGCCAGCACAACAATGCCTTGTAATTTCCTAGCGCCACGCTACGCCTGCAAATTGAGCGGCGCATTGCGTTCGGCTGGCCTCTCTCAACACCCGAGAGAGACGTGGCGCCAGGCTTCCGATAGTTTTTGTTCACGTGAGTATGAGCACTTTGACGCGTCTATTATATATTTTGTCGGTGCTTATACTTATTTTAAGAATCTTGTACTTGTTTTAAGTATTTTAATACTCATTTCACGTATTTTGTGCTTGAATCAAGAATAAAATTCTAGAATCCAAAATACTTGATTCATGTTCATTCGATCTTATTTTTAGCACTGCTTTTTTCTACATTTGCAAAAATTTGATCAAAATCGGTTAAGAAATAACGGAGATATCGCAGTTTGAAGTTTGGTCACATACGCGTTACGTATGGGGTTAAGGGTATGTCCTAGTCGGGATTTCTCGACTAGAGCCTTCTTACTTGTTTTATATACTTTAGTGTACTTTTTTTGGCTTTGCAGTAAAGAGATGCCCATCGTTAACCAAAAATATATCGTTATTTAATCAATCGATTCTTTATATGTTTTTTTTGTGAAGGTACATAATTTATCAAGATTTGGACACCATTAAACATTTGGTCTCTATTGTTAATTATACTTTTAATTAAGACATCATTCACCACGACCAGAGATCAATATTTCTGTCCTGCAAGAAACAAAAGATACATTAAATATTTTTTTTAAGAAATTCTTTTTTAAGTTATCCGAAGACTTATATAGGATAAACAGCAAGAAGATAAAACCATCCCTAACAAGTAAAAAGGATCTAGTCGAGAAATCCTGACTAGGACATACACTTAACCCCAAATATAACCCGTACAGTCATTTGTGTGTAAATTATTTGATTTGGATGTTTATTGAATATAACGATTTTTATTAATCATTCAGATTAGAGTTTAAAGTAATTATGTTAATTGAGTTTGTTGTTTGTTGAATTTAAAGATCATTTAAATTTGAGTTAACAGTTCTTTGAAAGGAGCGATACCCTGCTCTTCCGTCTATTACCGATTAAAAACTGGAAACTTGAATACTAAAAGGAAGCTAGCCCTCGACATGCAGCAACGATGCCGACGACAACTCCTCTGCTGCGCGTGTGTCGTGTTTGGCAGCATCCGGCGCAACGGCAGCTGAGCTCGGTCCGCTAACCAGGAATTCGCTTACTCTGCGTTCCATCGGTTGGCGGCCACAAGCGCTATTCTGTCGCACTGTTATGTGTTAACTACTTCCCCTTTTGAAGACCGACCGATCAGTCGCATTGAAGTTGCTTAACGGGAGTTCAGGCGATTGACTGCCGACCGATAACAGCAATACGGTCCTGCAATGGTAGCACAAGCTAACAGCACGATGATGACGGAAAACATTAATCTGTTTCCGCTTGTGACGCTCTGTCTAACCTCTCTGATGTAGTTTAGGTTATCTTCGCTCAGTCGATGGATGTAAGGAAGACTAAGCACCGTGTCATGATGATGTTAAGTAGCGGCGTGGCTGCAACTGCCGGAAACCGGATTTGCACGCTGCTGCGGTTAAAGTACCGCGTGCCATAAGCGATGGTGTGTGTCTTAAAAACAACGAGGTTTGTCCCGTTCACCTTTACAGCGGCATGGTCGTCGTAGGAGAGTGTGGCACTACGGTCGTTTATGATTATGATGCCGTAATCCACTACAGTAACGGGATCGAGATGGCTCGGCTGTGTTTGGCAACGAGCCGTGCCTCCTGAGTGAAGACCCTGTGGGCAGCTGCTGGCTTTGGATTGTCTGCACAACGTTGCGGTGGCGGAGTATGAACAATTTGCTACAGCCAACATCTGGCCATCGTAATCGGCCACTAGGTTATCGTGAAGCTGAAGTACATTATCGTTGTGGGCGACTGGGAAAATCCATCACATTTCTGCATTGCTTGCTTATGATAGTGAGTTGGTTCAAAACTGAATTTTCGGTCTACTTTAATGGTTGATACTTTTAAAATGTCGGTGATTGGTGTCCCTGTGACTTGGTCAGTGAGAATATTTATCAGCTCCGAGTGATCTATAATTGATGGGTTTAATTCATACCTGTTAAGAAGTGATAACTAATTGTAGTCATTATTAGTTAATTTTTTATACTTTGATACCAAAGGTATCATAGTATATTGGGTTTGTGCAATGTCCGTCATGGTGTCCGTCCGTCTGTCCGTCTGCCTGTATGAACGCAACTTTTTTCAACACCCTTCAAGCTAGAGCCTTGCAACTTTGCAAATATCTAGGTACATGCCTTCGTCAGACAAAGTGTTAAATGTAGGGCTCTACGACCTCAGGGGGCCTGGGAAATCGATAACAAGTCGATACACCTCGATGTGCAAATTGATAAAACACATATATATCCCACATTTTAGTAGCTAGAGTCACCAAATTTGATGGCAAGATAGCTGGTAACATTCCCCAAAAAACTGCTTTAAAAGTTTGGATGCCACGCCCACCTATTCCGCCCCCAGCCCCCCTCCAATTATAAACAAAAATGCCTGTATCTTCTACAGTTTTGAAGCTATAGCCACCAAAATTGACATGAAGGTAGATACTGACATCTGACAAAGTTATGCACCAAAACATTGGATGCCACGCCCCCAAACAACGGGATATGCCCCACCGCCCTAAAAAAAACCGGAAGGCATGTATCTTCGCCAGTTTTTAAGCTAGAGTCACCAAATTTGGTATGAACATTGGTAGTGACATCCGTAGCAGGTGTACATCAATGTTTTGGATGCCACGCCCACTTATTCCGCCCACCGCTATATCTCTCTCAGTTTTTAAGCTAGGCTCTTCAAACTTGGTATGAACATTGTTAGTGGCATCCGTAACAGATCTGCATCAATGTTTTGGATGCCACGCCCACTTATAACGCCCACCTCTATGTCTTTGTCAGTTTTTGAGCTAGAGTCTCCAATTTTATACCCAAAACCCTCATATATTACTATTTGCACTCAGAATCCTTAACACAGCTATGTGAACTGGTATCAAAGTATATCGCAGTCGGTTGCGTCCGACTGCAACGTTTTTACTTGTTTTTAGTTGAAGAGTTGAACTAGTCATTACCTTACGACTATTTTTGGTTTTGCACAACTATATAATGATTACGATTACAAAAATTCAAAAATAATCTGAAACTATCACAAATAATAAAAAAAACAAAAATAATCAGAAATAATCAAATTGATTATTTTTGATCATTTTCGATTATTTTTATTATTTTGATTATTTTTGATTATTTTTGACTATTTGTGGCTATTTTTGACCAATTGTGACTATGTTTCATTAAAAAAATAAACAAATTATTCCAACAACATAGTTTAATACATAAACGTTTTGTGACGAATCACAAACTTTTTCACTTATTAATACAACATTTAACAAACATTTTATAAAAAAATACTCGTCAAAAACATTGATAAATAAGGAAGTAAGACTGAATTTTGATAAAATATAATTTTACCAAAAATCAAAAAATTCATCAAATAAATTTACATGTTGTTCAAACTTTATCCACCTCCACAAAAATTTTTTTTTTTGAAATATCAATTGCTGATTTATGATTTACTATGAAGGTGGGTTTTTACAACGCTCACGCCGTAGCTATTTATCGTCTATGGCCCCATTAAAAATACTTTCTGCATTTTTTATACCAAGGGAAGTCGACAGAATTCAAACTTTCCACCATTGACTGAAAAAGCCGTTTTTTGCGATCCTGCTCTGCCAGAGTGAACCAAATGAACCTCAGTTACTTAAAATGGTAATAACTGAGAATAACTGGATAAAGGAAATACACTATAAGTCAAGTTATCACCAGATCACTCTGGCAGAGCAGGATCGCAAAAAAACGGCCTTTTCAGTCAATGGTGGAAAGTTCGAGTTCTGTCGGCTTCCCTTGGTATAAAAAATGCAGAAAGTATTTTTAATGGGGCCATAGACGATAAATAGCTACGGCGTGAGCGTTGTAAAAACCCACCTTCATAGTAAATCATAAATCAGCAATTGATATTTCAAAAAAAAAATTTTTGTGGAGGTGGATAAAGTTTGAACAACATGTAAATTTATTTGATGAATTTTTTGATTTTTGGTAAAATTATATTTTATCAAAAAATCAGTCTTACTTCCTTATTTATCAATAAATTTAGCTCACAGTGACATTCATATATGAGTTTTGAATTGTAGCTATAGCTGTTTAGTGCTTTAAGAGCTGCTTGACTGTCGGAGAGTATACGAATTTTAACTCCTACCAACTGTCTGCTATTCAGTCTGTACACCGCCTGTAAAATAGCGAAAGGCTCTGCCTGCAAAATGGTGCATTCAGCATCCAGTGAGAGAGAGATGTGTGTGCGAAGACCCACTATGCCTGCTCCTACCCCTGATGCTGTCTTGGATCCATCTGTGAACCAGTTTTGTGCATCATTTATCCAAGATGAATTGGAGGTCCATTGCTCTCTACTTGGAAAAATAACATTGTAGTTTTTTATGAAACTATGGATAGCTTGGCTTTGGTTTAGCATTTTGGTCTTGTCGAGGATTTCCTCTACGCTATTCAATATACCCAGGTGTCCTCTAAGATTGCCCTTCTGGTACTTGTTGCTAACATAGAGTCCCACAGTCTGCTTTACAGCCTTCCTCTATTGCTAGGTGTAAGGGAGTTAGGTCTAGAATTGCTTCCAGTCTTGATGTCGGGGTCGTCCTCCAAGCCCCTGTAATACTAAGGCAAGCTAGCCTTTGTACTTTGTTAAGTTTGTTGATAGCGGTGCTTTGTGTGGCTTTTTCCCACCATAACGCCGCCCCTTACAGAATCATCGGTCTAACCATCTGGGTGTACGCCCAGAGCATCTGCATGACAGCCCAGAGAGATCGAGTTTATTTCGTGGTTACCGCTCTCAGGTGTGCATTCCAAGTGAGTTTGCTATCCAGAGTTACCACTAGATATTTGACCTATGTACTCAGAGGCACAACTGTGCCACTAACCTTTAAATCTGGAAACTCAATAATCCTTTTGTTGGTGAACGGGATTATGATGGTCTGCCTAGGGATGATAGAGAGCCCCTCTGAGGTACACCAATTTACGGTTTGATCAACTGCCCGTTGCATGAGGTCCGCGAGAATCACTTTTTCTATGTCCATGAACACACTTTGTGTCAATTGCCTTTTCTATTGCGGTTGTAAAGAGATGCAGTGCCGTCACCGTGAAATTACCATTCTGGTACGCGAATTGCAGTTTGTGAAGCGGGTTAGCTTCTAGTATTTTCTCCATGGTCTTTAGCATGAAAGAGGAGAGACTGATTGGACTGTATGATTTTGGAGAGCATGGTGGCTTGTCCCCGCCGTTAGAAATGAATATTACCTTTACTGCTCTCATTGATCTTGGAATATATCCCTGCAGAAGGCTGGCCCGATATATGGAAACCATTTTCCTAATGATGACCCCATTGCCCTTAGATAACTTGGCCGGAAATAAGCCATCTGGACCAGGGGATTTATGGGGTTTGAAGGAGTTTATTGCCCACTCTACCCTTTCATAGCTAACTATACTTTTGATTATGGGGTCTCCGGCCCTTGTGTGCCTCAGTTCCTCTGTATCAGGGTCTCCCTCTGTGCTGCAGAATGAACAGTCAGGAAAGTGAGATCTAAGAAGAACCTCTAAAGTATCTTGAGAATCGTTGGTGTATACACCGTTCGGGCCTTTAAGTGTCCCAATTGGTCCTCCACTGGCTTTTGATAGGACTCTCTGAACCCTTGCAGTTGAGGGTATGTCCCTAAGGTCCTCACAGAAGTTTCTCCATGAGGATCTCTTGGATTTCCTTAACTCCCTATTACAGCTAGTTAAGTTTGACTTGTAGTTTTCCCATTTGTTGATCCTTTTGGCCCTATTGAATTTTGTTCTTGCTTCCCTGCGCAATTTGTCAAGTCGTGAGTTCCACCAGGGGACTCTCTTGCTAGAGGCATCAACCCTTTGTGGACAGCAGTCATTGAAGGTTGAGACTAGACCATACGTCAGGGTATTGACTGCCCTTTCTAGCTTCTCAGTTTTTGTTAATTGGGGTCTATTTCCCGATAGTTTTAACGCTAGAATGTCGGACTATTTCGTCCAGTTAGTGGTTTTTGGGCTACGGTAGAGCACAGCGCTCCTCAACGGTCCCTTAAGGTCAAAGAGAATATGCCTTTGATCAGACATTGAGGCCTCCTCAGACACTCTCCATTCTCTAACCAAGTCTATGGCTCTGTCAGAGACCAGTGTTAGATCTAAAACCTCCTTTCTTATTAAGTTAACAAAAGTTGGTTCATTCCCCCAATTTGCTACTGATAAGTTGGTTGATATAAGATAGTTTAAGAGTGACTCACCTCTGTTGTTTGTGTCTGTACTTCCCCATGCTAAGTGGTGGGCATAAGCATCACATCCAACTATCAGGACCTTCCGGTGTGTTCTGCAGTATTCCACTAAGTACCTGATAGTGTCCGTTGGAACCGCTTCGGAGTCACCAGGGAAGTAAGCCGAGGCCAGTACAGCCTCTTTCTTACCCCCTTCGATATCCAGCTCCAGTAGTATGGCCACCGTGTCGTTATCTATGAATTCTGTGAGAGGTAGAAATTTAATGTCAGTGCTTATGATTATTGCTGCCCTTGGTTTGGCCGCTGTTCTATCATATATTACCTGTGTGTTTTTAGTATTAAGACCTCTAATACGGCCTTTGAAGAACCAGGGCTCTTGTAGTAGCCCGATGTCCCTGGTGTTGCTAGCAAACCTTCTGCTAAGTTCCGCCGTCGCCGCTTTAGCGTGATGCAGGTTTGCCTGCTGACATCTTATTTTGGCGGCGGATCAGCACCGGAGGCATTTAGAGAGCTTAGCGTATTCTCGTCAATCTCCATCCCGCTGACTTGGTTTTTAAGTTCCTCCTCAGTGGTGTCCTCACCCTTGATTTTTAGGTTGACTTGTCCAAGGCGGAAATTAACCCTTCCCATCGATTCGTCGATTGTAGCTGCCGATTTCTGATCAACAGCCAGCACTAGCATTGCGGTGGAGCCATTCTCTACTCTCCTTAGGGCCCTCAAGGCCGAGGTGTTTAGGCCTTTATTTTGTGCCTGTAGGAAGTTAAGCACTTTGGCCGTTTCCATTCCTGCGGATTTGGGGAAGTAGCCGACTGCAATTCTGGGGTGAGGAATCTTCGATTCCTCTGTCGACCAGAGTGCAGCGCCCTCCCACGGCGTCATTTTGACCACCATCGCCTTTACCCACTCAGCTGTGTCGCAGTCTTTACAGAGAAGCGCGAGATACCCAGCTTTAAAGGTGGAGCCTAGGAAGGCCGGTTTTATCTGCCCATGCATATGCTCCAGTACCTTATTCTCAATTGCGCTGGATATGGAATCCATTTGCGCGGTTGTTAGGGCCGTTTTGGGATAGTCCCTTGCCAATACCGCCAGGTTGATTCCTACACCAGCCTCATTTGGTTTAGCATACTGCTGTTTTTTGTCGGCCTTGGTGCTTGTTGCTCCCTTATCCGGCACAGAGCCACGCTCCTTATTCACAATTGCTTGGTGATGTGAGGCAGAGGTCTGCCTTTCATTCACCTTGAGGTGGAGGGCTTGTCATCCCTCATCTTTTTGCCACTGAGCTCTGATTCCTTGACCTCTGCCGTTTGGGGCGTGCTGTTTCTCCTCTTCTTTACTAAGTCCCTGCCGCAGAAAGAACACCAGTCTCTTCTTACCAGCGCCGCTAAGTTTTGGCAATTTGGGGCCAACAACACTTTCGGTGGTTGGTGTACTGGTGCTTTGCGGTGGTTCCACCACTGGGGCACATACACGTTGGTGTTGTTGGTTTTGAGGTGTTGTCACCTCTGTATTGTGTCCCTTAGGGCCACTCTCCTCCTCAACATCGGGTTTTTGTATAATTTGGTTCTCATTTTTGATCCCACGAGTAAGATGGCAACCGGTAAACACTACGCTGTGCCGTACCGTAGTGTGGCCGATTAAAATGAGGCCGCGCCACCGTACCCCAAGTCCGCATAGGCACTAGGCGCCCCCCTAGCCACGCATCTCTTGGCATATGCTGTTCCACCATTAGATTGGGGATTTTATTGAAAAGAGTTTACTCTCTTTCGCCCAACTTAATTTAGCCAGGTTTCCTGCCAGAGACGTGACCTACACAGGACCCTGTTACCAGCAGCCACCACGAGGAGGTATAAGTTGCACTACCGACTTTCTGGCAGTTACGGAGCAGGAGCGGGGCTCTACACTTCGCGGTCGACGGGTCGACCACGGAGCATGGACCACCATTCCTAATTTAGTCCCCCTACACAGACTGACGGCCGACTGCTGGACATACCCTTACCCCATATGTTACCCGTACAGTAATTTGAGTGTATTCTTCCAGTGACCAATATGACCAAACTTCAAACTGCGATATCTCCGGTAATTGTTAACCAATAATCCGGACTAAATCGACTCGGCTATTGATGCTGTTCAAGAATATAAATACTTTATGGGGTCGGAAATGCTTTTGTCTGTTAAATACATTAGCACGAAACTATTATACCCATTAACCCATTTTATGGGTTAAGGGTATAAAAATAAATTATTCAACGCTTATAATTTGTTCTGTGTGATACAACTAGTCTTCAATCAATCTCATCAATTAAAATAATTTTCCTTTACATAAATAGTATTACAAATAACTTTTTAAATTTTTGTGTTTGGCATGAATATTTTTGAGTGTTCTTCTTCTTGGGTTGAGCCCAACTAATTATACCCATCTAAAAAATTCACGAATTGCATTCCCGCTTTTAAAGACGGTGCGTCATGTTTCTTAGTTTCGATAATGTTAAAGTGATATATATCTTCCATTCTGAGCACTATATTCAAACCCGAATTCGAATTAAGGATTGGGAAGATTATCAATTTTGAATCAATCAATTTCTGACCAGAACTTAGCCTGGAGCCGTTTTGAGATTGACGCGCTTATATAAAAGAACAGATTGACCGACATGGACTTATCGACTCTACAGTTACCGGCGATCAAGAATATACTTCGTGAGGTCAAAATTGATTTCTTCTGTTTGTTTCATACATTTGCACAAAACCATACTCGCTTCACCCATTTCAAAAGACCAAGTATAATAAGTATAAACGTTGCAGTCGGACGCAACCGACTGCGATATACTTTGATACCAGTTTACATAGCTTTGTTAAGGATTCTGTGTGCAAATAGTAATATATGGTGGTTTTCGATATAAATATCAGGCAGAAGGGGTTGGCGTGAATCCAAATTTGTGATGCATATCTGTGGCTGATGGCACCTTGTATCTCCCTACCAAGTATGCAGACTCTAGCGCAAAAAATGAGAAAGATATAGAGGTGGGCGGTATAAGTGGGCGTGGCATCCAAATTTTGATGCAAATCTGTTACGGATGTCACTAACAACGTTCCCACCAAATTTGGTGACTCTAGCTTGGCGAAGATATATGCTTTTCGGTTTCTTTTTGGGTGGTCAGGCAGGTTGTTTGGGGGCGTGGCATCCAAAATTTTCATACATATATGTGTCAGATGTCAGCATCTACCTTCCTAACAAGTTTGGTGGCTATAGCTTTAAAACTGTTGAAGATACAGGCATTTTCGATTATAATTGCAGGGGGCTGGGGGCGGATGAGGTGGGCGTGGCATCCAAACTTTTGATGCAATTCTTTGACTCTAGCTGCTAAAATGTGGGATATATATATATATATATGAGATTTATCGATTTGCACATCGAGGTGTATCGACTTGTTATCGATTTCCCAGGCTCCCTGAGGTCGTAGAACCCTAAATTTGACGAAGGCATGCACCAAGATATTTGCAAAGTTGCAAGGCTCTAGCTTTAAGGGTGTCGAAAAAAGTTGCGTTTATGCAGACAGACGGACAAACGGACCGACAGACACCATGACGGACATTGCACAAACCCAATATACTATGATAGCTTTGGTATCAAAGTAAAAAAATGTGTCTAATAGCTAAGCTATCAACTTTCATATTAATTTCAAAATGTCTGAAAAAAACAAGAACAACAAAATTTCCCCGACGACCAAGACATTAATAAAAACATATTAAAAGATATAAAATCCCATTGCATATTTCTGCACTCTTGGCTTTAACATGTACATGCGCTGAAAACAAAACGCCAACAGTGACCTTTCTGTGTGTTGCGTTTACAACGTGCTACCAGTAATTTAAATTAACATTCTATTTCAAGTATATACATCTATATCAGCTATGTCCAAGCTGAGAGAGCTGTCAGTGCATTGGTGTGCATAACACTGAACAAATAATAACTTCGGCTGTGGCTTGACTTGCTTCGGCTTGTGTCTGTGTGAAACGAAGTGCCAAAGTGCCCAAAATGGGCATTCTATGGACATAGCTGATCTATATACAGATATAAAAGAGTTTGTCCTGACTGACTGACTGACTGACTGATTGTTGAAAGACCGTACTAAGCGAAAAGAGCTAGAAGGCTGAAAATTTCAGTACTAAGCGAAAAGAGCTAGAAGGCTGAAAGTTTCACCAAATATTCCATTCAAGTTAAAAGTGAGCACTAAGAAATGATTTTTATTTTGGACAACGCCTTCGAGTACCTCCCATACAAATTTATCCTAAATTTGTCATTGTCACTTTACCTCATTTCACTACTGGCGCGTCATTGTCGCACAAGCTGGGAGTTTGACCGCAACCGAGTTTACAAAAATAAAACACATGACCCATTCCACTACTGCCACCTGAATGTCGCACAAGCGATCGCGAGCGAGTTTACAAAAACAAAACACATGCGCTGTGACGAAGCGGATTATAACTATTATAATTACTATTATATGCATTGTTTGCGCATGGGCTGCAGCTCGAGACTCGGCCGCAAAGTCATAAAAAAAAGGTTCGTACACTTGCAAAACGGATTTCCGCTTCTTAATAATACATATAAACATATAAGTGAGTAATGCGCTTGAAAATTTAAATTTCATAATTTTATTATGTACACGTATCACTTTGCACAGTGCACAGTTTTTTTTTTTTTTGTTTTTTTTGGATTTGTGTGCTTTTGACAACTGATCTAGGTAGCGTTTGTTGTTGTTGTACAAGTTGTTGTTGGGCTCGCACTGCTACTTTTTGTTGGTGTCATTGATTCAAAACTAATCAATTTGAACATAACTTGGTGCGTCTAGAAAAGTTTTGCACAACAGAATATGCTACGGGGGTGGGTTTACCATTACGTATTGATAAAGTATTTTTTGTTTACTTTTCGTGTCGCCATTTCTGCTTTGGTTTGTTTTGGTTTTGTTGTCATTGTAAGTACATACACATGAGTCAGTGCCATTGCCATGGGATGGATAATTATTATACAAATTATTTGACTTTAATTATTTATTGAAATGCTTCATTTTGATAATTTATTATTATTTTATTGATTATTTCGATAAAATATTGAACACCCCTCCCCTCTCCCTAATAAACTAAAAATATTAAGCAAAATAATTTAATAATAATATTGCTTTGTCAAATACATTCCCTTTTCATAAAATGCATTCAGCAAGAAACGGCCAAAATAATACAAAAACATAAAAATTACATCCTTCACCGGCAAGAAGTTCTTGGTCCAGTTTATTTGCGCTTGCTTTTATCTTTGAAAACCAGAGTTCAATCCCCCCCTTAATAAAATTTTAATTTTTTTTTGGTTTGGTTTGGTAATTAAAATTGTTTATTTCTTTCAACAGTCTTATAAATTACCTTATAATATTAATAATTTTTTTGTTGATGACGGTAACGCTGTTTCAGCTGAAAGCAAAATATATTCATACATATGAACGTGGGTATTCGTGTGAGTGCGTGTCTGTGCGAAACGGCAACACGCAACAAGAAACAAGTAAAAACGTTGCAATCTAAAACTTTCAAGCAGATCTGTTGATGTCACTAACAATATGCCCACCAATTTTGGTGACTATAGCTTAAAAACTGGCAAAGATACATGCGTTTCGGTTTTTTTTAGGGCGGTGGAGCATGGCCCGTTGTTTGGGGGCGTGGCATCCAAAATTTTGATGCATATCTGTGTCAGGTGTTAGCATCTACCTTTCTACCAAATTCGGTGGCTTTAGCTTCAAAACTGTAGAAGATACAGGCAGATTTGCTTATAATTTGAGGGGGGCTGGGGGCGGAACAGGCAGGCGTGGCATCCAAAATTTAATTTAAAATTTAATGCAGTTTTTTGAGAAATGTCACCAGCTATCTTGCCCCAAAATTTGGTAACTCTAGCTGCTCAAATGTGGGATATATTTGTGTTTTATCGATTCGCACATCGAGGTGTATCGACTTGTTATCGATTTCTCAGGCCCCCTGAGGTCGTAGAGCCCTAAATTTAACACTTTGTCTGACGAAGGCATGTACCAAGATACTTGCAAAGTTGCAAGGCTTTAGTTTTAAGGGTGTCGAAAAACGTTGCGTTCATACAGACAGACGGACAGACGGACGGACACCATGACGGACATTGCACAAACCCAATATACTATGATACCTTTGGTATCAAAGTATAAAAATCACGAATGTTTAAACGCAACTTGAAATCTGCAATTCCACATATATTTGTATTTGTTTCTGGTTTGCTGAATGGGATGTCCTGTTTAAGTCTTCCCAGTTAATCGTTTTTTTTTCTCCTGTTGGTTGGGTTAAGATAGCATTGGACTTATACCCCGATTCCACTACAAGCAAAATGCATGTATGCAATTGGAACTCGGGAATGCTGCATATATTGAGTTTGAATCTAGTTTCCAGAATGGGAATCATGTTTAAATTTTCCCCGTTGGTAGCCTTTTTTCCCAGTTGGTAGGTTTTATACCTTGGTAGGTTTTATACCAACTGGGAAAAAAGGCTACCAACTGGGAAAATGTAAAAATTAACATTACAGAGCACTTTAACAGAAGCGATATCAACAAATTGTTAATCGATATTGGTTTTAGCAGTGCCATTTTGAGTATTACAGCTGACAAGCATGTGTAAAAATAAAAATCCATCCAAACGTACCAGACCCTGTTAAAAAAATATGCTGAATGCAATTGGTTTTGCAGTGGAATCGCCTACATTCCCGACTTGCTGTTAATGAAAAATTCTGATTAATGGAATCGGGGTATTAGTATTTAGAAGTACAGAACCTCTGAACAGAACTTTAGCATAATATATACAACATTTTTGTATCGATATATGGTCAAGAGCAAAAGCCAGAAAAGTATACAGCTGTCAACTGTCACTTGCGTTTAAATGTAGTTACTCTCCCAATTACACCAGCGGAAAACTTGGAGAGCTTTAAAAATTTCAGATTTTAGGAGGTTAAAGTAGTATTCAAAACTTTATTGCGACATGTATGTCTCTAGCCTTAAGGGTAACCTAAATACGGACAGATGTTAATTATTATATTATTTTTTCCCAAAATTAACTTTATGCTTTTAAATTCAAGGTTAAGGTCTTCTTGTTGTTACTTTTTGCAATGCATCTGTAATATTCCATGCTACACTCCCTTAAATAGGAGACCAGTAAACTATGCGCATTTATTATGATAATTAAACTTTCATTAAGGCTAAGTTAGACACGTGAGTTGTTCAACGTAGCTGCATGTTTGTTGACATTCTTTGGAATCATCATAATTTAAAACGATTCTGTACCTGTAAAAGGTGTGTGTGTGTAATGTTAGCATCCAGTACAAACTGACTGCTTAAATGTTGTCGCAACTGGCACTTGTAACCAGGTGGACTACGGAGAAATAATGAATGCTTCTTTAAGTTGTAAGAATACACTGATTTTATTAAGGTAAAAGTCACAATATTTATAGGTAAAAATTGCTTAGCTTAGAGGTGTGTGTTGTCAATTAAAATTAGGTTAATGTGTATTCAGCAGTTGCATGAAATGCAGACTAGCATATTTCGCAACTACCGGGTTGGCTGACCGTTACTATTGCGACACATATTGTACAATGTGCAGTCAGCGATATTCTGTGTATTCAGCAATAATTTAGTATTGCTTACAGTTTATTGTGTAATTGTGTATGATTTGACCTATTTAAGTAAAATGCTAACTGTGTTACAATTTGTTCTTAAGTTACGTAAATGCGCACAAACATTCTCCCGGGCGTTGAAGCGGTGTTCAACCATCATCTAGATCCAGCGTAAATCGTCTTGGGGATGCTGAAGGTTCGGACGGGTTGACTGCTTCGTTCCTGGTGGCTGTGGGTGGACAAGTCCAACGTCGTTGCGTCCGCATTGCATATGCACATAGTAGTAAAACAGATACCGCTAAAGCAGCGTAAGCGGCTATGTGATGATGTTGGACCGAGCTTATTTGGTTGGGTAGCTCTTCTTTATTGAGTGTTGCCAACTTTACCTGTAAATCATCCAGATCCTTGTCATTTTGTGCGTTGTACTCCGATATGTCGAGAGTTGTCTCGGGTACCTTTGTGATGTTTGGCTTGATAATGTCACCAAAGCGGGCGTAGCCTTGTCTTATTTGACTCGTGACAGTGCCAAAGGTACTGATGCTAATGTCTGCGTTGCGTGCAGTACAGCCAGATGATAGCGTTAGTAGTCCGCTGTTTTGTAACTGGATAGTTGACGGTATTCCGCTGCATACGGCTTGTAGTTCCATCACAGTATGTGTTGCGAAGATCCAGTTGTTCGGCTGTTGTGTTTTTTCCCATACCATTTTGGTTGTTCTGTACGTTATTTGACACGTTGTTGGTGTCTTGTTGGTAAACAGTTGAAATTCACATCGGTTGTTAACATCAAATACAGCTTGGTGATCAAAGCATATGTATTTTTCGCTGGGTAATGTACGGCAGCGTTGTAGATCATCTTGTGTAAGTCCCATGAATTGGTCCCTGTGGTTGTTTACACCTATAATAGGTGTTTTTAGCTCGAACAATCTCCAACTAGTTGTGTTCCATACTGGAATTGGCACCATATTAAACAGCTCGAGTATTGATGTTGACACTAGGGGTAATATTACTCTGAATATCACATGAGTGTCGGTGGCTGTGCCTTCTGCTCGCATAATTCTGTAAAGTTGAATTACATTGGATGATGTCACGGGTACCATTTGATCTGGTGGCAAATGATCCCGTATTTGATCCAACTGCTCCCTCAATTGTTTAGGGGATACCAACATTGGGCTTATTGTGTGGTGGCGAACTCCAGTTAGTACGTCCAATATTTCGGATTGCATACGCTGAAGAGATGTTGCTAGCAATGTCAATTGAGTTGTCAATGCCAAGTAGTTTTCTGTAAGACGTGCGCCCGTGTACTTTCCTCTGCTTTGGCTAATGGCAGCTACTTGTTGTTCAAGTAGCCTGAGACGCTTGTCCGAGGTTGTCCTTGTTTTCTTGACAACATTAATGGTTGAGTCGAGTACAGAGGTTTGATTTTTCAGCAGTGTTAGTAGAAATTCCTCGTTATTTTGCACCTTCTTTATGACCTTAGTCATTTTGTTAGCATAGTCTGAGTCTAAAACTCCAAACAGACTGTTCGCAATATTACCCACAGCGTCAAATGGGGAGCGGCGTTTCCGAGTATGTTGCATGAGACCGTTAGCCATTTGTAACTCATCATACAAGTGTCGATAGTGCTGTGATATTGCGTCACATGTATGGTTGTTGTTTAGCTCTGGGCATATGTACTGGAACTCCTTGATGCCTGAATTAAACGTGTTCATGTCTCTCCAGTATGGGTCCAATTCATAGTAAATAACTATTGTCCAGTCGGATATCGCTCTCATCGTTGTGCCGATTTTTTCATAATATACTCCTGGCTTCGAGTCGAACCTTGTCACCGATACTGACTGTGCTAGTACCAGAGGTAGCATTAGAAGCAGGACTAACAAGGAGGAGGTTATAGTAGGTGACGTTAACCGTCTTCGCTGAGCAGCTGGCGTATCCCTTTTATCCGTATCCTCTTCTTCCATACTGGGTCGTTTTTTGGCCGTTTCTTCTGGAAAGATCGGCGCCAGCCTGTTGATGGCGCGCTTGTAAATGCCGGAGGCGGTCTTAACGTCAACCACTCGTACATGGTTATCCAGTCCTGGATATGTTTTTATGATGCGTCCCATAGGCCAGCTCATCACCGGTATGTTGTCTTCTTTGATAAGGACCAACATGCCTTCCTTAATATTGGGATTAACGGTTTTCCACTTGTGTCTGGCTTGAAGCTCTTGCAAGTATTCCTCTGACCATTGCTTCCAGAATCCTTGCTTGATTCTGGATACTAATTCCCAACGTTTCAGTAGGGATTTCTCATCGCGGTCGGCGTTGACATCAGGTGGAGCCGTTAGCGTTTCACCAATCAGAAAATGTGCTGGGGTGAGAGCTGTAGTGTCCGTAGGATCATTTGACATCGGGGTTATTGGGCGTGAATTCAAGATAGCTTCGATTTCGACGATCACCGTGTTAAGTTCTTCAAATGTGAGGGTCGCAGTGTTGGTTGTCGTTACCAACAATCGCTTTGCCGACTTGACTGCAGCTTCCCATAGGCCTCCAAAGGATGGCGCTCGTGGCGGGATGAATTTGAAGGCAACTTGTTTCTTATTGCAGTGATTAATGATCTCTGCTTGTGCCTTCTCTCCAAAAATAGTTGATTCCAGTTCCTTCAGCTGGTTGTTCGCTCCGACGAAGTTGGTTGCGTTGTCACAATGTATTGTTTGACATTTGCCACGGCGGCTTAAGAAGCGTCGCAAAGCTCCCAAAAAGGCGCTTGTGGTTAGATCGCTTACCAATTCAAGGTGAACCGCCTTTGTAGAGAAACAGCAGAATACGGCTATGTATGCCTTGTCTGGTCTTTTTCCTCGAAGTTTGTGGTGAATCCATATTGGTCCGCAGTAATCTATGCCTGTTGTCAGAAACGGGCGTGTTGGCGTTACTCGGTCGGCTGGCAAGTTACCCATAATTTGGTTCATTAATTTAGGCCTTGCCTTGTTGCATGTCACGCAGTTGTGAATGATATTCCTTGACATTGTTTTGTCGTTGAGGATCCAATATTGTTGTCTAGCGGTTGCTCGTAAGGCTTGGGCACCGCAATGCATATTGTCTTCATGCAGATCTTTTAGTAGCATTTTTACTATTGGATCATTGTAGGGTAGCAAAATCTGGTGCTTTGCATTGTACGGAAGTGGCGTTTGATCCAATCTGCCACCAACTCGTATAAGTCCGTCGGGTCCTTGTATTGGGGACAGCGATGAAATGGAACTCCTTTTTTCCACCATCTTGTGACGCTGCAACGTTTTTAGCTCAGCAGCAAATTCCACTTGTTGTATTGTCCGTAAGATTACGTTGCGAGCGTGATTCAATTCCTCGATGCTTAGAGTGACAGTTTCTGATTTGGACCTTTTGTAACAGAATCGTAACATGTAAGCCACAATGCGTTGTAACTTGTGAAACGAATGGCTGTGTCTACAATTATACAATTCTTCACCCATTGTAGATGGAGATATTGCTAGACTTATATGTATCGTTTTCCTTTCTAGATTGCTGGGACTGATATTGGGTAAGGCTGACCATTTGTCTGGGGAGCCATGCAGAAATAGTGGTCCATACAACCATAAGTTGTGCTCGTGTAGTTTCCGCGCCGATATTCCTCTTGAGAGTACATCTGCCGCGTTGTTGGCCGATGATACATGCCGCCATTGAGTCTGGCTTGTCAAAGCCTGAATCTTCGCTATCCGGTTTGCCACAAATGTATGATATGTGGCGGCAGCTGCGTTGATCCATGAAAGAACCACCGTAGAATCTGACCAAAAGTATCCTGGTACCGTGTTGCTGTCGAGGCCTAGATCGCGTCGAACCCTTTCAGCAAGCTCTGCACCCAATAGTGCAGCACAAAGTTCCAGTCGAGGGAGTGACTGCTTTGCTGTTGGAGCCACTCGAGACTTTGAACATAGTAGTCGTACAGATATTTGTTTGTTTCTGTATGTTGCGCGTACGTATACTGCTGCGCCATATGCACGTTCAGACGCATCCACAAAGACGTGCAATTCTTTTCTAATTGGAGTCTTACCATCATAAACGTGCCATGGGATTTGCATTGAGTTCAGACTCTGCAAGTCGTCTCGATACTCCTTCCATTCATTTTGAAGACTTGTTGGTAACTCGTCGTCCCAATCAAGCTTTAATTCCCAGAGGCGTTGCATGAAGATTTTTGCCTTTACGACGACTGGAGCAAACAAGCCTAACGGGTCGAAGATCTGTGCCAGCTCCGAGCAGACTGCACGTTTTGTAATGACAGTTGCTGCACTGCTGTGAGTTCGACCGCCAAGTTGATACGTTTTGGGCATCCAAATAAGGCCCAATGTTTTTACACTGTATGGTTCCAGTGTTTCTCCGAGTTGTACATCGTTTACTGTGTCTTCCTTGGGGATTCCCTCCAATATTTGTGCATTGTTTGAGCACCATTTTCGCAGCTTGAATCCCGATGGCTGAAGAAGTTTGTTTAGTTCTTGTTGAACTTGTTTCGCTTCTGCGATTGTATCGGTGCCGGTCAGGCAATCGTCTACATAAAAGTCACGTTGTAGTACCTTTGCACCCATCTGCAGACTTTCCATGTGCTTCTTGGCCAAATGATCCAAACATTTTATAGCTAAAAATATTGCGGATTTTGTGCCATATGTGACTGTTTTTAGTCGGTAGTATTTTATTTCCTCCGACGAGCTGTTTCGCCATACAATCAGTTGATGAAACTGATTTTCCGGATTGATCCATACCTGACGATACATCTTTTCAATGTCAGCCGTAAACACATATCTATGTGTTTTGAATCGTAGTAGAATAGACATAAGATCGCTTTGCACTGTGGGGCCAGCATGCAGTATGTCATTCAACGATTTTCCAGTAGATGTTTTGCATGAGGCGTCAAATACCACTCGTAGTTTTGTAGTAGTGCTGTCCGGCTTCAATACGCAATGATGGGGGATAACGTAGTGATTTTTAGGGATCTGTTTCGGCGACACTTGTTTCATGTGTCCCAGTTTCTCGTACTCCGCCATGAACGCTGCGTATTGCTTCCACGTGTCTGCGGAGGTTCTGCGTTCTAACGAAATGAACCTTTTGGTCGCAATCTCCATGGACTCTCCCAGGGCTGAACAATGTTCAGAAAATGGAAGTTTCACGATGAATCTGCCGTCTACCGCCACTTGTAGGTGTTCTAGGAAGTGCTTCTCACAATGCGCTTTAATTGGTGTTCGGTGTTTTTCTGATGTATCCAAGCTATCCAATGTCCAGAATCGTTCCATTAGTTCATTTGTTTCCTCGTTGGTTGCAGATGCGCAGATGGCTGACGACTAACTTGAAGCATTAACTTTTCCAGCAATGATCCAACCGAACTCAGTTTTTTGCATCATTGGACCAGATTGAAACATTTTGTGTTGCTGTGGGAGCAGTATTGAAAAACAGTGCTCTGCTCCAATTAACATGTCGATTTTGCCTGGTCTGTTAAAGTTTGGATCCGCAAGTGGTAAATCGCTCGGCATGTCCCAATCAGCAGTGTTGATTGACTGGGCAGGTTGATCCGAAATTATATGAGGTAATACGAATGCTTCCAATCGCATCGTAAAATCGCTGTGTAGTGATTTAACAAGGACATTCACTCGAGCCTTGCTGACTCTAGGCTGTCCTCCGATGCCCTCAATCCGAAGTGTTGTGTCGTGACGTTTAAGTCCCAACATTGTCACAAGTCTTTCGGAAACAACGTTGATTTGTGATCCAGAATCCAGTAATGCCTTGAACGATGCTTGTTGTCCGTTGGTTGCTTGTACAGCTACCTTTGCTGTTGCAAGTAAGTTATAGTTTTGATTGTTTGCGGATGCCACAACTTGTGAGAGTGGCTCTGCTGCTGCTGATGTGATAGCATTTTCCAAATGCACAAGAGTGTGGTGCTTTTTGTTGCACTTAAAACAGCTAAAGTTGCTTGTGCATGCCTTGGTTTTATGGTCATGTTTTAAGCAGTTGACGCATAACCTTTGCCTTTGCACCCAGTCTAAGCGTTCGCTGACAGATTTTGCGCGAAATTCGTCACATTTAGATAAGTAATGACTTGTCTTTTTACAGAAAAGACACCCTTTTTGTGCACTAGAAGATGTTGCACATGTTGCGTTTTTTGGCTCCTTTTTAGAAACTACAGGTGCCTTTTTTCCAGTAGCCATAACCCGAACTCTCTGTTCTAGGAACTGGAGCATGGTGTCCAGTGGCTGGATTTCCTTCGTATTACCCAATGATTGTTCATAAAGTGTTTTGTTTGTGCCATCCAGCTTGTTTCTGATGATGGCAATGATGATTGGATCCCATGTTGAGATGTCAATCCCGAGTCCCTTCAGTGAGGCTAATGACTCTATGGTGGTGATGTGCAGCTCCTTTAAGGATCTCACATCGTCGCTGCAGGTTTGTTGCAGCAAGAGGCGATTTAAAACCCTAGATGCAATATCTCTAGGATTGTTGTACGCATCTACTAAAATTTCCCATGCGTAGAGATAGTTCTCTTCCCGTAGGTCGATGTGACGGATTAATCTTTCCGCCTCTCCGACTACGCTGGTTTTTAAATACCACATCTTTCGTATGGTCGGCATCTTTGTTTCATGTATCATACATGAAAACATATCGAAGAATTGTGTCCATTTCAGCGTATCACCATCAAATTTGGGAATGGAAATACGTGGCAAGTTGATGTTATCGGTGCACTCACTGTTTGAGTTGCTCGTAAGTGCATTCCGAACATCAGACTCTGCCTGGAGATACTCGGTGGCGTTGTAGCCACTTTCTTCTGGGTCCTCAAATTCCTCGTATATTTGGAAATAGACCTCTTGAGTTTTTGCCCATAGCGACTTAATAATGTCTGCATTAACGGGCTTGTGTTGCAGGGTGCGATTGATTGACGCAATCATCGCCTTTTGCCGTCGGCACAATGCATTAATCTTGTCATTGCTGGTTGGTCTGCCGCTCACTGAACCCGCAATTGTGACGGTCCTTGGCTCCATCGTTTTGCTTGTTGTTTGGTCCGCGATGTCGGCTTGTTCTAGTAGGTAGGTCCTGTGGTGCTCTACCATTGCCGCGACTTGCTCATAGAACTTAAAGTATTCATGTGACTCATCTAAGTTCTGAGAGTCCTTGATGAACTCGTGGTTAGTTTGGAACGCCGTCCACTTTTCCTCTAGTATTGAGGTCCTGGCTTGATAGTAGCCAGGTTTTGCTTTGCGTTCCGCTGAGTCCTTCTTGCAGTTCTTAACAAGCCTTGATATCTCTTGGCTAATGAATTCCTGCTCAGATAGGACATCTTCCAATTGGTGTGATTTTTCTGTGCTCATTTTGTCGCCTTGTTGACAATGAATAAGCTACCAGAATCACGTTTGTTTGTTGTTGCTTATAACTCTTTGATTACTCCTGACCCGGTGGAAGTGTTTTATTCGCTCGGCCTGAGCTGGATTACGCTTCTATTCGCAACCGTGTGGTGTGGTCGAAGGAGTAGCGAGTTATGTATGTTGTAGACCGGATCCTTCCTAGGAGTCCTTTATCGGGGTCACCAAAATGTACCTGTAAAAGGTGTGTGTGTGTAATGTTAGCATCCAGTACAAACTGACTGCTTAAATGTTGTCGCAACTGGCACTTGTAACCAGGTGGACTACGGAGAAATAATGAATGTTTCTTTAAGTTGTAAGAATACACTGATTTTATTCAGGTAAAAGTCACAATATTTATAGGTAAAAATTGCTTAGCTTAGAGGTGTGTGTTGTCAATTAAAATTAGGTTAATGTGTATTCAGCAGTTGCATGAAATGCAGACTAGCATATTTCGCAACTACCGGGTTGGCTGACCGTTACTATTGCGACACATATTGTACAATGTGCAGTCAGCGATATTCTGTGTATTCAGCAATAATTTAGTATTGCTTACAGTTTATTGTGTAATTGTGTATGATTTGACCTATTTAAGTAAAATGCTAACTGTGTTACAATTTGTTCTTAAGTTACGTAAATGCGCACAAACAGATTCTTAATAGTAAGCCATTTAGTTGTTGTGGAGCCACGTTTACAAAAGCAATTGTCTTATCTAGGCAACGACATTATCCAGATTAGCAAACGTAATGTTTACGTGTATAATGTATTCATTTTTATGTACTTTTAAAAGTGCTTTTAAATAAAGCTTAAGGATACTGGTTGATATAACAATCAGATTGTTATACTCTGATACCAAAGGTATCAGTAGTATATTGGTTTTGCGCAACGTTCGTCATGGTGTTAGTCCGTATGTCCGTCTGTCTGTATGAATGCAACTTGGTACATGACTCCATTAGACAAAGTGTTAAATTAAGGGCTCTAAGACCACAGAAGGCCTGGAATATCGATAACAAGTCAATACACCTCGATGTGAAAATCGGAAAAAACACATATATACCCTAAATTTTAGCAGCTAGAGTGAGGCAAGATAGGTGGTGACATTCCTTAATAATCTGCATCAAAAGTTTGGATGCCACGCCCACCTCTTCCGACCCCCGCCCACTCAAAATATAAACAAAATGTCTGTATCTTCCACAGTTTTTAAGCTAAAGCCACCGAATTTTTTAGGAAGGTAGATGCTGACATCTGACAAAGGTATGCATCTAATCTTTGGTTGTCACCAAATTTGTTGGGCATATTGTGAGTGACATTCGTAACAGATGTGCATCAAAACTTTGAATGCCACGCCTCTTATACCGCCCACCTCTATGCCTTTCTCAGTTTTTGGGCTAGAGTCTCCAAACTTGGTAGGTGGATAGAAGGTGCCATCCGCCACAGATATGCATCACAAATTTAAATGTCACGCCTACCCCTTCTGCCTGATATTTATACCCCAACGGGACATGCCCCACCGCCCATATAAAATCCGGAGTGCATGTATCTTCGCCAGTTTTTAAGCTAGAGTCACCAAACTTGATGGAAATATAGCTGGAGGCTGACATCTGACACAGATATGCATCAAAACTTTGTTTGCCACGCCCCCAAACAACGGGCTATGCCGCACCGCACTAAAACAACCGAAATGCATGTATATTTGCCAGTTTTTAAGCTCAAATCACCAAATTTGATGGCAAGATAACCATCCGCCACTGATATGCATCATAAATTTGAATGTCACGCCTAACCCTTCTGCTTAATATTTATACCCAAAACCCCCATATTTTACTATTTGCACACAGAATCCTTAACACAGTAAACTGGTATAAATGTATATTGCAGTCGGTTGCGTTCGACTAAAACGTTTTTACTTGTTTGTTTCAGCACATGTGGCGTAGCCTAGTACGTGTGAAAAGAGTAATGTTCGGGACAAAGCATAAAACTCATTTACACGAAAGAACGATCAATCGCTGTCTAGGTTTTGTTTTTGAGCTGCTCTTGTTCTCGTTGTATTCTGTCGCACACGTTCGAAACTCTGTTTTTGAGATTCATTTGCATGACTCTCTGCTGTCATGATTCTTTGAGCTGCATTTCTAGTCGACATTTGTTCTGTCAAATGATAAGCTCTTTTAACACGTCTCTCTGCTTCTCACATTGTTGAGCAAAGTTTTTTTTCGGTGATATTTGAATTTTTATACTTTGATACCAAAGGTATAATAGTATATTGGGTTTGTGCAATGTACGTCATGGTGTCTGTCCGTCTGTCGTCCATCCGTCTGTCTGTATGAACGCAACGTTTTTCGACACCCTTAAGGCTTGAGCCTTGCAACTTTGCAAGTATCTTGGTACATGCCTTCGTCAGACAAAGTGTTAAATTTAGTATAATCCATAGAAGCCAGCATCTGCTCAAAAAAGTTGCTTCGAAGTTCTCTTGAGACATTTCGTAGTTGCTTCATAGCGCGGTTTCATAAAATTCGGTCCCAGTGTCTTGAGCTCGGATGGCTACAGAGTCTCTTTTTTTGTGTCAGAAGGTCTCTGGTCTCTCTTGTTAGCGCTATTTTATAGGCGGTGCCTGTCCGAGGAGCAGGAGGCGTTGAGGCGGCCGCAGACCTGTAAATACTTTGTGTGAACTTATACCCCGATTCCATTAATCAGAATTTGTCATTAACAGCAAGTCGGGAATGTAGGTGATTCCACTACACAGCCAACTGGTTTCAGCATATTTTTATACCCTTAACCCATAAAATGGGTAAATAAGGGTATAATGGTTTTGTGCAAATGTATGTAACAGACAGAAGGAAGCATCTCCGACCCCATAAAGTATATATATTCTTGATCAGCATCAACAGCCGAGTCGATCTAGCCATGTCCGTCTGTCCGTCTGTTCGTCCGTCTGTCCGTCTGTATGAACGCGCCAATCTCAGAGACTATAAGAGCTAGAGACTTCAAACTTGAAACTTAAACTCTTCTATACCATGAAAAGATCAAGTTTGCTTTAAATTTTCGATAACATTTCTGGTTTCCGATATACACATGTGATCGATAACCAAAAAATCTTGAATATCAAAATTGTAAAAATGAGGTTTGAAACTACGGATAAAATAATGAACATTTGAAAAAAAATTTGATCAAAATCGGTTAAGAAACACCGGAGATATCGCAGTTTGAAGTTTGGTCATAGTGGTCACTGATTTAATACACATAAGTAACTGTAAGCGTTAAGTATCGGGTTAAGGGTACGTCCTAGTCGGGGTTTCTCGACTAGAGCCTTCTTACTTGTTTAACCAGGGTCTGGTACGTTTGGATGGATTTTTATTTTTACACATGCTTGTCAGCTGTAATACTCAAAATGGCACTGCTAAAACCAATATCGATTAACAATTTGTTGGTATCGCTTCTGTTAAAGTGCTCTGTAACGTTAATATTAACATTTTTCCAGTTGGTTGCCTTTTTTCCCCGTTGGTAGAAAACCGACCAACTGGGAAAAAAGGCTACCAACGGGGAAAATTTAAACATGATTCCCATTCTGGAAACTAGATTCAAACTCAATATATGCAGCATTCCCGAGTTCCAATTGCATACATGCATTTTGCTTGCAGTGGAATCGGGGTATTATCAACATCCACTTCAATTTCCTTACGAGAATTTAACGTAGTATTCAGCTGAATCAAGCTCTCCAAGTGATGACTAAAGGCAAGCAAGTCAGTGAGTTTGGTGACTAAACGAGAATTGACATAAGTTCTATCTGTCTCAATGCTGATGATCAAAGGCAAGTGATCAGAGCCCAAATCCCAGCTATGTGTTATAGTTGCTCGAGAATCTGGTATTCCGTGATACACTTCAAAGTCTATGCAGGAAGGCGTATGATTGGGCACATATGGGTACCTGGTTGGTGAGCCAGTTGCAAGGATCTTAGCTTCAGTGATAGAAATGGCTTTTGCTAGTTCTCGCCCCATAGCCAGTGTTGCTTTTGAAATGCTGTAAGCATTCCAAATAAGAATCTTTAGTGGATTCATTGTGGAGCTAAAACGTTGTTTTGGAACTAGGAGTAATTTTCAGCCCATTGCCTTAACATTTCAAATACCATCTTTTTAAGTATTCCAAATCGTAGATTGTCTTGACTTTTATACTGTTGCTGTTCTTGCTACTGCAGCTGCAGCCACATAAGAAATTGCTGTTGTTGTTGTTGTTGGATTTGCTGTTGCCATTCTTAAAACTGTTGCTGTTGTAACAATGCTTGGACATCAAATGAGTTATTTTGTGAAAATTCGACGTTGTTGCTGCGATATCTGTTGCGCTTGTAAATTGTTAAGACGTCGCAGAGCTGGTCCATCCTGAAAAGGCGTTGTATTTGAATATCCTTTTGCTACTGTAGCATAGGATACTCTTCTATTTCCACCAGTGCCTACATATAATTAATGTTGAACCTTATATTGCTGTTGTTTTGTTGGTTCGTTGGTTAGGCTGCAAGGTAGAAATTTGTTGATGGTCTCTAGAGATGAAAGTATTAGCATTCTTATTAAAATTATTCGGCTTTCTTGCAGGCCCCATAGATCTGCGAAGAAACTCCTGGTACATTTGGCACCCTTTAAAGCCAGCTATATGGTTACATGAACAATGGTAGCATGTGAGCTGTGCGTGTGCATTCTGTGGTTTGGTGGTTTCATCACACCTGGCACAATTGGGCTGTCTGCGGTAATATTTAGCTGTGTGGCCGTACTCCTTTCGACGATGACATTGTGCAATTTCAGTGGACTTTCGCATCCTTTCAATCCTGATTTTCTGTCGACATTATCCGTCCGTCCGTATAACACCATTAAAGCTACAGCCATGCAACTTTTTGAATACCTTGGTTAAAATTTAGGCCTCTACAACCTCAGGGGGCATGGGAGATCGATAACAAGTCGATTCACCTCAATGTGCAAATCGATTACATGTACAAATTTTGGATGCTACGCCCACCACTTTCACCCCGCGCCCAAAAGTCAAAATTGCCTGTATTTCCCACTGTTCTTAAGCTATAGCCATCATATTTGGTGGGAAGATAGATGCTGACATCTGTCACAGACTTGCATCAAAACCACGCCCCCAAACAACGGGCCATGCCCCACCGCCTTAAATAATGCATGTATTTTCGCCAAATTTAGTAGGAGGGCTGAAGTCACCATTCTCCAAAGATCTGCATTAAATGGAAGGAGTGGGCCTAGCCCACTTATGCCGACAACCGATTGAAGGTGCCATCCGCCACAGATCTGTATCACAAGTTCGGTTGTCACGCCTACCCCTTCTGCCTGAATTTTCTATACCCAAAACGCCCATATATTACTGCTGGTATTAGAGTATGTCGCAATCGGTTGTGTCCGACTTGAACGCTTTTACAATGTACATACATATGTTGATGATCTACCTTAGGTCATATCTTTGTATGGTGTCCATATGTATGCTGATGATGTGCAAATGTATGTGCTTCGACTTCTTAGTCAAATAAATGAATATATAAGATTTAGCAATTATGATCTGTCCAGTGTGTCCAAGTGGACAAGTAACAATGGTTTATATCTAAATCCGTCTAAGTCTAAATGTATAGATATCTACAAAAAGTACCTGAACACGGACAGTTGAAGTAACTTGTAATTGACAATGCAGAAATCGGCTTTGTATATACGGCGGGTACATGTCATAACGCCCACGGGCCACAAAAAACAGCGACATAGCGCGCGCAGGACCATGTGACACAATAAGGCCGAAGCTAAAAAAAATTTAATAATAATATGATATGGGCGCTGCAAAAATAAAAACCCCAGAAAAAAGAAGAATGGAATAAGGCCCAAAAAAAAAAAAAACATTTTTACTAAATTTGAGCTGTTCTTACCATTTTTTCTTTAAAAAATATTTAATTATGAAATAAGACCCCCCCCCCCAAAAAAAAAAATGAAAATAGACCCAAAAACTATTTTATATTAATTGGGAAATAAAACCCTAAGGGCTGTAGCTTTACACAGCTTTTAGTTACATATATACATTCAATATTTTGAATATATTTGAAGTTTAATTTGTAAAGTAGTGATTTGCTGAGGTACAGATCCCAGTCTGGCCAAGGCTGGTTACAAGTAATTTATAACTTGCTGAAACCTATAGTATATCGTTAATGAAAGTCAAATAATGGTCTAATGTGAAACCGTGTTCTGCCGACTATGTGGGTGTCTTACTCACGTGCGTACTCTAGACCTTTCCCTATTCCCTGCTTCCGATCAATCCTCTTCTGTTGGCTTGGGTGTGCTGTACCTCACGCCGCTCCTCTTCCAATCACGTTTCGTCTCTGTTTTCCTGTCTTTCACTTTACCACTTTGTTATTTGTCCGCTTCACGTTCTGTACTTTTACGCACCTTCGGCTCTTACACTAGACTGTCACGCTGCATATTCGCGGCTCGCGTTCGGCCCTTCTTCGCCGATCCACTCGAGCTTTTGTGGTTTGGTGGATCGCGTGTTGATGGTCGAAAGCTCCGCTCAGTGCTTTCGCATCGTCTGGCCACTCTGCTTCTACTGACCGTTCCGTTTTGAATCCCGACCTAAAGTATTAATTGTAACTCTACTTGTGTGATATACATTCTATGTAACTATATTTCTTTTAATTCAAAACCTTCGTGACGACTTTAACAATTAATAATAAAAGTGTCTATTCCGTTACATTATCTTAAACTTAAACATGAGCCTTCACGGCAAATCAAACTGTCTTCAACAATGAAACTTATTACCTATATTAACTGTGGGGAAGGTCGTTATTTGGCCTTCCTCACACCCCCCCCCTTTCTCCACCAGGGTGATGGTTACCCTTCCGTCGGCGTGTGCTGTTACGTTAAATACGTCGGCTCCTTCCCTCACCCTGAATCGCGTTCTGCGTTGCCCTGGGAATTGCCTGCGTATGAACAGTATTTCCACTACTGCGTCTCTGGTCAAAACGCTATCGCCTGGGTACACCGTCCACTTATCCGGGATAGTCATGTACACCCGGGGGAACCAGTCCTTGGGCGGGTCCTCCTGTCTAAACGGGCATACGAAATTTCCCACCTCCGCTTCGAGGCCTTCGTCAAACAACTCGATGCCTTCGTACGGCTCTGGGGTTGGGGATGCACGGGCTGACACCTCTGGGGCTGCACCCTCTTCTGCTTTGTCCTCTTCTTTGTCTTTTTCGGCCATCGACGCCACCGACGATTGCTCCAGGGTGGGGTAGTGTGGAGGTGATGGCGGCTCTTCGACGCGCTGTTGTGGGGCCTGGGCGTCCTCCTTCTCGATGACTGCCGTGGTCATAAGCCGGCATATTCCACGCGGACACTCGGCGGGGCTTCGCTGCTGCTTTCCTCCGTATTTGTGGTCGTCTCCTCGTCCGACGAGCTTTCCTCAGCGGACTGTACCTCTTCGTCGCTGCTTATGACTATGATATCGTCGCTCATTTTCCTGTGAATTAAAATTTGAGCCGTTATTATTCCATTTCCTTTGTATGTTTTGGTTGGAAAAAAATTTGTTAGAGTTAGGAGTGTGTTATTTTTTTTTTATTTCACAAAACTCTAGTCGACTCTTCTTATTTCCGACTTGGTTTATGGCGTATTTCGCTCTGTATCCAGGTCTTGTCCTTCTTCCACTTGGTGTTCCTCGTAGTCTTCGCCTTCCTGGTAGAAGGGTTTCAGCTGGGCTATGCTTGCGACTCGGCCTTTAACTTCACCAATCGTACGATGTTTGGTGACACAAACTTCTTTACGAGGAATGGGCCATCGTATTTGGGAGCGAGTTTTGCCGCAAACCCGTCGCTTGCCTTCGATAGTTGGTGTGTCCTCAGTGTTGAGCCCCGGCCGCCACTCTCTTCGTCTGAGGTTGTAATTCCGCCCTTGGTCCTTCGACGCACGCTGTAAATTGCTCCGAACAAAGCTAAAAACCTCTTTCAGCTTGCCTACCTTTTCTTCTAGCGTCTCGGTCACATTTCCCGATCCTGGTGTTGCTTTGTCATGTAAAGGCGGGCAACCGTGGTTCTCTTCCCTGCATCAGGAAAGCTGGAGAAAATCCTGTTGAGTCTGCGACACTGGAGTTGATCGCTAGTGAAATCTCTGGCAGCAGTTCGTCCAACGAACTTTGACTTCCCGTGATGTATTGTGCTACCATTGTCTTAATGGTTCTGTTTGATCTTTCCGTCGGATTTTCCTGAGGGCAGTAAGGTGCCGTATGTTGGATCTCCAAACCTAACGAGTTCAAGAACGACCTAAAACTCCGACTCGCAAACTGCACACCATTATCGCATACGAACATTTTGGGTATCCCGAATCGACAAAGTATTCGTTCGCGAAACGCCATTTGTAGCTGGGCCGCTGTTGCTCTTCTCAAGGGGGCTAACTCAACCCATTTTGAAAACGCGTCGTGAAGCACCAACAGCATGGTATTGCCGAGCTTTGATTGCGGTAAGGGACAAGTCAGCACATAATACAGCCATAGGCTCGGCAACTTGCCGTGTCAACATTTGTCCAGCCGGCTTCACCTGTTCTGTCTTGAATTTTTGACACACTTCGCAGCATTTGACGTATCTGGCTACATCGGAACATCCCGGGCCAGTAATATCGTTGCGATAAGCGCATTATCGTCTTGCGCACTCCCTGATGTCCTGCCGTCGGCGCATCATGACACTCCAGGAGCACTCTCTTCCTCTGATCCTCGTCGACGCACAGCTTCCACGGTATGTAGTCTTTGTCATCCGCGCGGTGCCAAGATGCCTGTAAAGCTGACCGTTTTCCTCCACGTAGGCCGCGTATTTCTCCGGATCCTTCGAAATATTGTCTTTGAGCTTTCTTATCCACTTGTCGGGTGACTTCTCGTGTACTATCTGTTGACAGTCTTCTAACGGCTGCCGCGACAGGGCGTCTGCCACTACGTTTAGCTTCCCTTTTCGGTAACGCTCATCAAACTGATATTGCTGGAGCTCCAATGCCCAGCGCGCAATTCTCCCTGACGGGTTCTCAATTGAGTTTAGCCACTTTAACGCCATGTGCTCCGTTATAACCTCGAACCGATATCCTTCCAAGTAGCATCTCAATTTCCGAATCGATCACACTATCGCCAGACATTCCTTCTCGGTTGCTGAATAGTTCTCTTCTGCCTTATTCAGTTTCCGGCTTGCATAGGCTATGAATGACACACTCCCGTTGATCGATCAGTTGCGTGAGCACCGCTCCCAGGCCAAAATCGCTCGGTTCTGTCTGCAAAATAAACTTAATGGAAAAGTCAGGACATGTTAGAACGGGGCGGTGGTCAAACTGTGCTTTAGGGTATCTAGCGCCACCTGTTGCTCCTCGCCCCATGACCATTTCCTAGCCTTCTTCAACAGAGCTGTTGTCGGCTGTACCACTGTCGCAAAATTCGGCACAAAGCGTCGATACCATGAGGCCATGCCCAAGCAGCGTCGAAGTTCCTTAACATTTGTCGGGTTCAGGTTTTGCATTGCTTCTACTTTGGCCGGGTCGATTTTAATTCCCTCTCCGCTCACTAGGTGTCCCAAGTAGATTAGTTCCTTCTGGAAGAAGGAACACTTCTTCCGGTTTAACTGCAGATTTGCTGCTCCCAAGCGGCGGAATACTTCTTGGAGGCTTGTCACGTGTTGTTCTTTTGTCGCTCTGATCACTATTATGTCGTCCAGATAGGCAAACGCATGGGGCTCCATATCTGGTCCGATAACCGTGTCCAAAGCTCGCTGAAAAGTAGTATACCTCGCATGCCTTAATCGCTCTAAAATGTGACTTATCCTGGGCACGGGGTATGCATCGGGTACGGAGTGCGCGTTCAGCTGCCTGTAGTCGATGCACATTCGCCACTCGTCCGTTTTCTTGCGAACAAGTACAATTGGTGCACTGTGCGGACTACGAGATGGCTCTATCGCGCCGGCCTGCACTACTTCGTCCACTTGTGCATTGATTACCTGCTGCATTTCCGGGTTCTTCGCGTTATACCTTTGTTTTATTGGCTTATCATTCTTCATGATGATTCTGTGCTCGGCAACGTTGGACACACCGACCTTAACAGAAGGCTTTAGCCTTCTGATAAACAAGCTTAGCCCCCATGCCGGCTTATTAATTAAGGGATTGTATTTAAAATATCTATCTATATATATAAAAATAAGTGGCAGTTTTCGTTGTTCATTTATAGCGCAAGAACGAGCTCACCTATTGAAACCAAATTTTTTGGCATTGTTCGGACTATTTAATAGATGGTTTGTGTGAAGTTCGATCCAAATCGGTATACCAGTTCTTCATTTATCTTATATTTTAAAATGAGTTCAATAAATGGAAACAAATTTTGAAAATAGAAGACAGGGATTTTGCTGTCAAATTTAAAATTTTTTCAGTGTTGAAAGTAAACAATATTTTTTTCTGTTGTCATTTTATTTTGTACGTGCTGCGATAACTATTGTGCGTGTACTTTTCGAAAAATATTTTTGCGGTGTGTAATATAGTTAAAAAAAAAACGTTAGTTTTGAGCTCTGAAGTTTTTTTTTTCTGAGACAAAGAAAATATGCCACGAGCCAGGCGAGCAAATATAGGGCGCCGAACGCGTACAGCAAATTATGTGGCAATACGAAGACGCAGTCAGACTGAATATGAACGCACGCAAGCAAATGCATCGCAGCGTGAGCGAAATGAACGAAGTAGATCGGTTATCACTGTACCTGCTCAGTGTCTTGCACGGCGATCACGAGTAGGTACAAATTATCGTGAAGGCAGAGTTCCGCTTCCCCTTCGCGATCAAATGGACTGCGACTACAGCCTGCATGCTGACATTGGAGCAATGAATATTATTTGTACGCATTGCAATGCAGCGAAGTTTCGAGGAGAAACAGCTGGCATGTGCTGCTCCAATGGCAAAGTGAAACTGCCACCATTGGAACCGCCACCCGATCAATTACATTCCTTGATCACTGGAGAATCGCCGACGTCTAAGCATTTCTTGAAGAATATTCAAGCATACAATTCATGCTTTCAAATGACTTCTTTTGGTGCAACAAAAATCATTAGAGATGAGTTTATGACGACGTTCAAGATTCAGCGACAAATATACCATCGAGCAGGCTCGCTCTTACCATTTGCCAATGCTGACCATTTGCCAATGCTGACTATAAATTTTTGCAAATATATTTTACAACCAATAAATTATTTTTAATATTTTAATAGGTACGTAATACGTAATACATATTACTTAGCGAAGCACGTACTGGGCCGCTAGTTAAAATATAGTTTCCTTATGATTAAGTCTTATATGTTTGTTTAACCCTCTGTTGAGCCTAAGAGCTTTTTCTTAAGCGCTTATACACTAAACTATTTTCATTAAAGAAAAGAATCTGTTTAAATTATTTTGTTTCATTTATTCACGTTATAATTATAATTGTTTTATATACATATATTAAATTGGCAAGCGAGCGGTCGGGCTCGTGCATTGGAGTTGGAAACGTTAATGACTCGGTGCTGTGACCTCTTGTCAATACAACTGAATATTAAAAACTAACGCTGCAGCCGCAGAGCCTAGGCAGATTGCAATAGAAAAAAAAAACGATGAGAAGATGATTATGATAATTGAGCGTGCAAGACGTGCGATGTTTAAGCGCTCTCTTGCTACGCAGAGCAAATTAAATGTGTTAAACAAGTTATATGTTAGGCTATGTTCAGCTGCACTATTTTTCCGACACCTTTTCTTCCGTTTTTAAAAGGAAGGGGGTATTTTTTCATAGATCGATAGCCAATGAAGTTTTAGGAGGGTACCTGGAAGCTCAACTTGCTAGACAAAAATTTAAATATATTTAATTAACGTACTAATATGGAAAAGCGTCTGTCCAGACCCTGGTAACATTATAGTGAAAATGTTGGGCAAAGAATTAATCTTAGAAGAACGGGGACATATTTTGCAGCTCCTCACAACGGAGCAAAAATCTTATGCGGAGCCAAATCAACGATCCAAACGGTAATTGGCTGGTTCAAACACGAAGGGCACATCAAAATCAATACCAGATCTGGCCGCCCATCTGCGTTATCGGATCGCTACAAGCGCCAAATAAAGCATTTGGTGGACAAGGATACATTTAAATTGCATCAGATCTAAGTAATAGTATGAAAAAGGATGAACACTCGGAAACCATTCGCAGGGCAATCAAATCATACAACTTCAGTAGTATACCCGTAAGAAAACATACGTAAATAAAACTAACCGTGAGAAGCGTTTGGAGTTTGCTTAAGCGTACGTAGATAAACCAGTTGAGTTTAGGCGTAATGTGATCTTCTTAGATTAGTCACAAAAGTATTTTTTTGGCTCGGACGGGCACCTCCGTGTGTGGAGAAGACCACGAGAAGCGTTTACCCAAAATACATAAAAGACGCTAAAACACGGCGGCGGTGGCCTGATGGTTTGGGGCGTTGGAAACTTGGAATTTATTGATGGCGTAATGGGTCAATACACGAATATTGATATAAATTAAAAAGGGGAATTTAAAAATCAGTGCTGAGAAACTATGGGGTCAGATTTCTGTTTCCAGCAAGGCAACGACCCAAAACATAAGGGCATGAACTCCCGACTCTATCCCGCCTATAACACGCCGCATATAAGCCCAATAGAGCATGTCGGGAAAATGCTCGAAAAAAATCTGAAACCACTATATTAGCATAAAATCTCAGCTGCATGAAGCATTGCATCAAGACTCTTGATTCAAGAGTGATCAGGACTTGGTGCTGTATGTACTGAAAAATTAGTTTATCAATGCCCAATCGCCTCAGGGAGATTATTAAAGTGAAGGGATACCCTACTAGATATTAAGTTCGTAGTTGTATTAAATAACATTATGTACGTAGACCTTTGTTGACGCAAATATTTGAGTATTTTTAGATTTTTAACAATAATATAAGACTTAATTGTAATAAAACTAAATTTTAAATGATTCTTTATAGATAATACTTTAACTTATAAACCTGCATCAACACATTTTTGTTTTATAAAAATTTGAAGACGTTACATTGTGTTTTGTGAAAATGTGTAGGAAGTACTGTGACTTTAGTGACACACCGTAGATAAATAACAAGTAAGAAGGCTCTAGTCACGAAATCCCGATTAGGACATACCCTTAACCCCGTAACCCGTACAATCATTTGTGTGTACATATTTACCCAGTGACCAATATTACGAAACTTCTGTGGCGACCAGCGTACAGCTGTTGTGGGCGTAATCGATAATAAAGAGTGTATGTATAACAAAACTATTGTTTACTTACACTCGATATTAGAGCTTGACCATCAGTAAAGGCCCAACCAAACGATGATTACGTGCTTGAAGCATCGCAACAAGACTGAACGAAAAGCATGTTTACGCATTGAGCGTCAACGTCTATAGCCATACGATGCTTAAGTGCTTTGTCTCTTCTGGTACATTGGTGGTACATTGTTGCCATGTGTTCTATTTTTATTCCATTTAAAATAAATGTTAACATTTAGAGTAATGTAATGTTAAAAATAATGATAACACATTTTTTATAGATCAAGTGTATTATATTTATGTGTTTATTAACAATAAAATGAAGCTTTAACAATATTTTCTATATTATAAAAAAACAGCGACAACTCTATAGCACTTAGCACTTAAGCAAAGTTTCATTTCAGTGAAACTTTGCTACAGGCGTGGAAGCATTCGTTAAGAACAAAGAAGAAGAAGAACTGAACGAAAACGTGCGTAAGCATCGTTTGGGCAGATACACGACGAAGCATATGTTGAAACTTTGCTTCCTGCGATGCTTCAAGCACGGAATCATCGTTTGGTTGGGCCTTAACATTACATCGTAAAGCGTCAGTAAAGAAGAAGACACTTGATGCATAAAATTTAGCACATCGACATAGAACAATCTTAATCAATATAATAGTTAGGTTTAATTATGGACTCAAAATATGGACTCTAAAATATATAAAAGCCTTAAAGTTTGTCCATACTTCAAACTGCGATATCTCCGCTGTTTCTTAACCGATTTTCATCAAATTTTTTTAAGTCAATAGTTTGAAACCTCGCTTTTACAATTTTGAAACTCTAGCTTTTTTGTTATGGATCCTATGTGTATATCGGAAACCATAACTGTAATCGATATTTTTTAACCCACTTGATCTGCTTATGGTATAGGAGAGTTTAGGTGTCAAGTTTGAAGTCTCTAGCTCTTTTCGTCTCTGAGAACTAGGCGTTCATACAGACAGAGGGACAGAGGGACAGACAGACGGGCAGACAGACATGGCTTTTTCGACTCGTCTGTTGATGCTGATCAAGAATATATGTATATACTTTAAAGCAGAGGTGCCCAGGCCCATTGCTCCCATTGCTCGTTTGTTTTTGTAATTGGCTCCGAAGCATAGGCGAGCAAATGCGTATATGTACACGGCTATCGGCATGCGCCAATGCTAATTGCAAAAACAATTTTTCACTTTCGTTTTCTTATCTCTATTCTTCATCTGCATTTGAGCAAAGTAACTGGACTTGCATGTGGTTGTTGTTGGGTCATAAAATTTCATGAACATTTTGTTGTTGCTTTGGTGACGCGCATCCACTTGAAGAAATTGTATTATGCTTTTAGTTATTGCATTGTCGGCGCGTCATTTGACAAGTAAAAATCTCGTAAAAATGTATCACACTATTTTTTTCAGTGTATCCATTGAAATAAAAAAAAAATTTCTTTACTAGTATTGTTGTTTTCTTTTGAATGTATTCCCAGCAAACCATATTCTGAGCGCTCATAACAATGAGCTCATATATGAACTCATTTATATATATCATTTATGAGTTCTTTAAGCGCTCATAATTATGAGCTCATATATACACACATGTGTTTTCAGAGCGTTAGACGACACGCGCCGAAATAAATTACTCCAACTGTAAAAGTTGAAGCGGTGTTTGTGAAAAAAGCAACTCAGAAAAGACTCTTTTATGAATAGAATTTAGAGCTCTAATATGAGTGCAGAAAACAACTCAGAATAGACTCTTTTATGAATAGAATTTAGAGCTCTAATATGAGTGCAGAAAACAACTCAGAAAAGACTCTTATGAATAGAATTAAGAGCTCTAATATGAGTGTAGAAAACAACTCACAAAAGACCCTTTTATGAATTGGATTTAGAGCTCTTATATGCGTGACCAGTTTAGTAGAAAAACCTACTCATATATGAGTGTTCTCTGAGGGCTTATGATTGTTTTATGAGCTCATTATGAGTGTGAGCACTCAGACAGAAGAGTCATATATGAGCTCATTTAGAGCTCTTCTGGTTTGCTGGGTTGAAATTTGCTCCGTCGTAAGCAGCGTTTGGGCACCACTGCTTTAAAGTTTCAAAGATGCTTCCTTTATTATAGTTAAAACAATATTTTGTTTGTTTTTGTGTATTTGTGTGTGATATTGTAGGCCAAACTACAAATACGTATACTAATCCAATGCTCATTGTTTAATGCGTACAAAGCTGTAGCAATGATAAATGCTTAAGGCGCTTTAATTAGCTTGGAATATAGTATTGCCATTCCAGTGTGTGTTTATTGGCAGGGACTTATAACTGATTGACTTATACACTACTACCATTATTGTAATGGAGTCCCGCTGTTAAATAGAACTTACGTAGTATTTTAATGTAATCAATTAACGAATCAATGGTAAACTGGGCGATGGTCCAGTTGCAGCCATGGCACTGCCAGGACCAAGCACCACCCGCTTCTGCTACGATTTATGTAGCTCATCCATTTGAGCGCGCTCTGTTTCAAAAATGACGGGAGCAAACAGAATGACAGAGCTTGTAAAGAATATCCACGATGCATTGAACGAGAACTGGTAAAGACTGTGGCAGCTTTTTACCGTGGCACTGGTCACTGAGCTTGCCACGCTTGCCACATTTCGCACCGATTCTGGGAACATTTCCGACAGCCCCATCATCCGCTCGCCAAACGACTCATCTGGTTCATCATCGTAATTTTCATCTTCTGTTTGCGGATCATCGTTTGCTGCAATTGTTGTTACTGTGCGGCGCTCTGGCGTTTCGTCTTTGCTACCTCCTTACGACGACATCCCGCTATCCTTTGCCCATCAAATCCTCGATTTTAACGTTATCGGTATCCACTTTTGCGGCTTTGTTTTAAACAATTGTGTGAAATATATACTCTGGGGAATGCAACACCCCTTTTTATATGTTGCACGTACAACACAAAAACATTACAAAAATCAAAAGAGACAATTAAATCAGTTTGTACTGTCGTTTTCGTAAATGTCTGTTACATACATACATTTGCACGAAACCATTATACCCTTATTTACACATGTTATGGGTTAAGGTTATAAAAACTTACACAAATACTTATGTATACACATAAAAAAAACATAACAAATTAAGGAAAAAAACATAATTTAAGTTTTTGCTATTTCAATTAAAGATTGAAAACATATAAAAATATTTGTTATTTCAAATCTTAAATTTTGAATACAATATTATTCAACGTAAAATTGAAGATGTTTGTTCAAAAGTGCTTCCACTTTGATTTGAGTAAAGGTGTGTTCGATAGCTGCACCAGGTTGCCCTAGTGTACACTAGTTTACAAAAAAGTGTTCGTTGCTGCACTTTTTTTTACACTAAACTTTTCTGCACTTTTCAACACCTCCACTTTTTTGCACTTAAAATATTCAGGGTTGTTCTTTTTTCGTGTTCTGTTCTGCTTTACACTACCCTACACTTTTTACTAAAGGCCTGTTTACCCAAAATTTAATTTAATTTAAGGAAACAGTGTGTAAAGCGTTTAAAATTATGTTAACGGTGTTGTTAACCCGCAATAACAATTCAATGTTATTCAAACACATTTTTACTTGAGCTAATAGCAATATATAAGCCCAAACTTCTCTTTTTTAATTATATTTTTGAAGTATTTTGACTTTTTATCACACAACAAACATGATTTTTAACTAAAATAATTAGCTGCTCGTTCATTTAAATATTTGAATATGTAAACGTTTTGCACCACACTTTTTGATCAGCTGTTCTGTATTTTCAAGCTTACCAACACCGAAAAGATTTAAGAATCTGCAACCTGCAGGTTCGGAACTAAACTAAATTAAATTTAATTAAATTAAATTTTGGGTAAACGCTCACATAGAGTTCGCATAGGTTTGATTGAGTCAGCTGACTGTTAAATTAAATTAAATTAAATTAAATTTTGGGTAAACAGGCCTTAACGAACAGACCTTATGTTTCATGTTTATTTTGCTGTTTTACTATGTTCTTGGTTGAACTAACATTTTTATACTCTGATACCAAAGGTATCATAGTATATTGGCTTGTGCAATGTCCATCATGGTGTCTGTCTGTATGAATGCAACTGTTTTCGACACCTTTAAACCTTGAACCTTGTAACTTTGCAAATATCTTGGTACATGTCTTCGTCACACAATGGGCTCAACGACCTTAGGAGGCCTGGGAAATCGATAGCAAGTCGATACACCTCCATGTGCAAATCGATTAAACACATACATATATATCCCAGATTTTAGCATCTTGAGTCACCAAATTTGGTGGAAAGATAGCTGGTGAGATTTCCCAAAAATCTGTATCAAAAGCTGGATGCCACGATGACCTTTTTTGCCCCCCGCTCCCCTCCAGCTATAATCAAAAATTTAAATCTGAAATCTGTAAGTACATATTTCTCAGTTTTTGCACTAAAGTCACCAAAGTTGGAGTATTTAGTTGGAATATTGTTAGTGAAATTCGTCACAGATCAACATCAGAGTTTATCACCTTATATCGTGCTCAGTTTTTGAGCTAGAGTCACCAAACTTGGTAAGGGGATAGAATGTGCCATCCGCACAGATCTGAATCATCCGCCACCCTAGATCCTAATATAATGGGGTCTGAAGTATCCCCCTGAAAAACGTCTGTTAAATTACATAGTCTGTTGTGTTTTCGTGCATGATGTAGTACCCGATTTATACAGCTTATTTCGTGACTCAGCTGCCTCTTCACCAAAATAGTCGACAGAGAGTACAGTGTTTTCGATTATTAGTAAGGCATTTAATTCTATTAGTCATTCACTTTTGCTTTATAATTTAAACATTATTGGGCTCCCAACTAACCTCCTTTAATGGCTTTCTGATTACTTGTGTAGCCGTACACAAAAAGTTGTCTTTAAATCATCTGTCTATAAATCTATTTATGTATCATCAGGTAAACACCTTGGGCCTTTATTATTTAATCTCTTTATTAATGATCTTCCTGAGGTTATATCTAACTCGCACGTGTACATGTTTGCGGATGACGTTAAATTATGTTTATCCTTTAATGAACCTTCTTTCAGTAACTTACTACAGTCTGATCTTAGTGCACTATCTGATTGGTGCAACTTTAACCAACTTCATTTAAATTGTTCTAAATGTAAAGTTATGTCGTTCTGTATAAGTAACCCTCATACTGCTAAGTACTTGCTTGATGGCTCACCACTCGATCGAGTATTAGAAATTAAGGATTTGGGCATTATTCTTGACCCAAAAATAAAGTTTGATTCTCATATATCGTGCATGGTTAATAAAGCCATCAATGTCGTTGGTTTCATCAAGCGGTGGTTGAAAGAGTTTAACGATCCCTACACTACTAAAAAAAACTTATACATCTCTAGTGCGACCCATCCTTGAATACGGATCTTGTGTGTGGTCTCTGCAATACAGGATAGAATATAATCTGTTCAGAAGAAATTTCTTTTATTTGCTCCCAGAGTTGATTTGTCTTCGTACTTAAGTAGACTTCTATTAATTAACCTTCCTTCTCTTTGATACCGTAGAACTATGCATGGAGTGTTAGTTATTACTAATCTTCTCAATAGTGAAATCGACTCACCCATTCTATTAAGTCAAGTAAACTTAACTGTCCCTATCAGATCTTTTCGTAACTTTGTACCTATTAACCTTGATCGTTGCTCTACCAACTATCTAATGCATGAACCGTTTCGAGTAGTGTGCGCAGACTACAATAAGATGTTTTCACTTGTTTCCTTTGAGGCCTCCATTCCCATACTAAAAAGGTCCATACTGCTTTACTTATCTAGTCATAGTCACTAATCACTAATCTTATGATCCGATTGGGTTTTTCTGAGTTTTTCCCAATTCTTGCAACAAATGTTGGATCATTAAATTTTTGTTCAATTTCCCAGAATATTTTAATATTTTAATTTTTTAAACTTTTTCATTTCATTTAATTTTGCTTACTAATTTAAATTTAAATATTGTTTATTAATCTAAAATAGTGATGGGCACGCACACATACCGTCACACTTTTCACACGCATACAAGCACACGACGCGACGAACAAAAATTCGTGCTTATAGCGTACGTGTGATTTTGTGCAGTCGGCCGCGGCAGAGGCCCTATGCACACGCGCTGCACAATGTGCATAGGAATGTCGCGACGCGCCCATCACTGATCTAAAACATTTTTGTAGCTTAAGCTCTATTTTTTAATTTGATTTAATTTTATTTTTATGTCGATTGCTATTAGTTGACAATAAACAAACAAATAAATAAATAAACAATTATTTTATGTACTGTCGCTGTCGCAAAACTCTTTAAATTTGTCCAAGTTAATTGGTAGTTGACATGATAAGCAAATAAGAATAGTCTTCATGTTTAAAATCAGCTGCTCATTAATACCAGTTATCAATATAATATTTTATAGCTGTTGAATGCACGGCGCAGTGTTCCCAACATTACTGCTTCCTATCACGCCTGTTTTGGTTGATCAACCTTAAATGAGAGCTTCTCCCAAAACATTCTCTATAATGTTATCGGCTTCACTTGATTTTCTCAATTTTTTAATGACAAGCTTTATCCTGCATATATTACAAATTCAACAAGTAAAAACGTTGCAGTCGGACGCAACCGACTGCAATATACTTTGATACCACTTTACATTACTGTGTTAAGGATTCTGTGTGCAAGTAGTAATATATGGGGGTTTTGGGTATATATATCTGGCAGCAGGGGTAGGCGTGACATCCAAATGTGTGATGCATATCTGTGGCGGATGGCACCCTTTAACTCCCTACCAAGTATGAAGACTCTAGCGCAAAAACTAAGAAAGATATAGAGGTGGGCGGTATAAATGGGCGTGGCATCCAAAATCTGTTATGGATGTCACTAACAATGTTCCCACAAAATTTGGTGACTCTAGAGCAAAAACTGAGAGAGATATAGGGTTTTCAGATTTTAGAGGGTGGGCGGTAAGGGTGGGTGTGGCATCTAAAACTTTGAAGCAGATCTGTTACGGATGTCACTAACAATATGCCCACCAATCTAGCTTAAAAACTGGCGTAGTTACATGCGTTTCGGTTTTTCTTAGGGCGTTGGAGCAAGGCCCGTTGTTTGGGGGCGTGGCATCCAAAATTTTGATGCATATATGTGTCCGATGTCAGCATCTACCTTTCTACCAAATTTGGTGGCTATTGCTTCAAAACTGTAGAAGATACGGGCATTTCTGTTTATAATTTGAGGGGGGCTGGGGGCGGAACGGGTAGGCGTGGCATCCAATATTTAATGCAGTTTTTTGGGGAATTCCATGGGCTATCTTGCCCTCAAATTTGTTGCCTCTAGCTGCTCAAATGTGGGCTATATATGTAAGTGTATTATCGATTTGCACATCGAGGTGTATCGACTTGTTATCGATTTCCCAGGCTCTCTGAGGTCGTAGAGCCCTAAATTTAACACTTTGTCTGATGAAGGCATGTACCAAGATATTTGCAAAGTTGCAAGGCTCAAGCCTTAAGTTTTTGGGCTAGAGTCGCCAAATTTGATATGAACATTGGTTGTGACATCCGTAACAGGTGTGCATAAAAATTTTTATGCCACGCCCACTTATACCACCCACCTCTATATCTTTGTCGGTTTTCGCGCTAGAGTCTCCAAACTTGGTAGGGGGATAGAAGGTGACATCCGACACAGCTGGATGTCATGTCTACCCTGTCTGCCTGATTTTTATACTCAAAACCTTCATATATTACTATTTGTACTCAGAATCCTTAACACAGCTATGGTATCAAAGTATATCGCAGTCGGTTGCGTCCGACTGCAACGTTTTAACTTGTTTTTCTTTTAGACTTATTCCAAATTTTCGATAAGTTTTGGCAAAAGATGCAAAAAATCAATAATGCGTGATCATGGAAAAAAATAAGTTGTTCTATTAAAGGAGAAGCTCTATCTTGAAGGCCTAAGTTAGCTCATGTTGACATTAATCTTCTAACAAAAGTAAAATACTTTATATATGGAGCTTAAATCCATTGCACTAATCTGCCATATTAGAAATTAATTAGTTAATAAAGGTAATTCAGAATAACTATGTTCAGCAGGGGGAGTATTTTGGTATCATTCAATTGAAGAATTTAATTGTATTGGGTAAATTACTTGACGTTGTGAAACTAAACTTTCTCAAATAATGTAAAAAAAGAATAAAATTCCTAGTAATGAAATTGATGAACCAATTGTAGAAACTACATTTCAAGTTGTGTAAGCATCTGGGTAGTCTGAGTAACGTCGAGGTATACCTGCTAGTCCTAAAAAATGTTGAGGGAAAAATGTTAAATTTACACCAATTATGAAAGCTCAAATTATTTTAAACAAATCTTTGATCAACAAATCCACTTATGTACTAATCGAACACAGCTGATTTCGCCACACAACAAACAACTCTGAATTTGGACTGGTGGACGCCACTTTTTAAACATACAAGCAGATACAAAGACACGAGCAAAACATTAAACAAATGATACAAAACACGCAGTACAAACACGTATTATTACCTGCTATCGCCAGTTTGTTGCTCAAATTGCGTTAACTTTTAGTTTTCTTTACTTTTTTGTAACCTTTAAATTTGCTGTTGAACGACGCACGTGCTTTTCTGGTGCAACAGCTAACTTTGACTGTTAATAACATGACATGCGTTTGTTAACTTAATATTTCTGTTATGCAATGTTTTTACAACATGTGTGCATTAACAATTAGTTAACTTAAGTAAATATAAAAAATTAGAAAACCCGGCGAACTCCGTTACGCCACCTCGTTTTTTTTAAACATTTCGTTTGGGGATTAAAAGATGAAGAATGAAATTTTTGAAAAGCAATATTTTTATTTTATTAAGTAACAGCAAGAAGTGTAAAGACAGAACTTAAGCGAAGAAAGCCAAAATATATAAGAGAAAATGCCCATTGAGTACGCGAAGATCATTGGCACCATACAATCGCTTGGCATTCCAATATGATCCCACTGCGAGCTACAGTGATGATGACAATTAAGATATTGGACCAATGACGACTGTATGTTGATATTGCAATGCGCTAAAGTTTAAAACCACAAGTTTATACCACAACACCCACTGAAAGCATTGTTCGATTAAAGTGATCCCGATTCCAACCATTTTCTTCAACACATCCTTGAATACAATAATTGCTTTCGCATGACTTCATTTGGAGCTAATATCATTCGAGAAAGCGGCTTCATGTCGACTTGCAAAGTAAAAGATAAAACGCATACAACCAATTATCATCTGTGTATACACTTGTTGCTGGCTTGCATGTCTTGTGCGGCGGTCGATGTTCGCGCGTCGTCCTCTAGGCATTTTAGGCTAAGGACAAACTAGTGAATTGAACGTCAAATGCACAATCCACATAGTTTACACAGATCAACTTACCGACTTCAAGACAAATGGTTGCTGTTGAAAGTTAATAAAAGTTTGCACAATAAACGTATTTCCAATTGAACTGTTAAGGCCTGTCTCCAGTACAGCAAAAAATTCCTGTCCAAAATGTGTAATATATTTTGGAAGCGTGTCCAGTGTGACCTCCAATGTGTGGTAAAAATATACCATTTTGTATAATATCTTAGGCACACACTGAGGCATTAAATATTAAATAGATACATGGTCACACTGAGGCTTTAAATATAAAAACGTAAACAACAAACAGCGAAGAAAGAAAAAAGACAAGATGAGTAGTGCAAGTATGCTTATCCCGTTGTTTGCAGCATATGTTGTTGCAAAAACGAGCGAGGAAGAGGATCGGATCCGTCAACGCCGACAGCACAAATGGTGGGTCAACCCATATTTGCAGCGAAGGCATCAAAAAGGAAGATTTGTCAACGACTTCAATAATATGATGCAGAGTCCAACTGTATTCTTCCAAAATTTCCACATGACAGAAGCTCAATTTAACTATCTGTTTTCTTTGGTGGAGCCGCATTTGGTAGCGAATCGCAACACACGCCCAGACGCGATACCCTTGAAAGCCAAATTTGCCGTTGTTCTGGAATTTTTCGCAACTGAAGACCTGCAATGCCACATTGGGTCCATATACCGGATCAGCAAGCAGCACTTGGGACGCACGATTGGCCTGGTTTGCAATGCCATATCCTTAGCGCTGCGCGACGAGTTGCCAAAATGGAACTCAGCAAACATGCTGAAGTGGGCACAAGATTTCATGGATCGGTGGCATTTTCCAAATTGCATCGGTGCCATTGACGGCAAACATTGCGCAATAAGGGCGCCACCCAACAGCGGCAGCGCATTTTATAATTATAAAGGTTTCCATTCCATTGTGCTTCTGGCCGTGTGTGACGCGAATTACAAGTTCACTTACATAGACGTCGGAGCTTACGGCAGCGAGGGGGATATGAATGCATTTTCAAATTGCACCCTGGGAAAAGCAGTGTTGTCGGGCGAGATATCCTTTCCCAATGACAACCAAATTAATGGAGCACGCATGCCCTATTATATTGTAGGAGATGATGCATTCCCGTTACACAAGCGGATAATGAAGCCCTACGGGTCACGGAATCTTTCTTCGGCTGAAAGAATTTTCAATTACCGGCTGAGCCGCGCTCGTCGTTGCATAGAGAATGCATTCGGTATTCTTTCAAAAAGATGGCAGGCCGTGCAGGGCACATTGCAGTGCTTACCTGAAAGAGCACAAAACATTGTAACCGCATGCTGCTATCTGCATAATTTTATGATGAGAACGGGAGCGATAGAATATTCGAACATTGACTGGCAGCCAGCACTATTGGAAAGAAGCATGGATGCCGAAGCTTTTCTAGGTCGCGTTCAGGATTACCCGAAGTATGTGCGAAACACAATTAAAGACTATGTCAACTCAGCAGCTGGTGCAGTATCTTGGCAGAATGAGTCAGCGGGTGTAAGAGACTAAAAAATTTATGTATGTTCAATAAATGTTGTTTATTCAACCTGAATGTTCTTGAATCTTTTTATAAATAAGGTTCGTTATTTCAACCTCGGTTGCGGTGGCTACATTGCTAGGAAGCTTGTTTAGCAGCTCGTTCCAAAAGGGCAAGATGTTCCTGGTATTTTTTGTTACATTCAATACTTCTTTGAACATGTTAGCAATGCTCTCTGAATTGTTTGGTGGGTCGCTGTTTAATCGACGTTTTTTTGAAGAATTCGTTTGCTGCAAATACAATTTGTTATTAATTTTTTTTAAAGTATTTGTACAAGTTAAAAGGTACTCACATATGAATAACAAGACGACATGCTTGTGTCGACTTCATCACCGACTGCTTCTGCCTCTTCTGCGGTGGAGATAAATTCTGGGCTGTACGTCGGGCTGTCCACAAATGTTACGGTACTGGTTTTTGTACTGTAAAATATGTTAATCAAATGTTTGAAAAGATATGTTATCTATGTATATACACTTACCGTCTCTCATGCGACAGGACTGGGATGAAAGCCATATGGTCCGCATATTGCCAGTCCACACAATTCGTTGCCATTGGGGATTGGGATCGGCTGCCACCTGCACTTCCGCTTTTGGCCAGCTTACTACGCTGGTATCGCAAGCTGTCACGCAGCGACGTCCAAGCGCTCTTGCACTCATTCGCTAACAAAGATATATTTGATTATTAATATATTTAATAACATATTAAGTATGTTAAAACTTACGGTCTTTATCCATCTGTGTGCCAATAGTCTCCCATGCATTTCTCACTGTACTAAAATCAAAATGTTTTTTCTCTGTCAGACTCCAGATACATGGGTGCGACTGGACAGATTTAATGAGCAAAATCTTCTCATCATGGCTAAAATTTTCCGCCCGTTTTTTTGTCTTCCTTTCCATTTTAATTTTTTTCAACTGTTTGTTTTCGCTCTCGGCACAAAAATATATATGATTTGGTATTTCCTGAGCCGAGCGCCAGTGTGTACCTATTTATTTAATCGCAACTATCGATAAGAAGTTTAGTATTTTTGCTACGTTACTGGATACCCAAAACACACGGAGCCAAAAAAAAACAATTCCTGCTACGACGATTTTGTATGGGAAATTTTTTTTTTGCTGTACTGGATACCCACCTTTAACAAACGAATAACTTTCACCTCAAAACTGAACAGATTACAATGCAAAACCGTGGAAATTGGTTTTTGCGTTCTGGAGTTATATCATCAGTAAAAATTCAGACTTATTTTTATATATATAGACTAGTAAGTGTCCCGCTTGCTTCGCTGCGCCGATAGTTTTTACAAAATTTTTGCAATAGATATAATATAAAAAAGTTAGAAAATTTTTAACAACATATAAAAGCAAAGTATTCTATATTTTATTCAGTGTGCCATTTTCATATTGGCTTATTTCATTTCTAAAAGTGACTGACCATGAATGGTTATTATAACTGGGTTCCCTTGCCACCGCAGCAATATTTTTTTCCGCCGCTTCAGCCTCAGCAGTAAAACCACCCCCATAAAATATTCTGGTGTGCTTTCTTTTCTAGACGCACCAAGTTATGTTTAAATTGATTAGTTTTAAATCAATGTCACCAACAAAAAGTAGAAGTGTGAGCCCTACAATAACACTTACAACAACAACAAACGGTACTTGGGTCGTAAATCAATTGTCAAGGGCACAAAGAAGAAAAAAACCCAGAAGTGCACTTTGTGTATTTTGTTTTTGCAATTATCTGCAATTGCGTCATAGCTCATGTGTTGTGTTTTTGTAAACTCGCTCGTGATCAAACGCTCAGTGTGTGCAATAGTCTGGTGCCTAGTTTTAAAAAGTGAAATGAGTCAAACTGAGCACGCTCCAGGAATTGTCGGATCGGGTCCAAATTTTGCATCTATAATTTTTTCACACGCCTCCATGTCCTGACCAAGTTTCATTCAGATTTATCAATTTTAAAGCATAGCTTTAGTACAAAAGTTGTGAAAAAAGGACTTAGGTGTTCAGGAGGTACTCGAAGGAGTTGTCCAAAATAAATATCCTCTCTTAGTGCTCACTTTCAACCTAAATGGAATATTTGGTGGAAATTTCAGCCTTCTAGCTCTTTTCGTTTAGGCTGTGGGTTTCTCAACAATCAGTTAGGACAAACTCTTTTATATATATAGATAAGCCCGCTCCATAACATAAGGGTATGGGAGGTGCCCCAAGGAGTCGTCGGATCGAGTCCAAATTTTGCAACCATACTTTTTTTACACGCCTCCATGTCCTGACCAAGTTTCGTAATAATAAATAATTAAAAAATTAAAGCATAATTCTAGTACAAAAGTTGGGGAAAAAAGGACTTAAGTGTTGAGGAGGTAGTCGAAGGAATGGTCCAAATTAAAAATCTTTTCTTAGTGCTCACTTTCAACCTGAATGGAATATTTTGTGAAAATTTCAGCCTTCTAGCTCTTATCGTTTAGGCTGTGGGTCTCTCAACAATCAGTCGGTCAGTCAGTCAGTCAGGACAAACTATTTAAAATATATATAGATAAATAAGTTAGAAAATGTTAAACAACATATAAGCAAAGTATTTAATATTCTCTTTTCCACGCCACCATTGAAATAGAGATTCAGACGCATCATTTTACTTTGATACCAAAGGTATCATAGTATATTGGGTTTGTGCAATGTCCGTCTTGGTGTCTGTCCGTCCGTCCGTCCGCCCGCCCGTACGAACGCAGCTTTTTCGAAACCCTTAAAGCTAGAGCCTTGTAACTTTGCATATACATACCTTCGTCAGCAATGTGTTAAATTTGGCTCTACGACCTCAGGGGCCTAGAAAATCGATAACAAATCGATACACCTCGATGTGCAAATCGATGAAACACATATATATCTCACATTTTAGCAGCTAGAGGCACCACATTTGGGGGCAAGATAGCCGATGACATTCCTCAAAAACTGCATCGAAAGTTTGGATGCCACGCCCATCTCTTCCGCCCCCAGCCCCTTTAATTATATCCAAAAATGCCTGTATCTTCTACAGTTTTGAAGCTATACCCACCAATTTCGGTAGGAAGTTAGATGCTGAAGTCTTACAAAGATATGCATATATATATATATATATATATATATATATATATATATACCTTCCAAATTCAAACATCAAATTGCATATTTGCCCCGGTCTTAACTGAGTGTTCGCTGCTAAGTGACCTAAACCTGATCAAACCTGGCTTCTCGCCTGGTCCTGATGGAGTGCCCGGTTGTGTACTTAGATATTGCGCTGATACACTGTGCAAACCTTTACTTAAATTATTCACATTGTCTTTTGAATCTTCAGTATTCCCTGATATGTGGAAGCAATCTTTTATTATTCCACTTCATAAAAATTCTTCAAAGTCCAATGTTAAAAATTATAGAGGGATTTCAAAATTGTCTGCCATTCCGAAAGTCTTCGAAAAACTTATTTGCTCCTAATTGCAACACTCATGTAGTGCAATTATGTCGCCTTATCAACATGGTTTCGTAAAGCGTAGATCTACCACCACCAACCTTCTAGAATTTACATCGCTTGTTATTAAAGGATTTCAAAGCAAAATGCAAACTGATGTCATTTATACCGATTTTAGTAAGGCATTTGATTCTGTTAGTCATTCACTTTTGCTTCATAAATTAAACATTATTGGGCTCCCAACTAACCTTCTTTCATGGCTTTCCGAGTACTTGTGTGGCTGTACACAAAAAGATTTCTTTAAATCATCTGTCTCTAAACCAATTTATGTAACATCAGGTGTCTCCCAAGGAATTCACCTTGGGCCTTTATTATTTAATCTCTTTATTAATGATCTTCCTGCAGTAATATCTAACTCGCACGTGTACATGTTTGCGGATGACGTTAAATTATGTTTATCCTATAATGAACCTTCTTTCAGTAACTTACTACAGTCTGATCTTAGTGCACTATCTGATTGGTGCAACTTTAACCAACTTCATTTAAATTGTTCTAAATGTAAAGTACACCTATCCCTCGCTTTGCGTCGGGGATACGTTCCAAAAAAATACGACGCAAATTGAAACGACGCAAAGTGAATTAGGATTTTCTATAGCAAACCATGTAAAATTCGAAGATGGGTTCCAGGGTTACAAAAATACTACTTTTTAAAAAGAAAATTGAGCAAAGTGATCATTAAAAAAAACCAAAATAACATTTCATTTTATTACATATTAAACATATAAAAACAAAAAGAAACTAATTCATTTAAAACAAAATAAATTCTTCAGCAAAAATAAAATTAGAATTAATCACTCTGTCGAGACTGATGCCGTAGGCCGGCTTTCTTTAAAAAAAAATTTGTCCAATGTTTGCTGAACATTTTTTTTTAAGCGAGAAATACATCTTCTTGTAGCAATTGATATTCGTAGCTACCGCCTGGGACACTTTAAGACTCCTTTCGCTGTCGGGATCGTTTTTTAATAAAATATACATGCCTTCGTCAATCAAACACATCGCTTTGGAAATTTGTTGGGAGGTTAAATTTTGTTCTTTTGAGATTTCTATTGAACTGTCAGAGTCATCCAGTTGCAAAAGTTCTTCATTGAAGAATTCTTGGTTGTGCGAGTTTAGCAATTCGTTTATGTCAGTCTCCTCCATACCTTCAAAATTAGACTCTCTAGCTAAATTAGAAATTTCATGACGAACAGCTGGTGTATCATCAACTACTACAGTGCATTTCCGCTGAACACATTCAGGCCATATTTTGCACCAAACACCATTCATGCAAGATGGTTTAATCTCCTCCCACGAATCGGATATAATTTGTATGGCTTTCATAATGTTAAACTTTTTCCAAAACTCTAGCATGGTAGGTTTATCTTGTCCATCAGTCGCACTTATAAGAAGTTGAAAGGTTCGTCGAAGGTAATAACTTTCAAAGTCGATATTACTCCCTGATCCATAGTCTGAATAACTGATGTCGTATTAGGCGGCAAAAATACAAATTTCACGTTTTCTGACAAATCATTAATGTAAACTGGGTGGCCAGAAACATTGTCTACTAAAACCAAAGCCTTGAAGCTTAAGTTTTCCTTGTTGCAATAAGCTTTAATATTTGGAATAGCACACGTTGAAACCCAGTTTTGAAATAAAGATGCTGTCATCCATGCTTTCTTGTTTGCACGCTAATGGACAGGAAGAAGATTCTTTGAGCAACCTTTCATAGCTCTTGGATTTTCTGATTGATAAATAAGAAATGGTGTAAATTTTAAATCACCATTTGCATTACCACCAAGAAGTCAGTCTATCCTTGCTAGCTTTAAATCCTAACGCCGATTTTTCTGTTTTAGATATAAAAGTTCTGCGAGGTAGACGTTTCCAAAATAATCCAGTCTCGTCAACATTAAAGACTTGTTTCGGATTATAGCCACCTTCATGAATTAATGCTTTTAACTCTTTTGGGTAGAGTTCTGCAGCAGCTATGTCAGCGCTAGCTGCTTCACCTTTAAAAGCAATGTTGTGCAGATTTGCCAGCCCTGACTAGCTTCAAATGTTCATTCTTGGTTGTATTACTATCACTAGCATTATCGCTGGATACTGCTTGACTTTTTATGTCATCAAATATGCTTTTGGCTTTCGTCTGAATTACTTTTGTACTCAATGATATTCTCTGTGCGACTTGATGTTCAATCCAAATAGAAAGCAAGAACTCCATTTGGATCATCAAAACACTCCTTGTACGAATCATCGTTTTAGCATCTAATAATGTTGCAGGCTTTGCAGCCTCTTTTATTTTATAACCATCTCGATCTCTAATAGTTCTGACAGTTGTTGGAGCCAGGCCAACAGCCTTTGTTACCTCCACAGCTCTTTCGCCTTTATTAAATCGCCTCAGAATATCTAATTTTGTCTCCAAGCTGATAGTTTGTTTTTTTATTTTTGGTAATTCTATCAGCAGTGTTCTTTTCACTCATTTGGCTAAAAAAATAAGTTTATGTAAAAGATAATACAGCTTTATCAAAAATAAAATAGAAAAATATTTACCTGATTTTGTAGACTCGGGTTGATTTGATTTTATTTCACAAGTAACTTTATTTTGAGCGCGTTTCTCTCAAGTGACTCTTACAATGACACTACATCAAGCAAGCAAATTGAATAAGTGAGCCGAAACAAAAAAGGGGAATTCCCTCGTTTTAATTGCGTAGCGCAATTAAGGTGTTGCCACCCTTTAAAAAACATATCAACGAATTCATCCCAAAACAACGCAACATTGAAAATCTAACGACGCACAATGAAAATTAGTTCTAATAAAGAAGCGACGCAACTTCGAAAAAACGCAAAACGAAACGACGCAAAGCGAGGGATAAGTGTAATGTCTTTCTTTATAAGTAACCCTCATACTGCTAAGTACTTGCTTGATGGCTCACCACTCGATCGAGTATTAGAAATTAAGGATTTGGGCATTATTCTTGACCCAAAAATAAAGTTTGATTCTCATATATCGTGCATGGTTAATAAAGCCATCAATGTCGTTGGTTTCATCAAGTGGTGGTTGAAAGAGTTTAACGATCCCTACACTACTAAAAAAAACTTATACATCTCTAGTGCGACCCATCCTTGAATACGGATCTTGTGTGTGGTCTCTGCAATACAGGATAGAATATAATCTGTTCAGAAGAAATTTCTTTTATTTGCTCCCAGAGTTGATTTGTCTTCGTACTTAAGTAGACTTCTATTAATTAACCTTCCTTCTCTTTGATACCGTAGAACTATGCATGGAGTGTTAGTTATTACTAATCTTCTCAATAGTGAAATCGACTCACCCATTCTATTAAGTCAAGTAAACTTAACTGTCCCTATCAGATCTTTTCGTAACTTTGTACCTATTAACCTTGATCGTTGCTCTACCAACTATCTAATGCATAAACCGTTTCGAGTAGTGTGCGCAGACTACAATAAGATGTTTTCACTTGTTTCCTTTGAGACCTCCATTCCCATACTAAAAAGATCCATACTGCTTTACTTATCTAGTCATAGTCACTAATCACTAATCTTATGATCTGATTGGGTTTTTCTGAGTTTTTCCCAATCCTTGCAACAAATGTTGGATCATTAAATTTTTGTTAACTCCCCAGAATATTTTAATTTTTAAACTTTTTCATTTCATTTCAGTTTGCTTACTGATTTAATTTTAAATTTTGTTCATTAATCTTAAACATTTTTGTAACTTAAGCTCTACTTTTTAATTTGATTTAATTTTAATTTTTATGTCGACTGATATTAGTTGACAATAAATAAATAAATAAATAAAACTGTGGATGCCACGCCCCCACTGATACCGCCCACCTTTCAAGATCTGAAAACTCTATATCTTTCTCAGTTTTTGGGCTAGAGTCACCAAACTTGGTGGAAACATTGTTAGTGAAGAAGTAAGAAATCTCTAGTCGAGAAATCCCGACTTGGACATACCCTTAACCCCATACGTAACGCGTACAGTCATTTGTGTGTATTTTTCCAGTGACTTATATGACCAAATTTCAAACTGCGATATCTCCGGTGTTTTTCAACCGATTTGGATCAAATTTTTTTGAAACCTCTTTTTTACAATTTTGAAGTTCAAGAATTTTTTGTTATCGATCACATGTGTATATCGGAAAACAGAAGTGTTATCGAAAATTTAAAGAAAACTTGATCTTCTCATGGTTAAGGAGAGCTTAAGTTTCAAGTCTTTAGCTCTTATAGTCTCTGAGATCGGCGCGTTCATACAGACGGACAGACAGACAGACGGACAGACAGACATGGCTAGATCGACTCGGCTGTTGATGCTGATCAAGAATATATATATACTTTATGGGGTCGGAGATGCTTCCTTCTGTCTGTTACATACATTTGCACAAAACCATTATACCCTTATTTACCCATTTTATGGGTTAAGAGTATAATAAATACAAATAACATGTATGTATGTACAAATCTAAACGACTTTTTTGCAATTAATATACATATATGTTTGCAGATTACATTTTCTAAAGCTTCTATTTGTTAGTGCGTTTGTTTTTATACGGTATATACATGTATTTGCACTTGCATTTTTTGTTATATATATGCATGTACAAAACAATATAAAATGTACGTACATACATGTGTACTACGTGCATTTGCAACACCAACCAAAGTTACAAATGTCAGAGACACAAAAAGAAAAGAGAGAAACGTAGCCACACACTGTGTACTTGGTTTTTGCAATTATCAGCAAGTGCGTCACAGCGCATGTGTTGTGTTTTTGTAAACTCGGTTGCGATCGCTTGTGCAGACGACAGTAGTGGAATGGGTCATGTGTTTTGTTTTTGTAAACTCGGTCGCGATCGCTTGTGCAGACGTCAGTAGTGGAATGGGTCATGTGTTTTGTTTATGTAAACTCGGTCGCGGTCAAACTCCCAGTTTGTGCGACAATGAGGCGCTAGAGTGGTGGAATGAGGTAAAGTGACAAATTCAGTACATTTTTTGTATGGGAGGTACTCGAAGGAGTGGTCCAAATTAAAAATCCTTTCTTAGTGCTCACTTTCATCCTGAATGAAATATTTGCAAAACCTTTCTAGACGTACGAAGTTATGTTCTTATTGATTTGTTTTAAATCAATGAAACCAACAAAAAGAAGCATTGCGAGCCCAACAACAACAAACGGTTCTGGGGTCGTAAATCAATTGTCAAAGGCACAAAGAAGAAACGAGAAAAAGGAAGAAGGCTCTAGTCGAGAAATCCCGACTAGGACATATCCTTAACCCGATACTTAACGCTTACAGTTACTTATGTGTATTAACTCAGTGACCAATATAACCAAACTTCACACTGAGATATCTCCGGTGTTTCTGAACCGATTTAGATCAATTTTTAAATGTTCATTATTTTATCCGTTGATTCAAGCCCCATTTTCACAATTTTGAAATTCAAGATTTTTTTTATTGTCGATCACATGTGTATATCGGAAACCAGAAATGTTATCGAAAATTAAAAGCAAACTTGATCTTCTCATGGTATAGGAGAGCTTAAGTTTAAAGTTTGAAGTCTCAAGCTCTTATAGTCTCTGAGATCGGCGAGTTCATACAGACAGACAGACAGACGGAAAGACAGACAGACAGACAGACGGACAGACAGACATGGCTAGATCGACTCGGAAATTGATGCTGACAAAAATATATACTTTATGGGGTCGGAGATGCTTCCTTCTGTCTGTTACATACATTCGCACAAAACCATTATGCCTTTATTTACCCATTTTATGGGTTAAGGGTATAAAAACGGAGACACACACACAGCACATGTGTTTTGATTTTGTAAACTCGCTCGCGATCGTTTGTACAGACGGCAGAAGTGGAATGGGTCATGTGTTTTGTTTGTGTAAACTCGGTCGCGATCGCTTGTTCAGACGGCAGTAGTGGAATGGGTCATGTGTTTTGTTTTTCTAAACTCGGTCGGCGTTCAAACTCACAGCTTGTGCGACAATGAGGTGGAATGGTGGAATGAGGTAAAGTGACAAATTCAGGATATTTTTTGTATGGAAGGTACTCGAAGGAGTGGTCCAAATAAAAAATCTTTTCTTAGTGCTCACTTTCAACCTGAATGGAATATTTTGTAAAAATTTCAGCCTTTTAGCTCTTTTCGTTTAGGCTGTGGGTCTCTCAACAATCAGTCAGTCAGTCAGGACAAACTAATTTATATATATAGACTAGTTAAGTGCCCCGCTTGCTTCGCTGCGCCAATAGTTTTTACAAAATTTTAGCAATACATATGCTTTAAAATGAATCAATTCATAAACTAAACAACTTTCCAAATCTTTATTGAATGCTTCTTGCAAAGCTTTTGCTTTTTCACATTATTCATGTTTCTCAAATAAATCAAAATTTTTTTTTTTTTTATTATTTGAATAGGTCTTTATTTGCGTCTGCCCGGAGGGCAAAAAATCAAACATTATTATGCGTTGACGGGTAATAACACGAAACAGTATGTTCATATAGTGTTAAAAATTATACTAAGGTATCCTAAATGGAAGGTCCAGAGGGTGGACACGCCTCAGTCTGCGGAGCTGGTCGCTGTTGTCCACTATGTTGCTAGCTAATTGATTTTCGTGTATTTCTAGTTTGTTAATGTGTCTTATACTAGCTTTTTTTGCTTCTTCGAGTATGGTTGTCAAGTCTAGGTCATTTTTTATTGTTTTATTACGTACGTAGCATGGTGCGTTAAATCAAAATAGAGAACTTATCGTAAACTTCTTTGTATTTTCGGCACCTTTTTATTTTTGGCACCTTTCACGTAATTCGTAAAAATTTTGGATTCGCTATATCAAATGCAAAAAAGTATATTGAACAATATGTTAGAGTTGAAAACCTTTGAGTAAAAAATTTTTGTGTCCATTTAAAAGTATTTTATGTAGTGTTAACAGTCGAAATTTGCCGCTCCTGAAAATTTGACACCCTAGGCAGCTGCGTATGTTGCCTACTCTGTAAATCCGCCACTGCCTACGCATTTTTCCGTTGTTCTAGAGAGGCTTCGAACTAAACTGCGATAAAAGCGATTAGGGTACACGACCAATTGATGCGAGGTTTAGTCGGCGACTAACAAATCAATATAGTACTTACTACCTTTGAAGTCCTAGCTCTTATAGTCTCTGAGATCGGCGCGTTTATACAGGCAGGCAGATAAACAGACAGACATGGCTAAATCGACTCGGCTTTTGGTGCTGATCAAGAATGTATGTACTTTAAAGGGTCGGGAATTCTTCCTTTTGTCTGTTACATACATTTGCACAAAACCATTATACCCTTATTTACCCATTTTATGGGTTAGGGTATAAAATCCGCCTAAATGGAATTGTACAATTGCGACATTTAAGAGAATGCATTCCAGGTGGCTTTTGTCAAGCATGTTTGTTGTCTGCGACCAATTTGTTGCAAACAATCAAATGGGACGACCACGAATGTCTTACAGTGTTGCAGGATCCCGGCTAAAAAGAAAAATGGCATCGGATCTGGCAGATATTGAAAATAATAACACAAGTCTCCTTGTGCACACAGCATCAGTATCAACGAAAATTTCAAAAAATTAGCGATACTGCATTTGTGTTAAAGCATACCCTTTTGACTTGAAGAGCACAAAGTGGTTTATTCTCGGAGCCAGTACCACTCACTCCAAGTCAAGCTCTTGTTTTTCTAATTGATAACTCTTTAACCAAGGCCCAATACAACAATATGAAAGCTTTAAGTACAGCACATTTTTAAATATTTATCCATACTATAGTAAAGTGAGGGAAGCCGAATTAGAGTGCAGGCATACAGCAGTTAATGTGACGGAAAGAAGTGCCCAAGTATCTCTCCAAAACTTGCTCAATTATACGGCCAGTCGAATTTGCCTTTGCAGGATAAAGTATTTAAGACACATACTTGTATAAGCATTACAGATGTCACACTAATTGCGAGCTAAGGATTTGACGGCTCTACGGGACAGAGTATGCACAAGCAGATATTCTTAGGAGAAAAAACCGATGCTTTTTTTGCAACAAGCGTCATTCCACTGATATAGATGTGGACGGTATAAGTGGGCGTGAGATCGAAAACTTTGATGCAGATTACTTACAATATTCCCATCAAATTTGACTGTAGATTTTAGATTTTAAGAGGTAGACGGTAAAGGTGGGCGTGGCATCCAAAACTTTAATGCAGATCTATTACGGATGTCACTAACAATATTTTCACTAAATTTGGTGACCCTTGTGCAAATACTGGGCTGTATAGGTGATCGTGGCATGCAATTCTTTTCAATTCATTTATATCTTTATGCGAATTCTGCCTGCCTTTTAAATTTGGTGCGAAAAGCTTAATAACTGTGGAAGATATAGGCAATTTTGTTTATAATTGGATGAGGATGGCGGGCGGAAGAGGTGGGGGGCATCCAAACTTTTGATGAAGATTTTCGAGAAATGTTACCAGCCATCTTGACAGCAACTTGGTGACTCTTGCTGCTAAAATGTGGGATATATGTGTTTTATCGAATTTCACATCGAGATGTATCGATTTGCTATCGACTTTCCAGGTCCCCTGGGGTCGTAGAGCCCTACTTTGTCTGAAGAGGAAACCCAGAAGAAACAAGCAAAAACGTTGCAGTCAGACGCAACTGACTGCGATATACTCTAATAACATTTTACATTTCTATGTTAAGGATTCTGTGTGCAAATAATAATATATGGGGATTTCGGGTACAAAGAGGCAGGCAGATAGCGGAGGCGTGACATTCAAATTTGCGATACCGTGAAATTCATGCGAAAACGAGTTCTTTTTTTTTAAGCTCTAATTTTCGACAGTTTTTAATATAACTTTTAAAAAAATTCCTTTAAAAATAAGAAATCTTATTTTTAGTTTCAATTTAAACTTTTGTTTGTTATCGACTACATAAAATTTTGCAAAACCAGAAGTGTTGTTGGCAATTTGAATTTCGCTTGTTTTGCTCATGATATAGGAGAGCCAAATCTCAAGTCTCTAGCTCTTAGGCCCAATTTCTCAATGTCCGGTTAATACCCTGTCCACACTACAGCAGCATTTTGCATTTTTGCATTTTGCTCAAAATGCTGCTTCAGGGCCCATGTATTTCTTATGGGAGCTAGAGGTGGTAAAAAGTTGCATCAGAAAAAAAATGCAACTATTATTTTTAGCATATATTCGATATTGCACTCGATTTTCGGTAATTTGTGAAGCATCAAAAAAGTATCTGCTCTAGATTGTAAACAAAAACAAATATTTACAGTTAATTTAAAAATAATAAATATTAAATTAACAATTTTAAGACACCACAAGGACCACAAGCTCAGAATTTTCCATTATTTATTTATATACAAAAATTGGCTGCAACCTGCAATAAACACCTGATCTGAAAATGCAAAATGCGAATGCAGTACAATGTGGACGGTAAACTGCATTAGTATCGATATTTCGATTATTTTTAAAAACGCGCGTTAGTGTATATAGGGTATAAATTTTCGTTTAGCTGAACATGTTTGGTTTTTTCAAAGCCAAAATAACCTTTCATCGATAAGAAACTATCGCCCTAACAGCGTTGCCGCATATATACAAATTATGGCATATAAAGTGAGCAGCTTAAGGCCTGTTTACCCAAAATTTAATTTAATTTAATTTAATTTAACAAGTCTGCTGACTCAATCAAACCTATGCGAACTCTATGTGAGCGTTTACCCAAAATTTAATTTAATTTAATTTAATTTAGTTTAGTTCCGAACCAGCAGGTTGCAGATTCTTAAATCTTTTCGGTGTTGGTAAGCTTGAAAATACAAAACAGCTGATCAAAAAGTGTTGTGCAAAACGTTTACATATTCAAATATTTAAATGAACAAGCATAAGCTAATTATTTTAGTTGAAAATCATGTTTGTTGTGTGATAAAAAGTCAAAATACTTTAAAAATATAATTAAAAAAGATAAGTTTGGGCTTATATATTGCCATGAGCTCAAGTAAAAATGTGTTTGAATACCAATTCAAAATGTAACGGAGTGTTAACAACACTGCTAACATAATTTTAAACGCTTTACACACTGTTTCCTTAAATTAAATTAAATTTTGGGTAAACGCATACATTTTCTTAAATTAAATTAAATTAAATTAAAATAAATTAAATTAAATTAAATTTTGGGTAAATAGGCCTTTAGCTGGTTTTTACTGTTGTCCGGCAACATTTCATGATTCCTGTTTAAAATCTAACATATGATTAATTTGAGCGCAAAAGAACTTAATTTTTTACCTATTACTATGGCAAGCCAATTGATCTTCAATCCTTGCAAGAATGACTCTGTACGTAGATTTTGTAAGCCTGAACCGCTGTAGAAATTTAGCATCATCCAGTTCAGTGAAATAGTTCACCCTATGCATATAACTTCTGGAGTTATTTATGCGTGGCTCTGTTTCATTAAATTGCGTCTCCGTTGCAGATAGTTTACCTAACCGGACATTGAGAAATTGGGCCTTATAGGCTTAAAGATCAACGCGTTTATATACACAGGCGGACAAATCTAAATCGACCTGGCTGGTGGTTCCGGTTCTGTTTCAGACTTTTTGACAAAACCATCATACCCTTTTTTACACAATTTATGAGTTTTGGGTATATAAACTTGAATGACACACCTGCTTCTCATTATTATTATTTATTATTATTGTTTTTCAACATCGATCTAACAAATACGTTTTTTTTAGTTTTCTTATTTATGTAAAAAATAATAATTTGAGCGATAAGAGATAAAAGCCAAATGAAGTTTGTAATCTAAACAGCTGCCTGCTCAAAGTAACCGGGCAACACAACTTTTCTAGATTTATCATGCATTGTACTAAGAACCTGGCGCTGTAAGCAAAGGGGATAATTTAAAAATATTTAACCAGCTTCACAGCTGAAATGCACGTTTAAGTAATCATTGGCATTTATTGGCTCCGTTCCGGGCCATAGGAAGCAAATCACCGTAGACTGAACCTACATTAAAGGAGAACAACTCGCTTGGTAGCTTTTTGACTAATTGACCTGTAGACTGTGCTTGGAACTGGCAACCCAACAGAGAACTTGGCCTATGTTGGCCTCAAAGCTTTTCGGTGCGGCACAAGGGAAAACCTATTAATAAATCTAAGAGAAATGCATACGCTTAATTAAGCTATTGATTTTTAAGGGCAAAAAACAACACACCAAAAATCCAATTTCAAAAAAGGACAAGCACATGCAAGCTAACGTAAAATATTATATTTTGGTTGCAATTTTCAATGTTATAAGTCGCAGGTTATCCCCGCACAGAGAAAACCATAAAACTATTATATAATACTGAAACCTAGGAAAAATATTAAATAAAACACTTTCGACGAGTGACCGAATATTTAAACAAATAGACAAATGATATGTTCAGCGCTTAGACTGTTGACGCAGATACAGCACACTAAAAAGCAAACCTCTTTTATGGAGTACAAATTTGTTCAATTTATGTCTTCAATAACATTATCGTTGTTTTTAATTTAAGAACAAGTAAGAAGGCTCTAGTCGTGAAATCCCGACTAGGACATACCCTTAACCCCATACGTAACGCGTACAGTCCAGAGGCGTACCTGGAGGACGTAGCGCCCATGGCAGCGAAAAAATTGCGCCCCCCCTCCCACTCCTCTTTTTTCTATAAAGTTATTAATTTGTTATATTTAATCTTTATATATTTGTTCTTAATTCTTATGAATTTAAAAAAATTTTAATAGTAATTTAATAAGAAATTCTTCGTAATTTGTTTCAATATCATAATGCTAAAGAATGGAAATAAAATTTAAATTTTCAAGATTATATATTATTCCAGGATGCTGGTTTTCAATAATAACATAACACGTTTAAGGTAAGATTCAACTTATTTATTACAAGATCTTGCATCGTCGCATCGTTACAATAATATTTCTTTAACTAATTTGTTAGAACAATCAAAGCTTTCGTGAAAATTACAACTGTACTTTTCTTGCTTTTTTTGACGCGAATTCATTAATAAGATCATTGAAATCAGTTTTTTGTTGGTGAAAAAGTAAAAATCATAAGACAATAAAATTATAAAATATTTGTTTACGTAATTATAAAATTATATTGACAAATTTGTCGGTAAAAAAAATCGACGAACGTTTGCTAGGGCAGCATATAATGTAAAAAAGTAATTCAGTCATATTTATTAAAATTTAAATGACGATCTGATATGTACATATAACAAAATGCAACTTCGATAATGAATTTCCAAAATTAGTGTTTATAGACATCATATAACAAATAAAAATATATTCTGCGATAAAAATGAATACTTACCGAAATGGTCGCTCCTTACACAATTTTTATCTTTATGTGAAAATCAAACGATTCAACAATATTTCACTGTGTTGAGAAAAATAAGATGAAAAACACTCAGCGAAGGTTATGTTTACACCAGAAGTGCCGTGACGTAGGAAGTTGGTTGCATGCAAAGATTAGCGTGGAGGGGCGCGAGCGCGACGGAGAAAGCAGTATGTGCGAGCGAGAAAAAACATCGAGGTGGGAAGCGAAGGACCGCCCCTCTTCTGGACAGTATACGTTTCAGTTTTTCTCCCTGGCGAGCATACATAGTCGACTACCCTGACTTTTTGTATCTTTATTTAAAACTGAAGTTCAAAATCACGATTGAATACTCAAAGTTGAGGTGTCACTTTGCGCCCCCAATAGAGTGGCGCCCATGGCACGTGCCCTGCTTGCCATACCCTAGTTACGCCTCTGGTACAGTCATTTGTGTGTATTTACCCAGTGACCAATATGACCAAAATGACCAAATTTCAAACTGCGATATCTCTGGTGTTTCTTAACCGATTTTAATCAAATTTTTCGAATGTTCATTATTTTACAAATAGTTTGAAACCTCGTTTTTACAATTTTGAAATTCAAGAATTTTTTGTTATCGATCACATGTGTATATCGGAAACCAGAAGTGTTATCGAAAATTTAAAGCAAACTTGATCTTCTCATGGTATAGGAAAGCTAAAGTTTTAAATTTCAAGTCTTTAGCTTTTATAGTCTCTGAGATCGGCGCGTTCATACAGACAGACAGACAGACAGACGAACAGACAGACAGACGGACAGACGGACAGACAGACATGGCTAGATCGACTCGGCTGTTGATGCTGATCAAGAATATATATACTTTATAGGGTCGGAGATGCTTCCTTCTGTCTGTTACATACATTTGCACAAAACCATTATACCCTTATTTACCCATTTTATGGGTTAAAGGTGCGTATCCAGTACAGCAAAAAATTCCTGGCCGGAATTTGTGATATATTTTGGAAGCGTGGGCAGTGTGACCATGGCCGTCCCCCAATGTGTGTTAAAAATATGCCATTTTGCATAATATCTTAGGAGATACATGGTCACACTGAGACATTAAATTTAAAAAAGTAAACAATGCGAGTATGCTTATTCCATTGTTGGCAGCATATAATGTTGCAAAAACGAGCGAGAAAGAAGAGCATCGGAACCGTCAACGCCGACAGAACAAATCGTGGGTCAACCCATATTTGCAGCGAAGGCATCAGAAAGGAAGACTTGTGAACGACGCAAGCATTTAAATTAAAATACACATATTTTATAAAACATATTAAAAAATTGTATGCACTTATAGTTTAATAATATGGTGCAGAATCCAATGGAATCCATCCAAAATTTCCGTTTTTTCCATTTTTATTTTTCATGAAGTGTTTGTTGTTGCTCGCGGCACAAAAATATATATGATTTGGTATTTCCTTATTTTATTTTATTTAATCGCTACTATCGATAAGAAGTTTAGTATTTTTGCTACGTTACTGGATACCCAAAAGACACGGAGCCAAAAAAAAAACAATTCCTGCTACGACGATTTTGTATGGGAAATTTTTTTTTTGCTGTACTGGATACCCACCTTAAGGGTATAAAAAGAGACAATGTACGAGCCATATGCGTTGTAAATAAACATATAACCTAAGCGTGAAAAATTGGATTAAGGCCCAATTTCTCAATGTCCGGTTAGGTAAACTAGGAGTAAATGAAAAACAAACTAACCGGAAGACTGGGTCCCGTTTAAAATTTATATTGGTTTTTTGTCACGATATATCAGCTGTCCCTTGAATTGTTTATTTATTTTGTTATTAAATCAAAATGTCATCAATTAAAAGAGTCTTCTATGTTCATGCAACGGAGACGCAATTTGACGAAACTCGAGAAGTTATTGCGATGGGGTGAACTATTTCACTGATCTGGATGATGCCAAATTTGTACAGCGGTTCAGGCATACAGAATCATTCTTGCAAGGATTTTAGATCAATTGGCTGGCCGTAGTAATATGTAAAAAATTAAGTGCTTTTGCGCTCAAATTTATCATAAGTGGGATTTAATACAGGAATAATAAAATTTTGCCGGACAACAGCAAAAAGCTAAAATGCTCACTTTATATGCCATATATACATATGTTGCAACGCTGTTAGGGTGATAGTTTCTTATCGATGAAATTGTGTTTTGGCTTTGAGACAACCAAACCGTTTAACTCGACCAGTAAATTAAATTTTCGTTTAGCGAAACGAAAATTTAACCGGACAATGAGAAATTGGGCTAAATTTGGTAACTCGAACTTAAATTAAATTAATGAATAATTAATAAAATTTACATAGTAAGCTTACAGTAAGAGATTTATTTTGTAGTTGCAAAGATTTGATGATTTTCAATTTAAATGAGCTTCCGATTAGCTTAAAACGATGCGGCAAGGTATTCCATTGGCGAACAGTGTGTTTAAAATAATGTTTAAAAACAGATGGTTGACGTGTTGTTAATCATTATGTTGTTTTTTTTTTTTTAAGTGCAGATCTGCGGAAGAAGTCGTTTCAACGAAATTAGATAACTTTTGCTTAAAATCTGCCAAAGATGTATGCATAACTTTTTTTATACCCTTAACCCATTAAATAAGTAAATAAGGGTATAATGGTTTTGTGCAAAAAAAGCTTAAGTTTCAAGCTGTGGGTAGAGTAATCAACATTTTAAAAAATTTGATCAAAATCGGTTGAGAATCACCGGAGATATCGCAGTTTGAACTTTGGTCAATTGATAAATACACTCAAGTGACTGTACGCGTTACGTATGGGGTTGAGGATATGTCCAAGTCGGGATTTCTCGAACAGAGCCTTTATACTTTTTATACTTTGATACCAAAGGTATCATAGTATATTGAGTTTGTGCAATGTCCGTCATGCTGTCTGTCCGTCCGTTTGTCCGTCTGTCTGTATAAGCGCAACGTTTTTCGACACCCTTAAAGCTAGAGCCTTGCAACTTTGCAAATAGCTTGGTACATGCCTTCGTCAAATTTAGGGTTGTACGACCTCAGGGGGCCTGGGAAATCGATAGCAAGTCGATACACCTTGAAGTGCAAATCGATAAAACACATATATATCCCACATTTTAGCAGCTAGAGTCACCAAATTTGATGGCAAGATAGCTGGTGAAATTTCCCCAAAAAATTGCATCAAAAGCTTGGATGCCACGAGTGGGACATGGCCCGTTGTTTGAGGGCGTGGCATCCAAAATTTTGATGCACATCTGTGTCAGATGTCAGCATCTAACTTCCTACAAAAATTGGTGGATATAGCTTCAAACCTGTAGAAGATACAGGCATTTTTGTTTATAATTGGAGGGGGGCTGGGGGCGGAAGAGGTGGGCGTGGCATCCAAACGTTTGATGTCATTTTTTTGAGGAATGTCACCTGCTATCTTCCCCCAAATTTGGTAACTCTAGCTGCTCAAATGTGGGATATATAATTGTTTTATCGATTTGCACATCGAGGTGTATCGACTTGTCATCGATTTCCCAAGCATCCTGAGGTCGTAGAGTCCTAAATTTAACACTTTGTTTGACGAAGACATGTACCAAGATATTTGCAAAGTTTCAAAGCTCTAGCTTTAAGGGTGTCAAAAAAAAGGTGCGTTCATACGGACAGACGGACGTACGGATAGACGGACAGACACCATGACGGACATTGCACAAACCCAATATACTATGATACCTTTGGTATCAAAGTATAAAAACAGTGTTTCCGTAATATATTACATATTTTAACCTGTCAATGCATTTTATTTTTATTTCTGTGTACACCTAAAAATTTTGAAAAAAATCACAACTGTTAAATAGCAAAATGATGCATTTTCTGCAAGCTTTTCGATTAACACGGTTTTTACTTGAAAATTTTTAATTTTCGATTTACACGTTTTTCTCAGGAACGTATCTACCGTGTAAATCGGGGGATAGGTGTACTGAAAAATACTGAGCATCGATAGCTCTACTCTCTACTTTCATAAAACATGAAACACTTTTTGTATACATAGGCTGAGGTGTTTCATCGTTTCAAGAAATTATGTATGTGAGTTGTTGTTGCTAGACGTTTCAAATATGAAACATGAAACGATGAAACGAGCTGGTGAATACCCTAATAGTGTTTGTATTTAAAAAATACATCCTTATGATTTGACTTATTTTGACATATGAGCTTACTGCAACGAAAGAAAAACTTCTTAGCTCGATAGCTTAAAAACTGTGTGACTTGTCTGCACAGTAACAAACGTACAGGCTGACATGCCTTTAAGACTCAGGTCGTGATGCTGATCAAGACTATAAATATGTACTTAATGATGGCGGGTATACTTGCTTGTATGCGTTACATATTTCATGACAAAATTAGAATACACTCTTCAAGTGTATAATGAGCAGCCTTTCGCAGAGTTTTTGAGACTGCTCTGCTTATTAGCGCTCATTCTTTTATTTTATTAATATCCGGAGAGCATTGCCCCTGTTGAATCGTAAATCATTTTTAACATGATGACATTTCGTATTCAAACAGCTCACTGGAGCGTGGCTTGCTTGCGTTTGCCCCCATTTGCGTTTTCCGGAACTTTCGAGTTTAGTATATACGCCGGACATTTAATCAATTTTTATGCTCTGAGCCCACAAAATGTGTATAAAGGGAACAATTGTTTTTTAGAAATGTATGTAACAAGCAGGAGCAAGCATTTGCAACCCTAGAGGTAAATACATACATCTACAGCTAAGAAACAACATTCGAGTCGATTTGACCGTTCGGCCGTCTTTCTGTATGAACGAAACTTTTTTTTGACATCCTTGCAAATCTTGGTAAAGTAATGTATTTGTTAATTCAACAGGCATTAAAAGCTAGGGAATCCATTTTGGCACATAAGCTCTTCTAGTTCATGGGCAAAAAAAGTTTGCTGTAAATAATATTTCTGTTTCCCATATGCACATCGAATCGATAACACTCATGTCTTGAATTTAGAAAAAGTTAAACGCGTATTATAAACTTAAGAAACTGTTTAAAAGACTGGCGGTTCAGAAACACCAGTGGTATCTTAGATTAAAAACAAATGAAGTGCTGCATCCCAGTGTTGCATTCATTTCCTATGTTAGCGGACACACACACATGCATACATCTTTAATGGAGACTTTTAAATTACTGGTTTCACAGTATACAGTCCCAGTAGTGTTCGGGAGCAATCCCTGAGCACTTTAGTAGGCCTCCTTTGCGAGGTATGGAGAACTCCCTATTACTCCCTATACTCGTGTGTAAATACACGTAAAATCGACTAATAGCTTTTTACATTGCGTGTCATTGGGAGAGAGTAGTCCCTATAAACTCCCTGTAGAGCAATAGGAGAGATTTCCTTATAAACTCCCTGTAGAGCAATAGGAGATATCTCCTTTTAACCTCCCTGTAGAGCAATAGGAGAGATCTCTTATTCTACGCGAGAAAACAAAATTATAAAAATTTTAAATAATTAAATGTTATTTTATTAACTTATTTTTTGATTTATAAGTTTTGCGATAAAAGTCTGCCTTTTTTAGCAACGGCTTTTTTAATATTATATTCAAAATCGTCATATGTCATTAAATCGTCCTTAATTGCTCTAAAAAGGAAAAATAAAGAGAAAAAAAGGGTAAATTTTATAAGTTACCATAGTCCATACTGCTAATTTTTCAGCAATGGTTTTTTTTACAATAGCAACACTTTCAGTTTCTGCCGCTCTTTCTTCGCAAACTAATAAATTGTTTGTGCTATTAGTTTGCTTTTCATGTACATCATATTGATATGTTGGAACTCTATAAGAATCTATTTTTTTTTTTTACAAGCCGTTTGATATGCCTTTTTGAATAAAAATTATCACACATATTACTTTTTATTTTAATTGATGCACTCTGTTAGACAACCACACTTGAATTGACAATTTTAGTGAAGCTCAAGAAGTATGAGCAGCCAAACGAAGAAGCAAACAAAAAGAAATAACGGCATTTAACAGTTACAAAAATATTCAAATCTCTCTTGTACCTCCAAAGTGAGCAATAAAGGAGATTTGTCAATATTTATTTTCGTAAGAAAGAAATAACGTAGATAACTTTTAACAAATCTCCCTTATTGCCCGCTTCGGAGGAATGAAGGAGAAAAATATTAACAAATCTCCCTTATTGCTCCGAAAAAAGACATAGGCGAGTAATCGCTTATTCCTCCTCGACGATGTAGGAATTATCGTTATACCCCTCAAATCATGAACAAAAATGGCTGTATCTTCTAGTTTTGAAGCTATAGCCACCAAATTTGGTAGAAAGGTAGATGCTGACATCTGACACAGATATGCATCAATTTTGAAAAAAAAACCGAAATGCATGTAACTCCGCCAGTTCTTAAGCTAGAGTCACCAAATTTGGTGGGCATATTGTTAGTGACATCCGTAACAGATCTGCTTCAAAGTTTCAGATGCCACAACCACCCTTACCGCCCACCCTCTAAAATCTGAAAACTTTATATCTCTCTCAGTTTTTGCTTTAGAGTCACCAAATTTGGTGGGAACATTGTTAGTGACATCCGTAACAGAGTTTGGATGCCACGCCCACTTATACCGCCCACCTCTATATCTTTCTCAGTTTTTGCGCTAGAGTCTTCATACTTGGTAGGGAGTTATAGGGTGCCATCCGCCACAGATATGGATCACAAACTTGGATGTCACGCCTACCCCTGCTGCCTGATATATATACCCAAAACCCCCATATATTACTACTTCCTCAAAGGATCGTTAACACAGTTATGTAAACTGGTATCAAAGTATATCGCAGTCGGTTGCGTCCGACTGCAACGTTTTTACTTTTTGTAATTGCTCTTAAACATAGGCGAGCAGTTTGCGTATACGTACACGAGCTCTTCCCATAAGCAATGCAAAGTACACAAACAATTTTTCGTATTTTTTTTGCTCGTCTATTCGCTGCCAGTGCTTATCAGGAATCTAACGGATCTTTGCTATTTTTGTTGTTGGGCTACGAAATTTCAATGTACACCTATCCCTCGCCTTGCGTCGGGGATACGTTCCAAAAAAATACGACGCAAATTGAAACGACGCAAAGTGAATTAGGATTTTCTATAGCAAACCATGTAAAATTCGAAGATGGGTTCCAGGGTTACAAAAATACTACTTTTTAAAAAGAAAATTGAGCAAAAACAAAATAAATTCTTCAGCAAAAATAAAATTAGAATTAATCACTCTGACCAGACTGATGCCGTAGGCCGGCTTTCTTTAAAAAAAAATTTGTCCAATGTTTGCTGAACATTTTTTTTTAAGCGAGAAATACATCTTCTTGTAGCAATTGATATTCGTAGCTACCGCCTGGGACACTTTAAGACTCCTTTCGCTGTCGGGATCGTTTTTTAATAAAATATACATGCCTTCGTCAATCAAACACATCGCTTTGGAAATTTGTTGGGAGGTTAAATTTTGTTCTTTTGAGATTTCTATTGAACTGTCAGAGTCATCCAGTTGCAAAAGTTCTTCATTGAAGAATTCTTGGTTGTGCGAGTTTAGCAATTCGTTTATGTCAGTCTCCTCCATACCTTCAAAATTAGACTCTCTAGCTAAATTAGAAATTTCATGACGAACAGCTGGTGTATCATCAAATACTACAGTGCATTTTCGCTGAACACATTTTGCGCCATACACCATTCATGCAAGATGGTTTAATCTCCTCCCACGAATCGGATATAATTTGTATGGCTTTCATAATGTTAAACTTTTTCCAAAACTCTAGCATGGAAGGTTTATCTTGTCCATCAGTCGCACTTATAAGAAGTTGAAAGGTTCGTCGAAGGTAATAACTTTAAAAGTCGATATTATTCCCTGATCCATAGGCTGAATAACTGATGTTGTATTAGGCGGCAAAAATACAAATTTCACGTTTTCTGACAACTCATCAATGTAAACTGGGTGGCCAGGAGCATTGTCTACTAAAACCAAAGCCTTGAAGCTTAAGTTTTCCTTGTTGCAATAAGCTTTAATATTTGGAATAGCACACGTTGAAACCCAGTTTTGAAATAAAGATGCTGTCATCCATGCTTTCTTGTTTGCACGCTAATGGACAGGAAGAAGATTCTTTGAGCAACCTTTCATAGCTCTTGGATTTTCTGATTGATAAATAAGAAATGGTTTAAATTTTAAATCACCATTTGCATTACCACCAAGAAGAAGAGTCAGTCTATCCTTGCTAGCTTTAAATCCTGACGCCGATTTTTCTGTTTTAGATATAAAAGTTCTGCGAGGTAGACGTTTCCAAAATAATCCAGTCTCGTCAACATTAAAGACTTGTTTCGGATTATAGCCACCTTCATGAATTAATGCTTTTAACTCTTTTGGGTAGAGTTCTGCAGCAGCTATGTCAGCGCTAGCTGCTTCACCTTTAAAAGCAATGTTGTGCAGATTTGCTCAAACCTTGAATCTCTCAAACCAGCCCTGACTAGCTTCAAATGTTCATTCTTGGTTGTATTACTATCACTAGCATTATCGCTGGATACTGCTTGACTTTTTATGCCATCAAATATGCTTTTGGCTTTCGTCTGAATTACTTTTGTACTCAATGATATTCTCTGTGCGACTTGATGTTCAATCCAAATAGAAAGCAAGGACTCCATTTTGATCATCAAAGCACTCCTTGTACGAATCATCGTTTTAGCATCTAATAATGTTGCAGGCTTTGCAGCCTCTTTTATTTTATAACCATCTCGATCTCTAATAGTTCTGACAGTTGTTGGAGCCAGGCCAACAGCCTTTGTTACCTCCACAGCTCTTTCGCCTTTATTAAATCGCCTCAGAATATCTAATTTTGTCTCCAAGCTGATAGTTTGTTTTTTTATTTTTGGTAATTCTATCAGCAGTGTTCTTTTCACTCATTTGGCTAAAAAAATAAGTTTATGTAAAAGATAATACAGCTTTATCAAAAATAAAATAGAACAAGTAAGAAGGCTCTAGTCGAGAAATCCCGACCAGGACATACCCTTGGGTAGAGTTCTGCAGCAGCTATGTCAGCGCTAGCTGCTTCACCTTTAAAAGCAATGTTGTGCAGATTTGCTCAAACCTTGAATCTCTCAAACCAGCCCTGACTAGCTTCAAATGTTCATTCTTGGTTGTATTACTATCACTAGCATTATCGCTGGATACTGCTTGACTTTTTATGCCATCAAATATGCTTTTGGCTTTCGTCTGAATTACTTTTGTACTCAATGATATTCTCTGTGCGACTTGATGTTCAATCCAAATAGAAAGCAAGGACTCCATTTTGATCATCAAAGCACTCCTTGTACGAATCATCGTTTTAGCATCTAATAATGTTGCAGGCTTTGCAGCCTCTTTTATTTTATAACCATCTCGATCTCTAATAGTTCTGACAGTTGTTGGAGCCAGGCCAACAGCCTTTGTTACCTCCACAGCTCTTTCGCCTTTATTAAATCGCCTCAGAATATCTAATTTTGTCTCCAAGCTGATAGTTTGTTTTTTTATTTTTGGTAATTCTATCAGCAGTGTTCTTTTCACTCATTTGGCTAAAAAAATAAGTTTATGTAAAAGATAATACAGCTTTATCAAAAATAAAATAGAACAAGTAAGAAGGCTCTAGTCGAGAAATCCCGACCAGGACATACCCTTAACCCGATAGGTAATGCTTACAATAACTTGTATGTATTATTCAGTGACCAATATAACCAAACTTCAAACTGCGATATCTCTAGTGTTTCTTAACCGATTTTAATCAAATGTTCATTATTTTATTCGTAGTATCAAACCTCATTTTTACAATTTTGAAATTCAAGATTTTTTTGTTATCGATCACATGTGTATATCGGAAACCAGAAATGTTATCGAAATTTAAAGCAAACTTGATCTTCTCATGGTATAGGAGAGCTTAAGTTTAAAGTTTGAAGTCTCAAGCTCTTATAGTCTCTGAGATCGGCGAGTTCATACAGACAGACAGACAGACGGAAAGACAGACAGACAGACAGACGGACAGACAGACAGACGGACAGACAGACGAACAGACAGACAGACGGACAGACAGACAGACGGACAGACAGACATTTCTAGATCGACTCGGCTGTTGATGCTGATCAAGAATATATATACTTTATAGGGTCGGAGATGCTTCCTTCTGTCTGTTACATACATTTGCACAAAACCATTATACCCTTATTTACCCATTTTATGGGTTAAGGGTATAAAAATATTTACCTGATTTTGTAGACTCAGGTTGATTTGATTTTATTTCACAAGTAACTTTATTTTGAGCGCGTTTTTCTCAAGTGACTCTTACAATGACACTACATCAAGCAAGCAAATTGAATAAGTGAGCCGAAACAAAAAAGGGGAATTCCCTCGTTTTAATTGCGTAGCGCAATTAAGGTGTTGCCACCCTTTAAAAAACATATCAACGACTTCATCCCAAAACAACGCAACATTGAAAATCTAACGACGCACAATGAAAATTAGTTCTAATTAAGAAGCGACGCAACTTCGAAAAAACGCAAAACGAAACGACGCAAAGCGAGGGATAAGTGTATTTTGTGGTGTTTTCGTAAAAGAGACTGCACTAAAAGAAAATGTTTGTATGGCAATTAGTTTACACACAACACAATATGAGTACAAGTGATTCTTTTCATTCAAATGCATATACAAATTTTTTTCAGTGATAGAAAAATGGAAAAATAAAAGTTGGCTTTACTTGTATTAGTGTGTTTTCTTTATTTGTATTGGTGGTTGCTCTTCCATAAGCATGCTTTTGACATCACTGCTTAAAAGGGTCGGAGATGTTTCTTTCTGCCTGTTACATACATTTGCACAAAACCATTATACCCTTTTTTTTACCCATTTTATGGTATGAGGGTATAATACGCAAATTCTAACTTAAAATAAGCTCATATGGAAACACTATTTACCACAGCCCAGTGTATCTCTGTCGGCGACGCAGTGTTTGCTTTTATAAAATAAAGAAGAATTATACGCACCTGTCAGATTTTCTAGTGTCAGACGGGAAACGCCCGCAGTGAAAAAATACGTATGTACATACATGTGTATGTATGTATGTAACATCGTCCCCCGTGCCACCTCCGCACCATATACACTCCGAACTGAAGTCGCACTAAAAAAGCTTTCAATATCTCTTGAAGCAACAGCTTTCAGATTTTAGGAGGTGGGCGGTAAAGGTGGGCGTGGCATCAACAACTTTACTGCAGATCTTTGGCAGATGTCATTAACAATATTACCACCAATTTTGGTGACTCTAGTGCATAAACTGAAAAGATTTGGAGATTTTAGGTTTTAAGAGGTGGGCTGTATAGGTGCAAGTGGCATCCAATTCTTTCCATTTAATCAGATCGATAGGGGATGGCGACTTCTGATTCCTACTAAATTTGGTGACTCTAGCTTAATAACTGGCGAAGATACATGCATTCCTGTTTTTTTGAGGTGGTGGGGCATGGCGCGTAGTATGGGGGCGTGGCATCCAAACTTTTAATTCAGATCTGTGGCGGATGTCATCATCTACCTGCTACCCGTTTGGTGCCTATAGCTTAAAAAGTGTGGAAGATACAAACATTTTCGCTTATAATTGGAGGGGGCATCAAAACTTTTGATGCAGATATTTGCGGAGCTATCTTGTCATCAAATTTTGTGGCTTTACCAGCTAAAATGTGGAATATAGTGCATGTATGTGCTTTGTTCGTCGAAGCCCAGAGGTCCCCCGAGGGCTTAGAGCCCCAAATTTAACACATTGTTGTTGTTCTATTTTTCTAGCTTAAGGGTGTCGAAAAAAGTTGCATTCATACAAACAGACGGACAGACACCATGACGGACATTGCACAAAGCCAATATACTACTGATACCTTTGATATCAGAGTATAAAAATTATATAAGATTAAGGCGTTTTTGGGGTGGCAGTGGTGGGCAGATATATAAAAATTATTTAGCTGCAACAAAAAGCTTTGGTTTTAATTCAAAAGCTTAAAAACTATAGGACTATCTATATGTATAAAAAAGTTTGTCCTGACTGACTGACTGATTGTGAGAGACCCACAGCCTAAACGATAAGAGCTAGAAGGCTGAAATTTTCACCAAATATTCCATTCAGGTTGAAAGTCAGCACTAAGAAAGAATTTGGAATTTGGACCACTCCTTCGAGTACCTCCCATACAAAACAAGTCCTGAATTAATCACTTTACCTCATTCCACAACTCTGGCGCCTCATTGTCGCACAAGCTGTGAGTTTGAACGCGGCCGAGTTTACAAAAACAAAACACATGACCCATTCTACTTCTGCCGTCTGAACAAGCGATCGCCAGCGAGTTTAAAAAAACAAAACACATGCGCTGTGTATGTGTCTCCGTTATTCTCCTTTCTTCTTTGTGCCTTTGACAATTTATTTACGACCCAAGTACCGTTTTTTGTTGTTGTAAGTGTTGTTGTTGGGCTCGCAATGTGTTTTTTTTGTTGGTATCATTGTTTTAAAACAAATCAATTAAAACATAATTTGGTTTTGTACACCAAAATAGGTTACGCGAGTGGTTTTACCTACATACTTGCTAATTATCAAACAAAATTTAACACACAAATACCTATTGCTATTGTTGTTTTGATATAATTTTCGAGCTGACATTTGTAACTTTGGTTGGTGTTGCAAATGCACAAATGTACATACATACACATGTATTTACGTGCATTTTTCATTATTTAGTACATACTTATATATTAACAAAAATGCAAGTGCAAATATTGGTTAATGCACGCATACATTGTTGTATCTGTAGCAAGCTAAATGAAAGCAATAAACATGATCACCAAATATATACAGTGCAAAAACAAACACACTAACAAATAGGATCTTAAGAAATGTAATCTACATGTACATTAATACACATGCTGGGAATTTGACCGCGAGCGAGTTTACAAAAACAAAACACATGAGTTTTTTCCTTTTCTTCTTGGTGCCTATGACAATTGATTTTCGAATCAAGTAGCGTTTGTTATTGTTGTTATGATCGCAATGCTTCTTTTTGTTTGTGTCATTGATTTAAAACAAAACAATTAAAACCAAGCTTGGTGCGCCTAGAAGAGTGTTGCACACCAGAATATGTTACGGGAGTGGTTTTACCTACATACTTGCTAATTATCAAACAAAACTTAACACACAAACACAAATACCTATTGCCATTGTTGTTTTGATATAATTTTCGACCTGACATTTGGACTTTGACTTTGGATGGTGTTGCAAATGCACGTATGTACATACATACACATTTATGTACGTACATTTAACATTCTTTTGTACATACATATATATAATAAAAAATGCAAGTGCAGATATACACATATGTATATACCGTGCAAAAACAAACGCACTAACAAATAGAAACTTAAGAAATTTTAATCTGCATACATATGTATGTATGTATATTTAATGCGCTGAGTCGAAGGCCTTAGTTGCTAGCACTCTTAAGCCTGCATTAAATTTAAAATTTAGTTTTAGATTTAATTTGTTAAAATAAAAAATAAATAAAATATTTAATGCAAGAAAGTTGTTTAGTTATTTACGTACGTACATAAATTCAATTTGTATTTGTTTTTTATGTCGAGCCCTTTGCGCGATAATAATTAATCTTGAACATCTCTGTATAGGGGTAGATTTGCTTACTTGCTGCTTATCTAACTCAGACAAAACGTAGTACACAAACATTGTTGATATACAATTTCGAACAAGCAAGCAAAGCACATATGTAAGTTTGTATGTATTTGTAACGTATGGGGGTTTTGGGTATAAAAAGGCAGGCAGAAGGGGTAGGCGTAACATTCAAATTTGTGATGCATATCTGTGGCGGATGACACCTTCTATCCCCCTATCAAGTTTGGAGACTCTAGCGCAAAAACTGAGAAAGATATAGATATAGATATAGATATAGATATAGAGGTGGGCGGTATAAGTGTTCGTGGCATCAAATATTTAGATGCACATCTGTTACGGATGTCACTAACAATGTTTCCAAGTTTAATGACTCTAGCGCAAAAACTGGGAAAAATATAGGAATTTCAGACTTTACGAGGTGGGTGGAAAAGGTTGGCGTGGCATATAAAACTTTGATGTAGATCGGTTACGGATGTCACTAACAATGTTTTTACCAAATTTGGTGACTCTAGCTCAAAAACTGAAAAAGATATAGAGTTTTCAGATTTTAGAAGGTGGGCGGTATCAGTAGGGGCTTGGCATCCAAAGTTTTAGTGCAAATCTTTGTAAGACTTCAGCATCTACCTTCCCATCAAATTTCGTGAGTATAGCTTTAAAACTGTGGGAAATACAGTCATTTTCGATTATATCTGAAGGGGGGCTGGGGGCGGAAGAGGAAGGCGTGGCATCCAAACTTTTAATTCAGTTTTTGAGAAATGTCATCGGCTATCTTGCCCTCAAATTTGGTGACTTGCTGCTAAATTGTGATATATATGTATATATATGTGTGTTTCATCGATTTGCACATCGAGGTGTATCGATTTGTTAACGATTTCCCAGGCCCCTGAGGTCGTAGAGCCAAATTTAACACTTTGTCTGACGAAGGTATGTACCAAGATATTTGCAAAGTGTTGAAAAAGTTACGTTCAAATGGACGGGCGGGCGGACGTACGGACAGACACCTTGACGGACATTACATAAACCCAATATAATATGATACCTTTGGTATCAAAGTAAAATGACGCGTCTGATTCTCAACCTCAATGGTGGCGTGAAAAGGAGAATATTAAATACTTTGCTAATATGTTGTTAAACATAAACTAATTTATTTATTTTATATATATTGCTAATTTCATATATATATTGCTAAAATTTTGCGCAGCGAAGCGTAGTGATTTGGAGTCGATCATGTTTCCCATCATGAAAACAGTTTTGAAGTGATTAAAAACAACTAAGGGATCAGTATCAGTAGCGATACAAACTTGGCATAAAATAGAATATTTTTAGGTAAGGTGACAAGAATAATACTCATAAAATACAGGCAGTATTAATCAATTTTAATTTCGTTTCAACCTGCTAAAAAGAACAGACCAAATAAGCGTTCTTGCTATTAGCTAATACGTGACTAAGTTGAAAAAATGTAAATCTTTTGGTTGGTTTTATTTGAATGACCACGTCACTACCAGATTATTTTGTCGAAAATGATTTGCTGTCTGGCTCACTTTCTATCCAAAATAAAAATATTAGCCCACTAGACCAAGAGGACCCGTAAGTTTTTCTGCCGTTGGGTGGATATGATTGGTTGACTTTTAGCAACGAAAGCATAGTTATCTTGTGCAAATTGCTTGGCTTAGTTGAATAGTATGTAAATTTGTTGTGTGTGCTTGTGTTTGGTCAGTTTAGCATTTGTAATTTTTGTCAAATTGAGAGTGATTTATCGTCGTCGACGTATGTTTTTCTTGTTAGCTAACGCCCAAATGACCAACAAAATTAATAAAATAAATTTCTTTTGTCATACAGTAATCCCTCGATTTACTTCGCTTCAATTTACGTCAATTTGATATACGTTGCTAAAAGCTTGTGAATAAAATTTTTGATTAACGTCGTAATTCAATTTACGTCGGCGCCAAAGGTGTATGTTATTTTTTACCATTTGCTGACTATGTACATATGTTTATGAAAAACAAGTGAGAAGGCTTTAGTCAAGAAATCCCGCCTAGGACATACCCTTAATCCGTTACGTAGCGTTGCTGCTGGCACTCATCGCATGAAGACGTGTTTTCTTTGTACTCCAGCTGTAATCGCCAAAACAATACAATAAATAAATAACAAGTAAAAACGTTGCAGTCGGACGCAACCGACTATGTTAAGGATTCTGTGTGCAAATTGTAATATATGGGTATAAATATAAGGCAGTAAGGGTAGGTGGACATCCAAACTTGTAATTCATATCTTTGGCGGAGGGCACCTTCTATTCCCCTACCAAATTTGGCGACTCTAGCGCAAAAACTGAGAAAGATATAGAGATTTCAGATTTTACGAGGTGGCCGGTAAAGGTAGGCGTGGCATCCAACTCCCTTCATTAAATGAAGATCTTCGGGGAATGGTAAATTTGGTGACGCTAACTTAAAAACTGGCGAAGATACATGCACTTCGGTTTTTTTTTGGGGGCCAACTTTGGTGGCTATAGATTCAAAGTTGTAGAAGATACAGGCATTTTTGTTTATAATTGGAGGGATATGTGGGCGGAAAAGCTTGGTATCCAAACTTTGGATGCAGTTTTTTAAGGAATGTCACCAACTATCTTTCTATTAATATTATTCTCCGTATTCTCCGGTGTTTCTCAGCCAATATCGATCTAATTTTTTCAAATGTTCATTATTTTATCTATAGTTTTACAAATTTTAAAATCAAGCTTTTTTTTGTTATTGAACTCATGTGTATATCGGAAATCAAAAGTGTTATCGATAATTTTTGTTTTGCTTATGGTATAGGAGAGCTTACTTTCAAGTTTGAAATCTCTACCTCCTAACGTATAGTATCTGAGATCGACCCGTTCATGCAGATGGGCAGACAGACGGACATGGCTATTTCGTCGCGGGTTAGATGCTGATCAAGAATATATATACTCTTTAGGGTCGGATATGCTTTCTTCTGTCTAATACATACATTTGCACATAACCACTACCAATACCCATTTTATGGGTTAAGGTTATAAAAAAAATATATATAACCACTAGTAAGTGCCTCGCTTGCTTCGCTGCGCCAATAGTTTTTACAAAATTTTAGCAGTACATATAAAATAAATAAGTTAGAAAATGTTTAACAACATGTATTTCAGTTCTAAAAGTGACTGACTAACTATTCATGGTTATAATTACTGGATTCTTTTGACACCGTAGCAATATTTTTTGCCGGCGCTTCACCCTCAGCAGTAAAACCACTCCGTAACATATTCTGGTGTGCAAAACTTTTCTAGACGCACCAAGTTATGTTTAAATTGATTAGTTTTAAATCAATGACACCAACAAAAAGTAGCAGTGCGAGCCCGACAATAACACTAACAACAACAACAAACGCTACTTGGGTCGTAAATCAATTGTCAAAGGCACAAAGAATAAAAGAAAACAAGTAAATAGTAATTTATTTATTTATTTATTTATTTATTGTCAACTAATATCAGTCGACATAAAAATTAAAATTAAATCAAATTAAAAGTAGAGCTTAAGCTACAAAAATGTTTAAGATTAATGAACAAAATTTAAAATTAAATCAGTAAACAAACTGAAATGAAATGAAAAAGTTTAAAAATTAAAATATTCTGTGGGGGTTTTGGGTATACAAATCACGCAGAAGAGGTAGGCGTGACATCCATCTGTGGCGGATGGCATCTTCTACCCCCCTACCAAGTTTGGAGACAGTATTTGGAAGCTATCTTGCCATCAAATTTAGTGCCCTAGCGCAAAGACTGGCGAAGATACGTGCATTCCGGTTTTTATTAGGGCGGTGAGGCATGGCCCATTGTTTGGGGGCGTGGCATCCAAAGTTTTGATGCATATCTGTGTCAGATGTCAGCATCTACCTTCCTGCCAATTTTCGTGGCTAGAGCTTCAAAACTGTACAGGCGTTTTTGATTTGAATTGGAGGGGGGCTGGGGGCGGAAGAAGTGGCGTGGCATCCAAACTTTTAATGCAGCTTTTGAGGAATGCCATCAGCCATCTTGTCATTAAATTTGGTGACTTTAACCATTAAAATGTGTGATATATAATTGTTTTATCGATTTGCACCTCGAGGTGTATCGAGTTGTTATCGATTTCCCAGGTCCCTTGAGGTCGTAGAGCCCTAAATTTAACACTTTGTCTGACGAAGGCATGTACCAAGATATTTGCAAAGTTGCAAGGCTCTAGCTTTAAGGGTGTCGAAAAAAGTTGCGTTCATACAGACAGACGGACGGACGGACGGACAGACACCATGACGGACATTGCACAAACCCAATATACGTTGATACCTTTGATATCAAAGTAAAAACAGGAAGCCACAACCAATTTTTATACTCTGATACCCCTTTGGTATCATACTATATTGGCTGTTGGCGCCGAAGTCTTATTTTATTGTAGTTTTGATATTAAAACTAAATTGAGCATATGAAATGTTAACGGAATTTTGTATATTATATGGTTAATAGTGGAACTACAAAGGATAAGTTAAAAGAGAAAGATATAATAAAAATGTTTTCGACTGAGCTGGACGTGTTGGCCCTTGGGCTTTTATTGGGAGAAATACACAATCCGCACGCGGCCAGGCAGTTTCAAAAATATAGGTTTTTTGCAATGTCCGTCATGGTGTCAGTCCGTCCGTCCGTCTGTTATTTGTTTTTGTTTTTCAACTTTCAAATTTGGCATACAATATAATTTAACGTAAAGTTAAAGGTGTTTGTTCACGAGTGCTTGCAATTTGATTTGAGTATGTTTCATGTTCATTTTGCTGTTTGACTATGTTCTTGGTTAGATAAACATTTTTATTCTCTGATACCAAAGGTATCATAGTATATTGGCTTGTGCAATATCCGTCATGGTGGCTGTCCGTCCGTTTGTATGAACGCAACTTTTTTCGACGCCTTTACAGCAAGAGCCTTGTATGTTTGCAAATATCTTGGTACATGTCTTCGTCAAACAATGTGTTAAATTTAGGGCTCTACGGGCTCAGTCATCACCTATATATATAAAATAGTTTGTCCTGATTGTTGAGAGGCCCACAGCCTAAACGATAAGAGCTAGAAGTCTGAAATTTTCACCAAATATTCCATTCAGGTAGAAAGTGAGCACTAAGAAAGGATTTTTAATTTGGACCACTCCTTCGAGTACCTCCCATACAAATCAAGGTCCTGCGTATATCATTTTACCTCATTCCACCACTCTGGCGCCTCATTGTCGCACAAAACACATGACCCATTCCACTACTGCCGTCTGAACAAGCGATCGCGACCGAGTTTACAAAAACACAACACATGACCCATTCCACTACTGCCGTCTGTACAAGCGATCGCCAGCGAGTTTACAAAAACAAAACACATGCGCTGTGTATGTGTCTACATTATTCTCTTTTCTTCTTTGTGCCTTTGACAATTGATTTTCGAGTCAAGTAGCGTTTGTTGTTGTTGTAAGTGTTGTTGTTGGGCTCGCAATGCTTCTTTTTGTTTGTGTCATTGATTTAAAACAAAACAATTAAAACAATACTTGGTTTTGTACACCAGAATATGTTTCGGGGGTGGTTTTACCTACATACTTGCTAATTATCAAACAAAATTTAACACACAAATACCTATTGCTATTGTTGTTTTGATATAATTTTCGAGCTGACATTTGTAACTTTGGTTGGTGTTGCAAATGCTCGCATGTACATATGTACATACATACACATTTATTTCCGTACATTTAACATACATATATATAACAAAACATGCAAGTGCAAATATATGTATATACCGTGCAAAAACAAACGCACTAACAAATAGAAACTCAAGAAAATGTTATCTGCATACATATGTATGTATATTTAATACAAAAAAGTTTTATAGATATGTGCATATGTACATACATTCAATTTGTATTTGTTTTTTATATCGAGCCCTTTGCGCGATAATAATTAATCTTGAACATCTTTGTATAGTGGTAGATTTGCTTACTTCCTGCTTATCTAACTCAGACAAAACGTAGTACACAAACAGTATTGATATACAATTTCGAACAAGCAAGCAAAGCACATATGTAAGTTTGTAAAGTATGGGGGTTTTGGGTATAAAAAGGCAGGCAGAAGAGGTAGGCGTGACATTCAATTGCACATCTGTGGCGGATGGCACCTTCTATCTCCCTATCAAGTTTGGAGACTCTAGCGCTAAAAATGAGAAAGATATTGAGGAGGGCGGTATAAGTGGGCGTGGCATCCAATATTGCACATTTGTTACGGATGTCACTAACAATGTTTCTACCAAATTTGGTGACTCTAGCGCAAAAGCTGGGACAGATAAGAAATTTCAGATTTTACGAGGTGGGTGGAAAAGGTGGGCGTGTCATATAAGACTTTGATGTAGATTGGTTACGGATGTCACTAACAAGGTTTCTACCAAATTTGGTGACTCTAACCCAAAAACTGAAAAAGATAAAGAGTTTTCAGATTTTAGGAGGTGGGCGGTATACGTGGGGCGTGGCATCCAAAATTTTAATGCATATCTTTGTAAGATCTACCTTCCCATTAAAATTCGTGAGTATTGCTTAAGCTGTGGGAAATACAGTCATTTTCGATTATAACTGAAAGGGGGGCTGGGGGCGGAAGAGGTGGGCGTGGCATCCAAACTTTCGATGCAGTTTTTGAGGAATGTCACCAGCTATCTTGCCATCAAATTTGGTGACTATATGCTAAGATGTGTTTTATCGATTTGCACATCGAGGTGTATCGATTTTTATCGATTTCTCAGGCCCCCTGAGGTCGTAGAGCCAAATGTATGACTTTGTCTGACGAAGGTATGTACCAAGATGTTTGCAAAGTTGCAAAGCTCTAGCTTTAAGGGTGTTGAAAAAAGTTGCGTTCAAACGGACGGCCGGACGGACAGACGGACAGACACCTTGACGGACATTGCATAAGCCCAATATAATATGTTACCTTTGGTATCAAAGTAAAATGACGCGTCTGATTCTTAACCTCAATGGTGGCGTGAAAAAGAGAATATTAAATATTTTGCTAATATGTTGTTTAACATTAACTAATTTATTTTATATATATTGCTAAAATTTTGTAAAAACTATTGGCGCAGCGAAGCAAGCGAGGGCCTAACTAGTTAAATATATAGGCAGAAGGCAGAGTTCTGCATTAAACGAACAAATTGGATGCCGCGCACAAATACTATAAGGTTTTATGTTCTCCATCTACCTGCTTTTTTATATCCAAAATCCCTACATATTACTATTTGTGCGCAGAATCCTTCACAAAGATATGTTTAATGGTAACAAAGTATATCGCAGTCGGTTGCGTCCAACTGCAATGTTTTTACTTGTTTATACTTCCGGTAATTTCTTTCACTACCGCAAATAAAAAAGTTAGCTAGCTATTATTATAATAAACTTTTATAATTTTTATTAACCTTAAAGTATAATCAAAGTGCACTTTATATCACCTAATTCTCCCCAGGCGCTTAAAAATGCTGACACTCAAACTTCAGCAGAGCATCGGCTGCTATTTATTACTCTTGACCGTTAATCTGTCAGTGCTTCAGTCGGCCAGTGCTGAGCAATCTAAAGTTCAAGGTTTGCAACAGCCCCATATCTTATTGCCAACATATAATTCATTTTTTCTACTTTTTTAAAAGCTTCGATGAACAATTTTTACGACAATTTACTGCATCGGGAATATGCTGGACCTATTGTTTTTCCAAATCATCAAGTTGAGCGAAAGGCGCAGCGATCGCCATCATTGCGTTTGCGTTTTGGACGCAGTGATCCGGAAATATTAAGCAACTTTGTAGAGAAACGTTGGTTTGGCGATGTCAATCAAAAGCCTATAAGATCACCTTCGCTTCGTCTCCGTTTTGGTCGCCGCAGCGATCCTACGTTGCCACAAATGCGACGCACTGCCTATGACGATCTTTTTGAGCGGGAACTAACCCTCAACAGCCAGCTGAACATGGACGATGGTTACAAAGCAACGGATTACGATGGTAATGACCCCAGTTTTAAACGAGTGCTTCGAAAGCCGCAACGCCTGCGCTGGGGACGAAGTATAGTTACCAAGCTTATAGATATCGGCAACCACTTTGATGACAAAAACCAGGTAATTAAAAGCACGATACGATTTTGACGCTTAGGTCAGTTTCTTGTTTTTACTGAAAAACTATCTGTTGTTTAAAGAATACTTTTATTTATGAAGAAAAGGCTTCAATAAATAGTTTGTTGTATACCATTAACCCATAAAATAGGTAATTTAGGGTATACTGGTTTTGTGGAAATGTATGTAACAGACAGAAGGTAGCATCTCCGACCCTTTAAAGTTTAAATACTCTTGATCAGCCGAGTTGATATAGCCATGTCTGTCCGTCTGTTTGAATGCGCCGATCTCAGAAACTATAAGACCTAGAGACTTCAAAATTGTAACTTAAGCTCTACCATATAATGAAAAGAACAAGTTCGCTTAAAATTATCGATAACACTTCCGGTTCTCGATATACACAAGCGATCGATAACAAAAAAAGGTTGAATCTCTAAATTGTGTAAACGAGGCTTAAAAATATGGATAAAATAATGAACAGTTTAAAAATTTTTAACCAAAATCGGTCAAGTAACATTTAAGATATCGTTTGAAGTTTGATCATATTGGTCACGGTAAATACACACTAATGCCCGTACGCGACTTGTATATGATGACGATCATATACGAATTGAAATGAATGCATTTGATACTCTCTGTACTTATATGCTGAGTGGTTAAGTTATGTTTACGTTTATATGCTGCCACTGAATGTTGAAATTAGTCATGAGTGGTTCAGCCGTGTTTATATCTGTATGTAGGACCGAACCTTTGAAGCCACCGTAAAATAAAACACTTTTTGAATACGCACACAAAATGTTTGATATTTTAACTTAATTGTTCGCTTCTTGCACATATGTATTATATTTATTATCATTATCTCAAACTATTTCAATTTCGGTTACAATGATATATTTAGTTAGTTCTAGGTCGATCTTTTTATCGAAAGTTCCTAACTTATACAATAGTAATCGTTCTTATAAGGTACTAATCGACATCAGCTGTTAGCGCTGCTAATCTTACATTTATTCTTACGATAGTAATCGACATAATCTTTTAGCGTAGGTAGAGCTGCCAATCCTACATTCGGCCATCCTACTAATCATTCGTCCCGAATGATGGGTGACAGTCTTTCATATACACTGCAAACCGTATTCGTATTGTTGGTCATTCAAAATCACCTATTTTTTCGATAATATATCGTTCGTGTCTCAAATTAGGCTTTACCAAATAGGGACCAAGGAATTTCACTTTTAACTTAAGTCCAACTCCAAATTGGGTACGCTTAATGGCGACCATATCATTGACATTAAACTGTTTTTTTCGCTTCCTTGATTTGTTACAGGAATTACGCTTCTCTTCTTGAATTGATAAAATATTTTCTTTTACTACTTGTCTATATTTTTCTTTTTCTTCTTGTAACTCAAATAAAAATTATTCATCAATCAACTTAAATTTGGTCCTTATTTGTATACCTGTAAGAATTTTAAACGGGACACCTTTGTGCTCCTCTGCGGAGTAGAATTTATCCATTGTTGTACTTTAGCAACATGATTATTCCATGCTTTTGGGTCCGAATCACACAATTTGGTCAACAAAGCGAGTAATATTCTAATTATTCTCTTAACCTAGCCATTTCCCTGTGGAACTCCTGTAGTTATAACGATATGTTCTATGTTCTTGACTACTACAAAAATCTTTAAACGTATTTGCTGTGAAATCAGTTCCTGTATTCTTTATCAGTAATAATTCATTTTGGGTTTCTGCCTGTTTTTGCAACTTGTCAACAACTTCGCTTGCTCCTGTGCTTTTTGTTGGGTACACCAAACAAATTTCGAATAAGCATTAACTACAACTAAACTGTGGCTATAATGCTCATGGAGGTCCAGGTAAGCTTTGAATACGTCAAACGCCTTTTGTCAGGAAGCATTACCCTCACTTTTCCATGACGTCCTGATTTAATGTCAAAGGTTTTTTTTGAACCGATTAAGTTTGATATGTCAGCAATTAGTTCGCTTACATTCTTTATGTCCGGCACGAAGATTGGTGGTGGCTTGAAAATCAGGATGTCGGTTTCGTTATTTTTTTGGGTGTCCATCTCATCGTCATCGGTGGGAGAAAGGAGACTGAATCGGTTTGTACCGAGATTAAGGGGAGGCTGAAAGTTGCTGCTTTTCCGAATGTGATTTGGGATGGCCGACTTCCATTTGACCACTCCTTTTGATCATTTGCCGATTCCATCTCGAACTGCACTGGTTCTTCGTACGAAGAACTATCACTACTTAACTCGTTTGCCTGTAAGTTGAAATAACTAAATAATATTTGCTTTAGTTCTCTCTTAACACCTGAACTTGGTAATGACAACGATTTTAATGTTTCTTTAAGACCTTGCATTGTAAGACAAGTGATGTTTTCTACCAACATAACCAAAATATTTTGTCTTAAGTAGTATTTTCTTTATGTACGTACGTTACTTAACAGCGAATAACAATTTAAACATAATGTACGTACGTTACTTAACAGCGAATAACAATTTAAACATAAGAATTAACATTGTACTTTAACAGACCTATGTCAACACAATGTAAAGTTGTATGTATATATACTGCACCGGATTTCCTTCTCTCCTAGAACTTATGTATGTATGTACAAGTCGTCGCATTTTTGCGAAGGTATCGTATGTCGAAAAATTAAATTTTACAGGATAGGGTTTCTTTTAATTTTCCAAAGGTATCTCATAGTATATTGGGTTTGTGCAATGTCCGTCATGGTGTCTGTTGATCCGTCCGTCTGTTCGTATGAACACAAATTTTTTCGACACCCTTAAAGCTAGAGCGTTGCAACTTTGCAAATATCTTAGTATATGCCTTCGTCAGACAAAGTGTTAAGTTTAGGACTCTACGACCTCAAGTGACCTGGGAAATCGATAACAAGTCAATACACCTCGATGTGCAAATCGATAAAACAAATATATATCCCACATTTTAGCATAGCGCTCATATTGACAAACGGACTGACAGACACCATGACGGACATTGCACAAACCCAATATACTATGATACCTTTGGTATCAAAGTATAAAAATGTTCATATTTGATTCATTCTCTAGTGAGTTATACCACCAACTATCTTCCAATAGACAAGCCATGGTGTGCAAAATCGGTACCAGCTTCTGGCGCCACCTCTCTCTCTCTGGTGTTGAGAGAGGCCAGCCGAACGCAATGCGCCGCTCAATTTGCAGGCGTAGCGTGGCGCAATGGAATTACAAGGCACTGTGTCGCTGGCTTTCGCTGCGACCACATCAAGCAACCCACCCCCTTTATTTTTGTGCTGCTATGCCAGCGATCGTATGTATACACATATACATATGTATGTATAGACATATGCACGCATTTGCCAGTGCGTCTGTTTGTGATCTGTTTCAAGTGGACCTATCCGAAAATCAGCAAAAACAACACAAGAGCGTAAGTATACCTACATACATTTATATGTACTAGTAAGTGTCCCGATTGCCTTGCTGCGCCGATAGTTTTTACAAAATTTTAGCAATAGATATAAAATAAATAAGTTAGAAAATTTTTAACAACATATAAAAGCAGAGTATTCTATATTTTATTCAGTGTGCCATTTTCATATTGGCTTATTTCATTTCCAAAAGTGACTGACCATGAATGGTTATAAGCAGCAATATTTTTTTCCGCCGCTTCAGCCTCAGCAGTAAAACCACCCCCGTAAAATATTCTGGTGTGCTTTCTTTTCTAGACGCACCAAGTTATGTTTAAATTGATTAGTTTTAAATCAATGACACAAACAAAAAGAAGCATTGCGATCCCAACAACACACTTACAACAACAACAAACGGTACTTGGGTCGTAAATAAATTGTCAAAGGCACAAAGAAGAAAAAAAACTCCAGGCGTGTGTATTTTGTTTTTGCAATTATCTGCAAGTGCGACGCGAGACATCACATGCATGTGTTTTGTTTTTGTAAACTCGCTCGTGATTAAACCCTCAGTGTGTGCAATAGTATGGCGCCTAGTTTTAAAACGTGGAATAAGTCAAACTGAGCACGCTCCAGGACATAAGTGTATGGGAGGTGCCCCAAGGAGTTGCCGGATCGAGTCCAAATTTTGCATCCATAATTTTTTTTATACGCCCTTATGTCCTGACCAAGCTTCGTTCAGATTGATTAATTTTAAGGCATAGCTCTATTACATAAGTTGGGAAAAAATGGACTTAGGTGTTCATTAGGTACTCTTAGTGCTCACTTTCAACCTGATTGGAATATTTGGTGAAAGTTTCAGCTTGCTAGCTCTTTTCATTTAGGCTGTGAGTCTCTCAACAATCGGTCAGGACAAACTATTTTATATATATAGATAAATAAGTTAGTCAATATTTAACAACATATTAGCAAAGTATATAATATTCTCTTTTTCACGCCACCATTGAGGTTAAGAATCAGACGCGTCATTTTACTTTGATACCAAAGGTAACATATTATATTGGGCTTATGCAATGTCCGTCAAGGTGTCTGTCCGTCTGTCCGTCCGGCCGTCCGTTTGAACGCAACTTTTTTCAACACCCTTAAAGATAGAGCCTTGCAACTTTGCAAATATCTTGGTACATACAAGAAACCGGCAGCGGTGTATCGCAACTACTAGTACACCGCACAAACACATGGTATTTTGCATACCAAGTAAAAAAACTACGCATCATTTTTTGATGCGGTGGTATTTTTACTCTTCATTTTTTGACGCGGTGGTATTTTTACTCATCATTTTTTTACTCATCATTTTTATACCCGGTGGTTTTTTTACTCATCATTTTTATACCCGGTGGTTTTTTTACTCATCATTTTTTGAGCGTCACATATTGCACTGGTATATTTTTGAGTATGTGTTCGGCCACTGCGTAAATGCAAAACAACCCCTAAATCTGTGTGTCGTGTGCGCAGCCGACTCATCTTTTCATGTACCTGTTTTTGTTGTCTTCTTCTTACAACAACAAAGCGTGGGCTCGCTCGTTGCGTATATTCCTAAACGTTGTAAGAATAACGGAGTTAAAATTTGATGTGTGCGAGGCTGACGCATCAAAAAAGTACCTGGTGTGTGTACCACCGCCAACGCATTTTGTGCGGTGGTAATCATACTGCCACCGCACTTTGTGCGGTGGTAATCATATTGCCACCGCACTTTGCCGGTGGTAATCATACTGCCACCGCACTTTGTGCGTTGGTAATCATACCGCCACCGCACTTTGAACGAGTACACTAGTAGTGCTGAAATCAGGCACCGCTGCAGGTCACTGGTACATACCTTCGTCAGACAAAGTATTAAATTTAGGGCTCTACGACCCCAGGGAGCCTGGGAAATCGATAGCAAGTCGATACACCTCGATGTGCAAATCGATGAAACACATATATATATCACATTTTAGCAGCTAGAGTCACCAAAATTTGGGGGCAAGATAGCCGATGACATTCCTCAAAAACTGCAACGAAAGTTTAGATGCCACGACCACCTCTTCCGCGCCCAGCCCCCCTTTCAGTTATAATCGAAAATAACTGTATTTCCCACAGTTTTAAAGCAATACTCACGAAATTTGATGGGAAGGTAGATGCTGAAGTCTTACAAAGATTTGCACTAAAACTTTGGATGACAAGCCCCTACTGATACCGCCCACCTTCTAAAATCTGAAAACTCTATATCTTTTTCAGTTTTTGAGCTAGAGTCACCAAATTTGGTAGAAACATTGTTAGTGACATCCGTAACCGATCTACATCAAAGTTGTATATGCCACGCCCACCTCTTCCACCCACCTCGTAAAATCTGAATTTTCTATATCTTTCCCAGTTTTTGCGCTAGAGTCACCAAACTTGGAAACATTGTAAGTGACATCCGTAACAAATGTGCAATATTGGATGCCACGCCCATCTATAGCGCCCTCCTCAATATTTTTCTCAGTTTTTGCGCTAGAGTCTCCAAACATGATATGGGGATAGAAGGTGCCATCCGCCACAGATATGCATCACAAATTTGAATGTCGCGCCTACCCCTTCTGCCTGCCTTTTTATACCCAAAACCCCCATACGTTACAAATACATACAAACTTACATATGTGCTTTGCTTGCTTGTTCGAAATTGTATATCAACAATGTTTGTGTGGTACGAAGTTACGTCTGAGTTAGATAAGCAGCAAGTAAGCAAATCTACCCCTATACAGAGATGTTCAAGATTAATTATTTTCGCGCAAAGGGCTCGACATAAAAAACAAATACAAATTGAATTTATGTACGTACGTAAATAACTAAACAACTTTCTTGCATTAAATATACATACATACATATGTATGCAGATTAAAATTTCTTAAGTTTCTATTTGTTAGTGCGTTTGTTTTTGCACGGTATATACATATATAGTTAAATGGAAGGGTGATCGTTACCTTTCACATCGAGACCTCTTCGTCCAGGCTATGTAGGCGGTTATTCTATGTTCACGGCCACGACTTCTTCGTCGTGTGTTCAACACCTTTGACTTTTGAAGTAAACACCTATTTCGACTTCTTTGTCGCGTTGATAAGTTTAAAACGAAATACTAAGGTAAGCTTAGGCTTGGTGTTTAAATCTCCAAGTGAAAGCTTAGCTGCCAGGTGCATACAAACATAATGAGCTTAATCTAATAAGTGAGGGTATGGTTGGGTGTACATGACTCCCCCAGCGTAAGTTTCGACAATGTGGTTGAAAATTCCATTAGATTAAGGATAAAATAAGTGTATACAGAATATTCTTAGTTTTCACGATTTTCGATTTGGTATTTATAACTCCTTTTCACTTGATCCTTATAAATTTTTTTTGTTGGGTCTTTATCAGATTTCATGTAGTTACCAACCTTATTGTGGTTACTTATTTCTTTGTATATTGGATTTGATTTTCCTACTTGATTATTCTTAACAAATACATTAGCGAAGTTTGTTTCGCATTTAGAATCTGCTTGTTTCGCACTAATTTTTCGGATAGTGTTACAATATCTTCATAACAAAGTATGTATGTTATTAAATAAGTCTATTGGTCTAGTATTCGTGCTAGAATGTATTGTGTTATTGTAAGAAATAATTGCTTTAAAGACATTTTTTGGAACAGTGTCAGCATTGTTTGGATCAGCGTTATACAATCGTATATGTTCATTTAGTGTTAAATGTAATCTTTCCACGTCCGAGTTTCCGGTTTTCTTATAGGGAGTTGTAAAATGTACATCTACGTTGTTTTTTAAAAGGAATTGTTTAACTACAACTATATTAAATTCGTTATCAGTTATTATCTTCTTTGGCTTTCCCAAGTACTGAATCCTTAATTTTATTGCGTTAAGCAGAGAGATCCAGGATCTATCTTTAATGTATTGAGCTGTTGTGTATTTAGACATTTTATCAATTGACGTAAGATACATTATATTTCTTTTAGGATATCAAATTATTTCATTAATTTTTTCTGACGTTTCTGTGATATTAAAATTATATTTTATTGGTTGTCGATCGTATTTAGCTAAGTTACATACACCCAACTCTTTTTTTACACGGTAGATACGTTCCTCAGAAATCCGTGTAAAAAAAAACCGTGTAAAAAAAGAGGCGTTTCCTATAGTAAAACGGGGGATACGTTCCATGTGATTTGAAAACCGTGTAAGATGAAATAAAAAACTATATTTACTTCGAAAAACCGTGTAAAAAAAGTTGAAAGCTATAAAATTTCATACAAATTGTATGTTCATATGGCATTTTAATGAGCATTTAAACTTAAAATACATAATTCATATTGGAATCTGTTAATCCAAAATTAAAGAACAGAAAAATTAGAATGGAAATAAAGAAAAAATATTTACATAGCTACATAATTATTAGTTGCTACTTGAAAACAAGAGCAATTGTTTGCGACGATCTGGACTAAAGGCGGTATCACCACTGGAGATATTCATCAAATCCAATGGTGAGTGTCTTCCGGTAATAGAGTTTTGAACTGTCGGACTACTTTCCGAAAGGTCTTGCGCCGTCGACTTTTTATTAAGAAATCTTTTATAGAACTTATGTGAAAAATATGTGTGTCAGACAGAGACAAAACATTTTCCAATCTCACGCTGACATTGTAAACGTGCCTTAAGAAATTTCGAATAAGGGGATTTCCCCAGTTATTACTATGTATGTTCATTTCAGCAATTTTGCCAAGTGTTGTAAAAACAAACATAATTACAAAACCGTATTAGATAAAAAAAAAAAAAAAATTTGAAAAAATTTCAAAAAAATTTTCAACCGTGTAACTTCAAAACCGTGTAAAAAAAAACCGTGTAAAAAAACAGTTGGGTGTACATTACAATTATTAATATAACTTTGTATAACTTTTTGCATGTTTGGGTAATAGTACTTTTCTCTTATAGTTACAAAAATTTCGTTTATGCCTCTGTGTTTATTATATATGTGCTCGTTTTTGATTATCTTCAAGAGTTTTTCTTTTATCATGTATATCTTCTAATAATGTACACGACCTTACTATTCTTAAATTTGTATTGTTTGAAAAAAAACTGTCTATAAATTTCTCGGAATTTTACATATCTTTGTAAAAAACAAATTTATAGGATTATGTAGGCCAGAGCTGTATAGGTATGGAAATATATGTTAACTGAGTAGGAAGAGTTAAAACAAATTGTTTTAAAACATTTTGGAGAAAAAGAACGCGTTCTATTTTTCTCATTTTTGCGTCGGTTTATTTGAGCCACTAACTATATACGTGAAAAAGGCGTTTTTGGTGTTTTAAGGAATTTTTGGCACAAATTCAAGCAATTAACTGGAGAAAGTGACCAGATTTTGTGACAGAACAGAAAGTGGCGGGATTTTGGATTTAATCGATGCGAATAATGTGAATGGTAACATTTTCGGTCGGTTAAAAAAAGCTACAGAAAAACCGACCGTGTGAAGGCAGCTTAAATATATTACAGCCTAGTAACCCATCGAAAGCGTTGTGAAAATTATATTCTAAAAATTCGCAAATATAACATTCAGATTTAAATTCTTGAAAGCATGGAAACCTGCATTATTTATTTATTTTAATTTTGTTGCCCATTGCTTTTATCTCTAGGTCAATATCTGTTTTCCACTTTGGGTGGCACATATTTTCATTAATAACGTTGAATTCTGTTCCAGTGTCAATAATAAACAATAGTGGTCTTTTTTTCCTTGAATTTTTATGTATGGTAATCGTCTTGCCCCTCTATCTGAAAATTTACGTCAGCCTGGTTAAGATCCATTGACTCAGAAGTAAGAAGTTTGCATTGCTCTGAGGCTTGCATATTTCTGCTAATTGTCGACACTCGAGCAGAATTAGAAGCTGAGTTTTTATTCGACTGGTATTGGTATTGATACCCCTGCTTTTTATACCCTTAACCCATAAAATGGGTAAATAAGTGTTTAATGGTTTTGTGCAAATGTATGTAACAAACAGACGGAAACATCTCCGACCCTATAAAGTATATATATTCTTGATCAGCATCAACAGCTGAGTCGATCTAGCCATGTCCGTCTGTCCGTCTGTACTAACGCGCCAATCTCAGAGACAATAAGAGCTAGGGACTTTAAACTTAAAACTTAAACTCTCCTATGCCATAAGCAGATCAAGTTTGTTTCAGATTATCGATAACACTTCTGGTTTCCGATATACACATGTGATCGATAACAAAAAATTCTCGAATTTCAAAATTGTAAAAACGAGGTTTCAAACTATTGATACAATAATGAATATTTCGAAATAAAAACCGAAGATATCGTAGTTTTAAATTTTGTCATTTTTGCCATATTGGTCACTGGGTAAATACACACAAATGACTGTACACGATACGTATGGGGTTAAGGGTATGTCCTTGTCGGTATTTCTCGACTAGAGCCTTCTTTCTTGTTATTGTTTGAACCTTCGGATTTTCTATTTTCATTGTTTATAACATCATTTTGTTGGTCCCTGTTAGTTTCGTCAGAACTACTTTGTGTAACAATATGTTCGTTTACATTTTTATTATCATCGCTAAAATTTGTTCTAAAATTGAATTTATTGTTTTTATTATTTTTTCGAATAAGCCCGAATATTGTATAGCCTTGATGTCGAGCATCCTCAATGATTTTATAAGCATCGTCTAAAGATTGTGGGTTTCTTGCGAATATCATCGTTTTCGTAGGTTCAGGTAAGTTGTCTCTAAACACGCGGAGTGCAATTCGGTTTACTTCGGAAGTGTTGTGTGTGTATGTGTCGTTATGTAGTAGTATCCAATTGTGTACTCTATTAGCAACTTTATTAATTTTGTTGTAATACTCTTCTATAGTCGATTACACGACACAATTTTAAAATATCCATTAGGACATCGCTTGACTCTTTTTCTCCAAAATGTTTTAAAACAATTTGTTTTAACCCTTCCCACTCAGTTAACATATATTTCCATACCTATGAAGCTCTGGCCTACACAATCCTATAAATTTGTTTTTTACAAAGCCAAACAAAATGTTTTTGGTGGCAGTGTCGAAAACGTCGAACGTTGGAAGCATAGTTTCTATTTGAGTTATTAAATCTGGCAGTTGATTTGTATCAGTACCATCAAAACTTTGTATGAATTTTATGCAGTTCATGGTTGAATTAAACGCGGCTAAGCTATTTTCATTCATGTTGCTTTTTTTTTTCTTTTTATACTTTGATACCAAAGGTATCATAGTATATTGGGTTTGTGCAATGTCCGTCATGGTGTCTGTCCGTCTGCCCGTCCGTCCGTCTGTCTGTATGAATGCAACGTTTTTCGACACCCTTAAAACTAGAGCCTTGCAACTTTGCAAGTATCTTGGTACATGCCTTCGTCAGACAAAGTGTTAAATTTAGGGCTCAGGGGGCCTGAGAAATCGATAACAAGTCGATACACCTCGATGTGCGAATCGATAAAACACAAATATATCCCACATTTGAGCAGCTAGAGTCAACAAATTTGGGGGCAACATAGCTGATGACATTTCCCAAAAAACAGAATCAAAGAATCAAAAACCAACCTAATAAAAACCGGAATGTATGTATCTTTGCCAGTTTTTAAGCTAAAGTTACCAAATTTTATGGCAAGATAGCTGGTGACATTCTCCAAAAAAACTGCATTAAAAGTTTGGTTACCACGCCCACCAATTCCGCCCCCAGCCCTCTCCAATTATAAACAAAAATGCCTGTATCTTCTACAGTTTTTAAGCTACATATACCCACCAAAATTGACATGAAGGTAGATGCTGACATCTGACAAAGTTATGCATCAAAACATTTGATGCCACGCCCCCAAACAACGGGACATGCCCCACAGCCCTAAAAAAAACCGTAAGGCATGTATCTTCGCCTTACTTATTAAGCTAGAGTCACCAAATTTGGTTTTGTTTTTCCAAGTTTTTTTACTATTTGCACTCAGAATCCTTAACACAGCTATGAAAACTGGTATCAAAGTATATCGCAGTCGGTTGCGTCCGACTGCAACGTTTTTACTTGTTTCTTTTTTTTCCAATTTTTTTTTTTTGATTCACAGATATTATCAATTATTAACTTGCTGCTTATTTTAACTTTGCTATTACACCAATAAAAGCTATTTATTTTTTTTCATGTGCTTATTAAAGCTTTGTGATTTGTCTTACGCGCTTTTTCGCTTGGTGCGGATGAAACTTTCCAGTTATGTTTTATGTTCCTCTTTACGCTTGATGCCGATGAAAGCCTTCCAGATATGTTTTACAGAGGCGTACCTGGAGGACGTAGCGCCCATGGCAGCGAAAAAATTGCGCCCCCCTCCCACTCCTCTTTTTTCTATAAAGTTATTAATTTGTTATATTTAATCTTTATATATTTGTTCTTAATTCTTATGAATTTAAAAAAATTTTAATAGTAATTTAATAAGAAATTCTTCGTAATTTGTTTCAATATCATAATGCTAAAGAATGGAAATAAAATTTAAATTTTCAAGATTATATATTATTCCAGGATGCTGGTTTTCAATAATAACATAACACGTTTAAGGTAAGATTCAAATTATTTATTACAAGATCTTGCATCGTCGCATCGTTACAATAATATTTCTTTAACTAATTTGTTAGAACAATCAAAGCTTTCGTGAAAATTACAACTGTACTTTTCTTGCTTTTTTTGACGCGAATTCATTAATAAGATCATTGAAATCAGTTTTTTGTTGGTGAAAAAGTAAAAATCATAAGACAATAAAATTATAAAATATTTGTTTACGTAATTATAAAATTATATTGACAAATTTGTCGGTAAAAAAATCGACGAACGTTTGCTAGGGCAGCATATAATGTAAAAAAGTAATTCAGTCATATTTATTAAAGTTTAAATGACGATCTGATATGTACATATAACAAAATGCAACTTCGATAATGAATTTCCAAAATTAGTGATTATAGACATCATATAACAAATAAAAATATATTCTGCGATAAGAATGAATACTTACCGAAATGGTCGCTCCTTACACAATTTTTATCTTTATGTGAAAATCAAACGATTCAACAATATTTCACTGTGTTGAGAAAAATAAGATGAAAAACACTCAGCGAAGGTTATGTTTACACCAGAAGTGCCGTGACGTAGGAAGTTGGTTGCATGCAAAGATTAGCGTGGAGGGGCGCGAGCGCGACGGAGAAAGCAGTATGTGCGAGCGAGAAAAAACATCGAGGTGGGAAGCGAAGGACCGCCCCTCTTCTGGACAGTATACGTTTCAGTTTTTCTCCCTGGCGAGCATACATAGTCGACTACCCTGACTTTTTGTATCTTTATTTAAAACTGAAGTTCAAAATCACGATTGAATACTCAAAGTTGAGGTGTCACTTTGCGCCCCCAATAGAGTGGCGCCCATGGCACGTGCCCTGCTTGCCATACCCTAGTTACGCCTCTGATGTTTTATGTTCCTCTTTACGTTGGAGTTCCACCAAGTTTGTTGGACCGCGTGTATTGAAGAGTCCCCAAACGTTAATTATGGAATATTAAAACAGCTTACTGTGCTTTATGCCAGATTTTGTTTGTTGTCCGTCTTGACGGATGGCTGATCGTTACCTTTCACATCGAGACCTCTTCGTCCAGGCTATGTAGGCGGTTATTCTATGTTCACGGCCACGACTTCTTCGTCGTGTGTTCAACACCTTTGACTTTCGAAGTAAACACCTATTTCCACTTCTTTGTCGCGTTGATAAGTTTAAAACGAAATACTCGGGTTTCGTTTTAGTAAATCGTTTATTGGTACGTCTGTACTGATTTAAGTCGTCTGATCTACTACTTATGAATAGAAGGTAAGCTTAGGCTTGGTGTTTAAATCTCCAAGTGAAAGCTTAGCTGCCAGGTGCATACAAACATAATGAGCTTAATCTAATAAGTGAGGGTATGGTTGGGTGTACATGACTATATTTGCACTTGCATTTTTTGGTATATATATGTATGTACAAAACAATGTAAAATGTACGTACATACATGTGTATGTATGTACATACATATGTGCATTTGCAACACCAACCAAAGTTACAACTGTCAGCTTAAATATTATATCAAAATTGCATTTTTGGTTAATATATATGTATGTACAAAACAATGTAAAATGTACTTACATACATGTGTATGTTTGTACATATGTGAATTTGCAACACCAGTGACAGAGTCAGGACAAATTTGTATGGGAGGTACTCGAAGGAGTGGTCCAAATGCTTACTTTCAACCTGAATGTAATATTTTGTGAAAATTTCAGCCCTTTAGCTCTTTTCGTTTAGGCTGTGGGTCTCTCAACAATCAGGACAAACTAATTTATATATGTATATAGATGTAGGTATACATACGCTCTTGTGTTGTTTTTGCTGATTTTCGGATAGGTCCACTTGAAACAGATCACAAACAGACGCACTGGCAAATGCGTGCATATGTATATACATACATATGTATATGTGTATACATACGATCGCTGGCATAGCAGCACAAAAATAAAGGGGGTGGGTTGCTTGATGTGGTCGCAGCGAAAGCCAGCGACACAATGCCTTGTAATTCCCTAGCGCCACGCTACGCCTGCAAATTAAGCGGCGCGTTGCGTTCGGCTGGCCTCTCTCAACACACGAGAGAGAGGTGACGCCAGAGATTAAAAATACGATGCGCACAGCGATTTTGCACTCAGCGGCGTGTCTATTAGTAAGTAGTCGGTGGCTATACCATTTACTTATTATCGCATAGATAGATTGTAAATATAAAAAAAAATAATAAGTAAAAGCATTGCAGTCGGACGCAACCGACTGCGATATACTTTGATACCAGTTTACATAGCTGTGGTAAGGATTCTGTGTGCAAATAGTAATATATGGGGGTTTTGGGTATAAATATCAGCCAGAAGGGGTAGGCGTGAAATCCAAATTTGTGATGCATATCTGTGGCGGATGACACCCTGTATCCCCTACCAAGTTTGGAGACTCTGGAGCAAAAACTGACAAATATATAGAGGTGGGCGGTATAAGTGGGCGTGGGATCCAAAATTTTGATGCACATCTGTTACGGATGTCACTTACAATATTTCCAACAAATTTGGTGACTCTAGCACAAAAACTGGCGAAGATACATGCATTCCGGTTTTTATAAGGGCGGTGGGACATGTCCCGTTATTTGGGGGCGTGGCATCCAAAGTGTTGATGCATATCATCAGATGTCAGCGTCTACCTTTCTACCAAATTTGGTGTGAAAGCTTCAAAACTGTAGAAGATACAGGCATTTTTGTTTATAATTGGAGGGGAGGTGTGGGCGGAAGGGGTGGGCGTGGCATCCAAACTTTTGATGCAATTTTAGTGGAATGTCACCAGCTTTCTTGCCCCCAAATTTGGTAACTCTTGCTGCTCAAATGTGGGATATATAAGTGTTTTATCGATTTGCACATCGAGGTGTATCGACTTGTGGGGGTCGTAGAGCCCTAAATTTAACACTTTGTCTGACGAAGGCATTTACCAAGATATTTGCAAAGTTGCAAGGCTCTAGATTTAAGGGTGTCGAAAAAAGTTGCGTTCATACAGACGGACGGACAGACAACATGACGGACATTGCACTAACCCAATATACTATGATACCTTTGGTATCAAAGAATAAAAAAAAAAAATTAGTAAAAAAAAATTCTCTAGTGAGTATTCGGAAAAAAAAACTTTGATATTAAATCAGGACGTGGCGGAAAAGTAAGGGTTATGCCGACTGCACTACACAAATTCACTGAAACAGCTGGGCCACACTGTTGGGCCACACCCAACGTCACTGCCGTCTTCCTCGAAACTGTGTTAAATGCGAATCAAACCACAGCACTCAGGAGTGTACAAAGGCCCGGCAAGTGTGCCCACTGCGGAGGTGATCATTCAGCGTCATACAAGGGCTGCAAAGTATACCAAGGAGCCCCATGGTCCCAGGACTAGGCCCATCCCGGCAGTAGCAGCTCACGCATACACCCAAAGTAAGTGGAAACCTAAGTTATGCCAGTGCCCTAATCGGGAATAACAACCAAGCAACCAAGATAGCCAATACAACGCCATGTTTTACAGAATGGAAGCCATGATGGAGCAGATGATGAATCAATTTTCTTTGCTCACAAATATCCTTACCTCCCTCACCCAGATCATCAGCAAGGTATGCAAATAAATCTTTGCATAACCCTCTGGAATGCCAAAGGCTTGTGCAAAAGAAGGGTGGAAGTTGAGCTATACTTAAAAACACCACAACGATGTTCGATGTCGCCGAAACCCACTTCAACCAGAAAAGCTTCTACAGACTTAATGGATATGAACCCTTCCACGCCAACTTTCCTAATAGAGAGCGCGAGTTGGAGCAGCCGTTCTGGTGAAAAGTGGGTTGAAGTTTTCAGAGCTTCCCCCACTGCAGGAGAGCTGTAGCCCTACAGGAGACCAGGTACTGGCAGCCACGTATATTCCCCCATGCAATGCAATCTAAACAAACCTATTTAAGCAAATGCTGGATCGACTTGGGTATAGGTTCCCAATTGCCGGGGACTTCAACGCAAAACACACATGGTGGGGCTCAAGGCTGAACATTCCTAAAGGCAGAAACCTATGTACGTGTGTGCGTGAAAGCAATTTGGACTGCCACACATCCGGAGAGCCCATTTACTGGCCAACTGATTTGAACAAGCTGCCTGATCTTCTCGACTTTGCCCTATCAAAAAACATCGATCCTAGGAAGGTTGAAACCAGAAGCTGCCTTGACCTATACTCCGATCACAGCGCGGTCCATATCCTCATTTATGTCCAAACAGCCAACAAGTCCACAAGGCCAAGAATGTTTATGAGGTACACCAACATCAGCCGATACTGCTCCCATTTAGTGGAGCATGTGTACACCGATCTGAAGCTCAGCTCGAGCGACTCCCAGCAGGGACAAATTTCTCTGGTCGAGGGCCGTGGCCAAAAAAGTTGCGGAGAAGCGGCGGCTCAGAAAAGTGTGGCATGTCAGCTGGACAAAACACCACTCAACAGAGCGGTTAAAAAGCTGAAGGAGATGCTCGAATGTCTGAAAAGGCAAAGTTTTGATAATTTCCTAGAGAAGGCAGAACCAGGTGATCCATATCACAACATTTGGAACGCAACCAGGTCCCTGAAGCGACCGGCAAAAAAGATAGCCCTGGTGAAAAACGCAGCAGGCACATGGTGCAGATCTGACAAAGACAAGGCGACTGCCTTTGCTGAGCAACTTTACAACACCTTCACACCCTTTGACATCTGCTCTGATAGGGAGAAGAATGACACAGAAACGTTCCTGGAAGTACCGTGCCAGCTGGATCTGCCCATCCCTATGGTGGGCACCGATGAGGTTCTGGATGCGGTCGCCCGTCTTCAGAATACAATGTCTCCAGGCTATGATGGCATAGGTGCACCCGCAGTGAAGGCGCCACCGGCAAACCCGACAGCGAACCTGCGTCATATCGCCCGATCAGCCTATTGACAATAATGTCCAAAATATTTGAAAGATTATTTTTGCGCAAATTACTGTCAATAATGGGAGACAACAGTTCGCTGCCAGATCACCAATTCGGGCTAAGACGCTGCAGTGGAACTCCCGAACAGTGCCATCGTATAGTAGTAAGCAACCTCTAGGCACTTGAGCGTAAGCAATATTGTTCAGCGGTCCTACTGGACGTGAAGCAGGCATTTGACAGAGTCTGGCACACTGGCCTAAAGTTCAAATTAAAAAAGGAACTCCCTGCTCCGTACTATCTTTTATTAAAATCGTACCTGCACCGGAGAAACTTTTATGTGCGATGCGGAGATGAAGACTCGGACATAATGGAGGTCAGAGCAAGAGTACCCCAAGGTAGTGTGCTGGGCCCTGTCCTTTACACTCTATACACGGCGGACCTACCGGTCATCAGGGACCACAGACTCTTGGTGGCCACATACGCAGATGACACTGCATTCCTGGCAGTCGCAAACAGACAGACGGCGTCCCTCATAATTCAAAAACAGCTAGACGCATTTGGAAAATGGCTGAACAGGTGGAACATTGTGGTAAACTCTGACAAGTCCGCCCACGCCACAATTGCCAACAAAAGAGGAAACTGTCGACCGGTCAGCCTTAACCAAGAGGTGATACCCCACAGCGACACTGTGAAATACCTAGGGCTCTCTCATCCGTCGGCTCACATTGCACCACCACATTCTGGCAATGAAAGCGCAAATTGGCCACAAACTTCGACAAATTTACTGGCTAACTGGAAAATACTCCAAGCTGAAACTGAGAAACAAATAACTGCTATACAAGGCCATAGTTAAGCCAGATTGGACTTATGACATACAGCTCTGGGACACAGCCTGTAACATAAACATTGCAGTAATTCAGAGAATTCGAAACAGGGCGATGCGCAATATAACCGGAGCGTATTTCTTCACAACTAACAAGGAGCTACACAGGACGCTGAAGATGCCTTGGGTGGCGGAGAAATTTCAGAGATTTAGCATAAAATACACGGCGAAGCTACAAAACCATAACAATCCACTTGCTATGAACCTGCTTAAAAGCCAAACAGTAAGGCGACTCAAAAGACACCATTCACTGGACCTACCCCTCAGAGATCCAGGCTAAGGCATTCCAAAACACACTGTATTGTCAGATCTAAATTTAAAATTGTCAAAAATGAAATATTTCTATAAGTTAAGGCACACCAGATAATTTAATGATTGTCCCTGTAGGGACAGATTTTAAATAAAAGAGAGAGAAAAAAATAAAATAAAAACATTTTTGATGAGATTAATTAAATGAATAAACATATTTACTAACTTTGTCATCTTCATCTAAACAATCTTTAGTTTTATTTGAGTGTAGAAGAATCAAGATTTCACTATGATATTTTGTGAGTATGCTATTTTTGTTAAAATATTTAATTTAAAAAAATTTGTTTCAACATTAAAAATTTTTGTTTTAAGCAGTGTATTGGCATAAAGCTTTTAATTTCGAAAATCTGAATGTGTTAATTCATAACCTGATGGGTTTTTTCGAGAACATCAAATAAGAGACGGTCATTTTAATTTTAATCGCTTTCAAATAAGTAGATTAATTTAAAATAGATGATATAGCTGCAAGCACATACTTGTTTCTATTTTGGCCGGCGCAGCTATCACAATAAAGGCTCAGATTTTCTGTTTTTTTTTTTCGACTATCTAAAATAAACAGATACCTTAACAGAGCTGAGCATATTTCATTACTGCCTCTCTTTCCATCAATTTTCCCCCACAATAAACAGTTCCCTTTCCGTGACACATTTTCATACACACTTAAGTTGTGGTAAGAGTATTTGCGTGAGTAAAACAGGTTAATATTTTTCGAAAATGGAGTATGCAAAACCTTTTGCATATCAAAACTTGCGCAAAGAAATTCATGGCCCAGTTTACTTTTAGCTTGCTCTTTAAGAAAAATCACTTCACTAACATTTTTATTAAACTTTGATACCAAAGGTATCAGGTATAGGGTTTGTGCAATGTCCGTCATGGTGTATGTCCGTCCGTCTGTCCGTCCGTCCGTCTGTCCGTCCGTCCGTATGAACGCAACTTTTTTCGACACCCTTAAAGCTAGAGCCTTGCAACTTTGCAAATATCTTGGTACATGCCTTCGTCAGACAAAGTGTTAAATTTAGGGCTTTACGACCCCCACAAGTCGATACACATCGATGTGCAAATCGATAAAACACTTATATATCCCACATTTGAGCAGCAAGAGTTACCAAATTTGGGGGCAAGAAAGCTGGTGACATTCCACTAAAATTGCATCAAAAGTTTGGATGCCACGCCCACCCCTTTCGCCCCCAGCTCCCCTCCAATTATAAACAAAAATGCCTGTATCTTCTACAGTTTTGAAGCTATAGCCACAAATTTTTGTAGGAAGTTAGATGCTAACGTCTGACCCAGATGTGCATCAAAAATTTGGTTGCAACACCCCCAAATAACGGGACATGCCCCACCGCCGTATAAAAAAACGGAATGCATGTATCTTCGCGAGTTTTTAAGCTGAAATTACAAAATTTAGTAGGGAGGCGGAAGTGGCCATTCCCCAAAGATCTGCATTAAATAAAGGGAGTTGGATGCCACGCCCACTTATCCCGCCCACTCTATTTAATTTGAAAACTCTATATCTTTCGCGGTTTTGGGCTAATGTCACCAAATTTGGTGGGAACATTGTTAGTGACATCCGTAACAGATTTGCATCAAAATTGTGGATGTCACGCCCACTAATACCGCCCACCTCTATATCTTTCTTGCGCTAGAGTTTTCATACTTGGTATGGGGTTACAGGGTGCCATCCGCCACAGATATGCATCACAAATTTGGATGACACGCCCACCCCTTCTGTCTGATATTTATACTCAAAACCCCCATATATTACTATTTGCACACAGAATCCTTAACACAGCTATGTAAACTGGTATCAAAGTATATCGCAGTCGGTTGCGTCCGACTGCAACATTTTTAATTGTTTTTTATATGACTTAGGCCCAATTTCTCAATGTCCGGTTAGGCAAACAAACTGACGTTTAGTCAAATTTGAGTTTCTCAATGTCCGGTTAGGAGTAAATGAAAAACAAACTAACCGGAAGGCTGGGTCGCGTTTAAAATTTAAGCTGATTATTTTTCACGATATATCGTTAAGAATTATCGATGAGGCAAACAGCTGTAATTTGAATTGTTTATTTATTTTGTTATTAAATTAAAATGGCATCACATAAAAGAGTGTTTTATGTCCATGCATTTTACTGAACTGGAAGATGCCAAATTTATACAGCAGCTCAGGCTTACAAAATTTACGTGCAAAATCATTCTTGCAAGGATTGTAGATCAATTGGCTTGCCATCATATGTGGGATTTTAAACAGAAATCATTCAATGTTGGCGGAAAACAGCAAAAGTCAGATGAACCACTCGCTATATTTGGCAAAACGTGCATATATGTGGCAACGCTGTTAAGGCGATAGTTACTTATCGATGATGGGTAAATTTGGCTTTGAGAAAACCAAATCGTTTAATTCTAGCATTAAATTAAATTTGCGTTTAGCTAATCGAAAATTTAACCGGACATTGAGAAATTGGGCCTTAGAAATTTTTCTGAATTAATAATTTATCTTTTCCTTTTGGCTAAGATACTTTAAATTATCGCATTTGTCCTTTTTAATCAAATGAAATCCAATTGAAAACTCAGTTATAAAAACTTTTTGATCCGGTAATATAAACCTTATATATGTATGTGATAAATATCTAAATTCTCTAGGAAAATACACCTTGGAATTGTTTTTACGGCATGTAATCTATATATATAAAAATGAATTGCTGTTCGTTAGTCCTGCTAAAAGTCGAGAACGGCAGAACGGATTTATCTTATCTTGGTCTTGAATTATTCGTGGAGGTCTAGGGAAGGTTTACAAGGTGAGAAAAATTCGAATAATTGCCGGAAAAAACCTTAAAACAGCCATGCTAGAGTTGAGCCAGCCCTAGAGCTGTGTTTTGCAAAATCTTAGTTGGCTACATTTAAAATTCAGTAGGAAAAATAATTCTATTCGACGTATAAATGAAATTATTTAGTTATCCGGCGCGCGTTGCTTCGCCAACAACTAAAATAAATTAAAAAAATTTTTTTTTAAAACAAAAATTCATCATCTGAATCAAAACACTTTTTTTGAACTTTCTTTACTTTACTTAAATGAATTGCTGTTCGTTAATCCCGCTAAAACTCGAGAACGGCAGAACGGATTTATCTTATCTTGGTCTTGAATTATTCGTGAGAACGGCTGAACGGATTTATCTTATCTTGGTCTTGAATTATTCGTGGAGGTCTAGGGAAGGTTTAAAAGTTATACTTTGTGATACTTTGATTAACTACAATTTACGATGCCGAGGAGAACACGACCTGACTTAGGTCGTCTAGTCAATCAAATGTGCGAAGAGCTACCTCACGTGATAACCGCACTGATGACCGGAGACAGACAGACCAAGAAAACAGTCGTATTGCTATGTCAGAATTGCGTTCTTTAGTGAGTGACAATTTAGGAGATAGGCTTAGAATGCACCACCTCACAATTTGCAGTTAAAAGTAGGATCAGTTGTCATCATGCTGCGTAACATTAATTAAACTCGACTATGCAATGGAACAAGACTGGCTGTGAAAAGACTGATGAATAACGTCATTGAGGCGACAATCATAAAAGGAAAATACAAAGGAGAGGATGTCTTGATCCCGCGGATACCGATGATTCCAACGGACTTAGCATTCGATTTTAAACGCTTACAATTTCCAGTACGTCTGGCCTTTGCGATGACCATAAATAAATCGCAAGGACAGTCGTTAGAAGTTTGTGGAATCAACTTGGAGTTTCCCTGTTTCGCGCATAGACAATTATACGTCGCGTGTTCGCGCGTCGCGAAACCGTCTTCTTTGTTTATTTACGCACCACAAAACAAAACAAAAAATATAGTTTATGAAAAAGCTTTAAATTAATTAACAGACTGTATTTTAACATTGTGTGTCTGAGAATATCAAATTTAAACCTTATAAATAGCCCAATTCAACATTACAAATCTTTTTGACAGGAAGAAGTCTGTCGGGTCCGCCGCTGCAACGCGTGGCTGGGTTAGCTAGTCTTTTATAATTTATATTTTACGACTATCTGTTTTATTATATGGCGTTTTTTTTCGATTTTGAGAACTAATGGATTTTCATTAAACCATTTGAGAAATATTCAAAGTTTTGAAAAAGCAACTCTGACTAACTATGTACTAATATTTTTCTATTAACTTAAAAGGAGAACAAGAAGTTTTACTCGTCTTATCTTGGAAATACCCCAGTAGTGTTCATTAATATTTCGACGTCATATTTCTGTCATTCTTAGGCCCAATTTCCAATGTCCGGTTAGGTAAGCTATCTGACGTTAAGTCAGATTTGAGATTCTCAATGTTCGGTTAGGAGTAAATGAAAAATAAACTAACCGGAAGACTGGGTCCCGTTTAAAATTTATATTGATTTTTTGTCACGATATATCGTTAGGAATTATCGATAAGGCAAACAACTGTCCCTTTAATTGTTTATTTATTTTGTTATTTAATCAAAATGTCATCACATAAAAGAATGTTTTATGTCCATGCAACGGAGACGCAATTTGATGAAACAGAGCCAAGTATAAATAACACGAGAATTTATAGGGATAGCTTTAACTATTTCACTGAACTGAATGATGCCAAATTTGTACAGCAGTTCAGGCTGACAAAATCTATGTGCAAAATCATTCTTGCAAGGATTTTAGATCAATTGGCTTGCCATAGTAATAGGTAAACAATTAAGTTCTTTGCTCTCAAATTAATCATATGAGATTTTTTCAACAGGAATCATGAAATGTTGCCGGACAACATCAAAAATTAGCTGAACCACTCACTTTATATGCTATGATTTGTATATATAAGACAACGCATTTTGGATGCCACGCCCCCAAACAACGGGCCATGCTCCACCGCCCTAAAAATAAACCGAAAAGCATGTTTCTTTGCCAGTTTTTAAGCTAGAGTCACCAAATTTGGTGGGCATATTTTTAGTGACATCCGAAAAAAATCTGCTTCAAAGTTTTAGATGCCACGCCCACCTTTACCGCCTACTTCTAAAATCTGAAAACTCTATATCTCTCTCAGTTTTTGCGCTAGAGTCACCAAATTTGGTGGGAACATTGTTAGTGACGTCCATAACAGATTTTGGATGCCACACCCACTTATGCCGCCCACCTCTATATCTTTCTCAGTTTTTCCGCTAGAGTCTTCATACTTGGTAGGGAGTTATAGGGTGCCATCCGCCACAGATATGCATCACAAATTTGGATGTCACGCCTACCCCTGCTGCCTGATATATATACCCAAAACCCCCATATATTACTACTTGCACACAGAATCCTTAACACAGTAATGTAAACTGGTATCAAAGTATATCGCAGTCGGTTGCGTCCGACTGCAACGTTTTTACTTGTTTTTATTTACACCTAACCGAACATTGAGAAACTCCAATTTGACTAAACGTCAGATAGTTTACCCAACCGAACATTGAGAAATTGGTCCTTAAAGCTATCCCATTATTGCAAGGGATTAATAATAGAATCAAATTTAGTACGGTCGGGTTCTATCAGCAAAAGCTAATTATGGATCGATGTCCAGCAGTCCTCTTCAATCTCTTTCTATCTTGTTCTACAATTTTCATTATCCGGGGTAAGCACTAATTCAAGTTACTAACTACTTAAATAGCACTGGCACCACTTTGCTGGGCGCCAAAAACTTGTTCCTCGCCTTTCGCTTGCATGGACAACGCTAAGGTATTTTTGGTATTCGCGGTTGTCAAGCAACTTCAGACTGGTCGATCATTTAACAGAAAGCGGAGCCGGACCCATTGATTCCTAGCTCTAGCGGGAGATGTGGGGGGAGTTTTTGTTGCTGAATAATGATTGCTACACCATGGTTTTATTATAGAGTCCCTCCTGAATCTAAACTACGATGAGGCGATACTCATCCGAAACCACATGGGAAAAGTACTAATACTGTTGATACAAAACTATAACAATATAAGGGAGGAGAAAAGGAAGCAAGTAATTGTAGTTAAGCCAGAGGGTGGCTTAGGTGAAGTTCGCCATTCCCGCTATCAATTCCCTTCCAACCATAGTCTTGCCATAACTTTAGCTAAGAGACCCCGAATGTAAATAACCATATCAACAAAAAAAAAGAAGAAAACTTAATATTCCATCGTTATAAATTAAATTTTAATATCAATAACAAATTTTTCGTTACTTAATTTTATGACTCACAGACGTTTTAAAATATAAAAGTAATTTCTTTTTATTCATTGACACCAAAGGTATCATAGTATATTGGATTTGCGCAATGTCCGTCATGGTGTCTGTCCGTATGAACGCAACTTTTTTCGACTCACTTAAAGCTAGAGTCTAGAAATTTTTGCAAATATCTTGGTACATGTCTTCGTCAGACAAAGTGTTAAATTTAGGTCTCTACGACCACTGCACTATGGGCCTAGGAAATCGATAACATGTCGACACACCTTGATGTGCAAATCGATAAAACACAAATTAATCCCACATTTTAGCAGCTAGAGTTACCAAATTTAAGAGCAAGATAGCCGATGGCATTTCCAAAAAAAACTGGGTATGGGTATGTCCTAGTCGGGATTTTTCGACTAGAGCTAATTTAAGCTAATCGTGGAAGCTAATCGGAAATGTTATTGCTGCTCTCTACTGAAATTTTTCGCTGGCTGATGTATGGTGGCGTGTACCAAAAGCAATCAAATAGGATTATTTCCCTAAGTTAGCCATATAAGTTTTAATAATTTTGCTTAAATTTTGAAAATTTGTTCTACAATATTTACCTTGCCGTCCAGGCACTAGACCAGACGACCCTAATTCCAGATTTCGATTCGAACTCGGTGAGTTCTTCTGTCGCTTCAATTTAAAACAAGTAAGAAGGCTCTAGTCGAGAAATCCCGACTAGGACATACACTTAACCCGATAGGTAATGCTTACAGTAACTTGTGTGTATTTATTCAGTGACCAATATAACCAAACTTCAAACTGCGATATCTCTGGTGTTTCTTAACCGATTTTAATCAAATTTTTCATTCTTTCATTCTGTTCATTATTTTATCCTTAGTTTCAAACCTCATTTTCACAATTTTGAAATTCAAGATTTTTTTGCTACCGATCACATGTGTATATTGTGAAACCAGAAACGTTATCGATAATTTGAAGCAAACTTGATCTTCTCATGGTATAGGAGAGTTTAAGTTTAAAGTTTGAAGTCACCAGCTCTTATAGTCTCTGAGATCGGCGCGTTCATACGGACAGGCAGACAGACAGACGGACAGACGGACATGGCTAGATCGACTCGGCTGTTGATGCTGATCAAGAATATATATACTTTATAGGGTCGGATATGCTTCCTTCTGTCTGTTACATACATTTGCACAAAACCATTATACCCTTATTTACCCATTTTATGGGTTAAGGGTATAAAAACGCAACGGACTCAAAAGTTGTGAATGGGGTTTGGTCATATTGGGCACTAGGTAAATACACACAAATGACAGAACGCGTTACGTACGGGGTTGGGTAAGTCTTCTTACTTATTATTTGTTACCATAGGTATCATAGTATATTGGATTTGCGCAATGTCTGTCATGGTGTCTGGCTGTCTGTTCGTATGAACGCAACTTTTCGACACCCTTAAATCTAGAGCCTTGCAACTTGGTAAATATCTTGGTTAATGCCCTTGTCAGACAAAGTGTTAAATTTAGGGCTCTACGACCCCCACAAGTCGATACACATCGGTGTGCAAATCGATAAAACACTTATATATCCCACATTTGAGCAGCAAGAGTTACCAAATTTGGGGGCAAGAAAGCTGGTGACATTCCACTAAAATTGCATCAAAAGTTTGGATGCCACGCCCACCCCTTCCGCCCCCAGCTTCCCTCCAATTATAAACAAAAATGCCTGTATCTTCTACAGTTTTGAAGCTGTAGCCACAAATTTTTGTAGGAAGTTGGATGCTAACGTCTGACCCAGATGTGCATCAAAAATTTGGTTGCAACACCCCCAAATAACGGGACATGCCCCACCGCCGTATAAAAAAACGGAATGCATGTATCTTCGCGAGTTTTTAAGCTGAAATTACAAAATTTAGTAGGGAGGCGGAAGTGGCCATTCCCCAAAGATCTGCATTAAATAAAGGGAGTTGGATGCCACGCCCACTTATCCCGCCCACTCTATTTAATTTGAAAACTCTATATCTTTCGCGGTTTTGGGCTAATGTCACCAAATTTGGTGGGAACATTGTTAGTGACATCCGTAACAGATTTGCATCAAAATTGTGGATGTCACGCCCACTAATACCGCCCACCTCTATATCTTTCTTGCGCTAGAGTTTTCATACTTGGTATGGGGTTACAGGGTGCCATCCGCCACAGATATGCATCACAAATTTGGATGACACGCCCACCCCTTCTGTCTGATATTTATACTCAAAACCCCCATATATTACTATTTGCACACAGAATCCTTAACACAGCTATGTAAACTGGTATCAAAGTATATCGCAGTCGGTTGCGTCCGACTGCAACATTTTTACTTGTTTTTTATATGATTTAGAAATTTTTCTGAATTAATAATTTATCTTTTCCTTTTGGCTAAGATACTTTAAATTATCGCATTTGTCCTTTATAATCAAATGAAATCCAATTGAAAACTCAGTTATAAAAACTTTTTGATATGGTAATATAAACTTTATATATGTATGTGATAAATATCTAAATTCTCTAGGAAAACACACCTTGGAATTGTTTTTACGGCATGTAATCACTATCACTACATAGTATAAAATAAAGTCGATTTTTCTGTCCCCTTGACTGAACAGATCTTCAAAACTACGCAACGGATTTTGATGCGGTTTTTTTTAATAGATAGAGTGATTGAAAAGGAAGGTTTTAATGTTAAAAAACCCAATTAATAGTGGTCGAGCGATTCTTCATTTATCTCATTTTTTGTAATGAAAATAAAAATTTCAAATATCATAGTACGCCGGGATTTTGCTGTCAAATTTCAACTTTTTACAGAGTTGACAGAAAAAATTATTATTTGTATTGTTTGTGATACATATAGAACTGACTAAATTTTGTTCATTCAGAAATTATAAAGTCATGCCTGGACGTAGTCGTTCGAACTTAGGTCGTAGTACTGTGAACGCCAAAAGATTACGTTTAACAAGAAATGAAGAATCGTCTACGGAACATGAGGCTCGCCTTAGTCAGTCTCGGGATAGATATGAAGCTGAGATGGAGAGAGAATCTTCAGTAGAGCGTGGGGTTCGCCGCAGCCGAGATAGGGTAAGACATCAAATACAGAGAGCCAGAGAATCTTCAGCACGAGTAACTAATTCATGGGCAAACAAAGAAAATTCTGCCATGAACTTTTCAACATATACGTAGCGAAGCACGTACCGGGCCGCTAGTCTATATATATAAAAATAAATTGCTGTTCGTTAATCCCGCTAAAACTCGAGAACGGCAGAACGGATTTATCTTATCTTGGTCTTGAATTATTCGTGAGAACGGCTGAACGGATTTATCTTATCTTGGTCTTGAATTATTCGTGGAGGTCTAGGGAAGGTTTAAAAGTTATACTTTGTGATACTTTGATTAACTACAATTTACGATGCCGAGGAGAACACGACCTGACTTAGTTCGTCGTAGTCAATCAAATGTGCGAAGAGCTACCTCACGTGCAAACCGCACTGATGACCGGAGACAGACAGACCAAGAAAACAGTCGTATTGCTATATCAGAATTGCGTTCTTTAGTGAGTGACAATTTAGGAGATAGGCTTAGAATGCACCACCTCACAATTTGCAGTTAAAAGTAGGATCAGTTGTCATCATGCTGCGTAACATTAATTAAACTCGACTATGCAATGGAACAAGACTGGCTGTGAAAAGGCTGATGAATAACGTCATTGAGGCGACAATCATAAAAGGAAAATACAAAGGAGAGGATGTCTTGATCCCGCGGATACCGATGATTCCAACGGACTTAGCATTCGATTTTAAACGCTTACAATTTCCAGTACGTCTGGCCTTTGCGATGACCATAAATAAATCGCAAGGACAGTCGTTAGAAGTTTGTGGAATCAACTTGGAGTTTCCCTGTTTCGCGCATGGACAATTATACGTCGCGTGTTCGCGCGTCGCAAAACCGTCTTCTTTGTTTATTTACGCACCACAAAACAAAACAAAAAATATAGTTTATGAAAAAGCTTTAAATTAATTAACAGACTGTATTTTAACATTGTGTGTCTGAGAATATCAAATTTAAACCTTATAAATAGCCCAATTCAACATTACAAATCTTTTTGACAGGAAGAAGTCTGTCGGGTCCGCCGCTGCAACGCGTGGCTGGGTTAGCTAGTCTTTTATAATTTATATTTTACGACTATCTGTTTTATTATATGGCGTTTTTTTTCGATTTTGAGAACTAATGGATTTTCATTAAACCATTTGAGAAATATTCAAAGTTTTGAAAAAGCAACTCTGACTAACTACTAATATTTTTCTATTAACTTAAAAGGAGAACAAGAAGTTTTACTCGTCTTATCTTGGAAATACCCCAGTAGTGTTCATTAATATTTCGACGTCATATTTCTGTCATTCTTAGGCCCAATTTCCAATGTCCGGTTAGGTAAGCTATCTGACGTTAAGTCAGATTTGAGATTCTCAATGTTCGGTTAGGAGTAAATGAAAAATAAACTAACCGGAAGACTGGGTCCCGTTTAAAATTTATATTGATTTTTTGTCACGATATATCGTTAGGAATTATCGATAAGGCAAACAACTGTCCCTTTAATTGTTTATTTATTTTGTTATTTAATCAAAATGTCATCACATAAAAGAATGTTTTATGTCCATGCAACGGAGACGCAATTTGATGAAACAGAGCCAAGTATAAATAACACGAGAATTTATAGGGATAGCTTTAACTATTTCACTGAACTGAATGATGCCAAATTTGTACAGCAGTTCAGGCTGACAAAATCTATGTGCAAAATCATTCTTGCAAGGATTTTAGATCAATTGGCTTGCCATAGTAATAGGTAAACAATTAAGTTCTTTGCTCTCAAATTAATCATATGAGATTTTTTCAACAGGAATCATGAAATGTTGCCGGACAACATCAAAAATTAGCTGAACCACTCACTTTATATGCTATGATTTGTATATATAAGACAACGCATTTTGGATGCCACGCCCCCAAACAACGGGCCATGCTCCACCGCCCTAAAAATAAACCGAAAAGCATGTTTCTTTGCCAGTTTTTAAGCTAGAGTCACCAAATTTGGTGGGCATATTTTTAGTGACATCCGAAAAAAATCTGCTTCAAAGTTTTAGATGCCACGCCCACCTTTACCGCCTACTTCTAAAATCTGAAAACTCTATATCTCTCTCAGTTTTTGCGCTAGAGTCACCAAATTTGGTGGGAACATTGTTAGTGACGTCCATAACAGATTTTGGATGCCACACCCACTTATGCCGCCCACCTCTATATCTTTCTCAGTTTTTCCGCTAGAGTCTTCATACTTGGTAGGGAGTTATAGGGTGCCATCCGCCACAGATATGCATCACAAATTTGGATGTCACGCCTACCCCTGCTGCCTGATATATATACCCAAAACCCCCATATATTACTACTTGCACACAGAATCCTTAACACAGTAATGTAAACTGGTATCAAAGTATATCGCAGTCGGTTGCGTCCGACTGCAACGTTTTTACTTGTTTTTATTTACACCTAACCGAACATTGAGAAACTCCAATTTGACTAAACGTCAGATAGTTTACCCAACCGAACATTGAGAAATTGGTCCTTAAAGCTATCCCATTATTGCAAGGGATTAATAATAGAATCAAATTTAGTACGGTCGGGTTCTATCAGCAAAAGCTAATTATGGATCGATGTCCAGCAGTCCTCTTCAATCTCTTTCTATCTTGTTCTACAATTTTCATTATCCGGGGTAAGCACTAATTCAAGTTACTAACTACTTAAATAGCACTGGCACCACTTTGCTGGGCGCCAAAAACTTGTTCCTCGCCTTTCGCTTGCATGGACAACGCTAAGGTATTTTTGGTATTCGCGGTTGTCAAGCAACTTCAGACTGGTCGATCATTTAACAGAAAACGGAGCCGGACCCATTGATTCCTAGCTCTAGCGGGAGATGTGGGGGGAGTTTTTGTTGCTGAATAATGATTGCTACACCATGGTTTTATTATAGAGTCCCTCCTGAATCTAAACTACGATGAGGCGATACTCATCCGAAACCACATGGGAAAACTACTAATACTGTTGATACAAAACTATAACAATATAAGGGAGGAGAAAAGGAAGCAAGTAATTGTAGTTAAGCCAGAGGGTGGCTTAGGTGAAGTTCGCCATTCCCGCTATCAATTCCCTTCCAACCATAGTCTTGCCATAACTTTAGCTAAGAGACCCCGAATGTAAATAACCATATCAAAAAAAAAAGAAGAAAACTTAATATTCCATCGTTATAAATTAAATTTTAATATCAATAACAAATTTTTCGTTACTTAATTTTATGACTCACAGACGTTTTAAAATATAAAAGTAATTTCTTTTTATTCATTGACACCAAAGGTATCATAGTATATTGGATTTGCGCAATGTCCGTCATGGTGTCTGTCCGTATGAACGCAACTTTTTTCGACTCACTTAAAGCTAGAGTCTAGAAATTTTTGCAAATATCTTGGTACATGTCTTCGTCAGACAAAGTGTTAAATTTAGGTCTCTACGACCACTGCACTATGGGCCTAGGAAATCGATAACATGTCGACACACCTTGATGTGCAAATCGATAAAACACAAATTAATCCCACATTTTAGCAGCTAGAGTTACCAAATTTAAGAGCAAGATAGCCGATGGCATTTCCAAAAAAAACTGGGTATGGGTATGTCCTAGTCGGGATTTTTCGACTAGAGCTAATTTAAGCTAATCGTGGAAGCTAATCGGAAATGTTATTGCTGCTCTCTACTGAAATTTTTCGCTGGCTGATGTATGGTGGCGTGTACCAAAAGCAATCAAATTGGATTATTTCCCTAAGTTAGCCATATAAGTTTTAATAATTTTGCTTAAATTTTGAAAATTTGTTCTACAATATTTACCTTGCCGTCCAGGCACTAGACCAGACGACCCTAATTCCAGATTTCGATTCGAACTCGGTGAGTTCTTCTGTCGCTTCAATTTAAAACAAGTAAGAAGGCTCTAGTCGAGAAATCCCGACTAGGACATACACTTAACCCGATAAGTAATGCTTACAGTAACTTGTGTGTATTTATTCAGTGACCAATATAACCAAACTTCAAACTGCGATATCTCTGGTGTTTCTTAACCGATTTTAATCAAATTTTTCATTCTTTCATTCTGTTCATTATTTTATCCTTAGTTTCAAACCTCATTTTCACAATTTTGAAATTCAAGATTTTTTTGCTACCGATCACATGTGTATATTGTGAAACCAGAAACGTTATCGATAATTTGAAGCAAACTTGATCTTCTCATGGTATAGGAGAGTTTAAGTTTAAAGTTTGAAGTCACCAGCTCTTATAGTCTCTGAGATCGGCGCGTTCATACGGACAGGCAGACAGACAGACGGACAGACGGACATGGCTAGATCGACTCGGCTGTTGATGCTGATCAAGAATATATATACTTTATAGGGTCGGATATGCTTCCTTCTGTCTGTTACATACATTTGCACAAAACCATTATACCCTTATTTACCCATTTTATGGGTTAAGGGTATAAAAACGCAACGGACTCAAAAGTTGTGTATGGGGAAATTCTGTCTGTCTTTCCCGCTGTTTTTTTGTCTGTATAAACGCTTAGATCTCAAAGACTCTGAGAGCTAGAGACTTCAAACTTGAAACCTAGGCTCTCATACAAAATAAGCAGAGCAAGTTTGTTCCAAATTATCGATAACACTGTACCGATGTACAAATGAGTTCGATAACAAAAAAAGCTAGAATTGTACAAATAAGTTTTGAAACTGTGGATGTAACAATGAATATATAAAAAACTTTGATCAAATTTGATCGGTTAAAAGACACCGGAGATATCGCAGTTTGAAGTTTGGTCATATTGGGCACTAGGTAAATACACACAAATGACAGAACGCGTTACGTACGGGGTTGGGTAAGTCTTCTTACTTATTATTTGTTACCATAGGTATCATAGTATATTGGATTTGCGCAATGTCTGTCATGGTGTCTGGCTGTCTGTTCGTATGAACGCAACTTTTCGACACCCTTAAATCTAGAGCCTTGCAACTTGGTAAATATCTTGGTACATGCCTTTGTCAGACAAAGTGTAAAATTTAGGGCTCTACGATCTCGGGGACCTGGGAAATCGATAACAAGTCTTAGAACACCCAGGCGAGTCCCCCTCTTAATTAGAATCCGGATCGCTGGAATGCCAGTTAAGACTCCTAGTGCTTCAGTTGGGCAAGTACGCATCGCTCCCGTGATGCCCATGCAGACTTTGCGCTGTATTTTCGATATTGCTGTCATTGCAGTTTTTTGCTCGACTTCGGTCCACCATGCTAGGGCAGCATAAGTAAGAATTGGTCGTATTTCAGTATCGAAGGACCAGCAGATTATTTTTGGACTGAGTCCTAATGTTCTGACAAAGAGCCTATTACAGGCGAAAAATGCCCTGGTGGTTTTAGTGACAGTGTTGTTTAGGTAAGGCGTCCAGCGTAGCTTGGAGTTAAGAATCACTCCAAGGTATTTCATTATATATGTACACTGCAATGCACTTGAATAGGGACAAGAGTTTAAAAATGCTTCGTTTCATTTAACTCTTAATCTACTATTGCTATTGGCATGTGCTTTGCTGTTTTTTATTTCCATTTATTTCCAATTTTGCTTTGACCATTCCTAGAATGCTGTACTTTTTCGCATGCACTTGAATAGGGACAAATGAGATTTTTTCATTCTACGTAAAAGTCAACGTGCTGAAGCTTATAATTTGTAATCATATTGATAATTTCAATACTAAACAAGTTAAACGTTGCAGTCGGACGCATCCGACTGCGATATACTTTGATACCAGTTATGTACCATAACTGTGTTAGGGATTCTCTGTGCAAATAGTTATATATATGGTTTTGGGTATAAATATCAGGCAGAAGGGGTAGGCGTGTCATCCAAATTTGTGATGCATATCTGTGGCGGATGGCACCCTATAACTCCCTACCAAGTATGAAGACTCTAGCGGAAAAACTGAGAAAGATATAGAGGTGGGCGGCATAAGTGGGTGTGGCATCCAAAATCTGTTATGGATGTCACTAACAATGTTCCCACCAAATTTGGTGACTCTAGCGCAAAAACTGAGAGAGATATAGAGTTCTAGATTTTGGAAGTAGGCGGTAAAGGTGGGCGTGGCATCTAAAACTTTGAAGCAGATTTTGTTCGGATGTCACTAAAAATATGCCCACCAAATTTGGTGACTCTAGCTTAAAAACTGGCAAAGTTACATGCTTTTCGGTTTATTTTTAGGGCGGTGGAGCATGGCCCGTTGTTTGGGGGCGTGGCATCCAAAATGTTGATGCATATCTGTGTCAGATGTCAGCATCTACCTTTCTCCTAATTTTGGTGGTTATAGCTTTAAAACTGTAGAAGATACAGCCATTTTTGTTCATAATTGGAGGGGTGCTGGGGGCGGAAGGGGTGGGCGTGGCATCCAAACTTTTGATGCAGTTTTTTCGGGAATGTCACCGGCTATCTTGCCTCCAAATTTGATGACTCCAGCTGCTAAAATGTGGGATATATATGTGTTTTATCGATTTGCACATCGAGGTGTATCGACTTGTTATCGATTTCCCAGGCCCCCTGAGGTTGTAGAGCCCTAAATTTAACACTTTGTCTGACGAAAACATGTACCAAGATATTTGCAAAGTTGCAAGGCTCTAGCTTTAAGGGTGTCGAAAAAAGTTGCGTTCGTACGGACAGACGGACGGACGGACGGACAGACACCATGACGGACATTGCACAAACCCAATATACTAAAATGCTGCGTTTTTTCGCTTGATGCATGTGTTGAATTTTTACCTTGTTTACATGTTAAATTACTATATTTTGGCTTTTAATACAATATAATAATCTATATATATAGAAATAAGTGGCAGTTTTCGTTGTTCATTTATAGCGCAAGAACTAGCTCACCTATTGAAACCAAACTTTTAGGCATTGTTCGGACTATTTAATAGATGGTTTTTGTGAAGTTCGACCCAAATCGGTATACCAGTTCTTCATTTATCTCATATTTTATAATGAGTTCAATAAATGAACACAAATTTTGAAAATAGAAAACAGGGATTTTGCTGTCAAATTTAAAATTTTTTCAGTGTTGAAAGTAAACAATATTTTTTTCTGTTTTCATTTTATTTTGTACGTGCTGCGATAACTATTGTGCGTGAACTTTTATAAAAATATTTTTGCGGTGTTTCATATAATTCAAAAAACGTTAGTTTTGAGCTCTTGAAGTTTTTTTTTTCTAAGACAAAGAAAAAATGCCACGAGCCAGGCGAGCAAATATAGGGCGCCGAACGCGTACAGCAAATTATGTGGCAATACGAAGACGAAGTCAGACTGAATATGAACGCACGCAAGCAAATGCATCGCAGCGTGAGCGAAATGAACGAAATAGATCGTTTATAACTGTATCTGTACAGAGTCTTGCACGGCGATCACGAGTAGGTACAAATTAACGTGAAGGCAGAGTTCCGCTTCGCCTTCGCGATCAAATGGAATATGCTGGCTTTCAATACGATCCTGACTGCGACTACAGCCTGCATGGTGACATTGGAACATGAATATTATTTGAACGCATTGCAATGAGGCGAAGTTTCGAGAAGAAACAGCTGGCATGTGCTGCTCCAATGGCAAAGTGAAACTGCCAGCATTGGAACCGCCACCCGATCTATTACATTCCTTGATCACTGGAGAATCGCCGACTTCTAAGCATTTCTTGAAGAATATTCAAGCATACAATTCCTGCTTTCAAATGACTTCTTTTGGTGTAACAAAAATAATTAGGGATGAATTTATGCCGACGTTCAAGGTTCAAGCCTAGTAAGCTTGACAACCGTAACGTTAAAACTTCATATAAAACAAGTTAAAACGTTGCAGTCGGACGCATCCGACTGCGATATACTTTGATACCAGTTATGTACCATAACTGTGTTAGGGATTCTCTGTGCAAATAGTTATATATATGGTTTTGGGTATAAATATCAGGCAGAAGGGGTAGGCGTGTCATCCAAATTTGTGATGCATATTTGTGCCGGATGGCACCCTATAACTCCCTACCAAGTATGAAGACTCTAGCGCAAAAACTGAGAGAGATATAGAGTTTTCAGATTTTAGAAGTAGGCGGTAAAGGTGGCCGTGGCATCTAAAACTTTGAAGCAGATTTTGTTCGGATGTCACTAAAAATATGCCCACCAAATTTGTTCAGTTCAGCCGCGAAGCGAGTAAGACGTGTTTTCTCCTCAACCCAATAGCAAGTTCAAAAATACACAGTGAATTGATAAATAAAAGAAGATTGAAATTAACGCGGAAAGACGCTTTGTGCAGTGAAAATGCACACATCTGTAAAAACAAATATATATATTTGCATATATATACATATATCTAATCATTTTTAGTTAAAACTCTCACAAATAAAATCAAAGAAATATAAAACCATAAACGTAACCCCGCTCAATAAAATGAGCCTACGTAGCCAAATTCGCGCTCAGGCGCAGCGCAAGCAAGACGAACGCCGGCTCTCTGTACAACGGAACAACAAGTACATCGCTGTGGTCTCCCAAGATATGGAGAGCGAGCGACCAAGGGAAGTCTTACCCTCACAGGGCGACTCTGAACATTCGTGCTCCCCGTCACCGTCCGTACTATCAACGAAATCTGACCGCGCGCGGTCAATAACTCCAAACGCGAACAACGAACTCTTGCACGTAGAACGCGAAAGAGTACGATCATGCTCTCCGTCTCTTCTGACATGTGACGTAACTGTCACTGAACCAACAACTGCACCTGTGCCGACCGCCCGCTCAGTAAACGCAACAACTGCTGCGCCGTCAGCAGAACAATCCGCAGACAACGCAAATGAGAAGCCGGCTATACAGACAGGTATGGATCGCTACATACAGATCAAGCGTAAATTAAGCCCCCAACAAGCTACAAGCAAACCAAAAATTACTCGCGCTAATATAGGCGAAGCACCAAACAATACCAATAGATTTGAAATTTTGGCAGATAACGCTGATGATTTGCCCCCTGAAGATAATGTTGACAAAAAAAAGCAAAAGCCTCCCCCGATATTTAAACGTGAAAAAAGCTCTAGCGCTTTTGTTAACAATGTTGTAAAGCTCGTTGGCAATGACAATTTCCACATCATCCCCCTAATGAGGGGTAGTATTCATGAGATTAAAGTGCAGACAAAAACTGAAGACAGTTTTAGAAAGTTGACGGCCTACTTAACAAAAAACGAAAAAAACTTTTACACGTACCAGCTTAAAAGCAGCAAGGGCCTGCAAGTTGTATTGAAAGGCATCGAGCCTGATGTTACGACGGATGAAATTAAACAAGCGCTACATGAGAAAGGATTCTCCGTTAAATCAGTTCTAAATATTCGAAACAAAACCAGGCAGCCACAACCACTCTTTAAAATTGAGCTTGAGCCTCAGGCTCTGATTATGAAAAAAACGAGGTACACCCCATTTACAAGCTTCAGTTCCTATTGCACCGCAGAATCACCGTTGAAGAGCCACACAAACGTAACGGCCCTGTACAATGCATGAATTGCCAAGAATATGGTCACACAAGGTCTTACTGCAAGCTGCGCCCTGTATGTGTGGTTTGCGGCGATCTTCATGACTCGTCGAGCTGCCCAGCAAGCAAAGATGACTCCAGCAAAAAAAAGTGCAGCAACTGCGGAGGCAACCACACAGCTAACTACAGAGGCTGCCCAATCTACAAGGAGCTTAAGTCTCGCATCCATCATCGCGTAAACACAGCACGCTCTCAAAACGCACCGCCATCATACATTCCATCAAAGTCCAACCCTGACGTCTTCTTTTCGTCTGCAGCCAGGTCATCTTTTGGCCCCGCACCTGTTATTAAAAACGCAACCTATGCTAGCGCCTTAAGATCTGGACTGATGCCTCCTGCTTTTTATCCAGGCTCTCAAGCAAAACATATAGAACTCAACGACGAACGAGACAACAAGCCGCAGGAACCACCACTAAGCAACTTTGAATCAATGACATGTAATATGCAGCAGAGTTTATCACAGTTCATGTCATTTATGCAAGAAACTATGCAAAATTTAGTACAAAATCAAAATACTTTGATTCAGTTGCTTGTATCACTACAATCGAAATAATCAATGGCCTCACTACGTATATCAACGTGGAATGCCAATGGCGTTTCACAGCATAAACTTGAATTAGCTCAATTTCTACTCGACAACCACATTGACATTATGCTACTTTCCGAAACACACCTTACAAATAAGTATAATTTTACCATAACCGGATACTCATTCTACGGAACCAACCATCCCGATGGCAAGGCGCACGGCGGGACTGGTATCTTGATAAGAAGCCGGCTGAAGCACCACTTCCACAAAGAGTTTGCTAAAAACTATCTACAGGCCACATCCTTAAAAATACATCTGGATAGTGGTAACCAACTTGCACTTTCTGCCATCTACTGCCCACCGCGATACTCCATATCTGAAGACCAATTCATGGAATTTTTCAACTCATTAGGAGAACACTTTATAGCAGCAGGGGACTATAATGCCAAGCACACTCACTGGGGATCTCGTCTTGTGACTCCAAGAGGAAAGCAGCTGTACAACGCAATTATAAAACCAAAGAACAGGCTCAGCCACGTCTCTCCTGGCACACCAACATACTGGCCCACGGACCCCAAGAAACTGCCCGACTTAATTGATTTTGCAGTCTCCAAAAATATTCCGCGCAACCTGATAAGCGCCAAATGTCTTTCGGAGTTATCATCTGACCACTCGCCTGTACTAATTCAACTTCAACGACACCCAGAGTTAGCAAATCGCCTGGGTAAGCTGACATCACAAAAAACTAACTGGCTAAGATACAAGAAATATGTTAGCTCACACATCGAACTCAATCCGCATCTGAAAGTGGAAGCTGATATTGATTCTATTGCAAACAAACTTGAGTCAGTCTTCGTCGAAGCAGCTCGTATGTCAACACCGAAAGCAAAAACTGCAGCACCCACCCAAAAGAAAACAAATCACCAAATTGAACAGCTCGTTCTTGATAAGCGGCGACTAAGACGGGAGTGGCAATGCCTAAGATCGCCGTCAGCTAAGCAAAAGCTAAAAAACGCTACACGTAAACTTACCAAAGCGTTAGCACTTGAAGAAGAACATGCCCAGCGCCGATACATTGAGCAATTATCAACATCCAGCTCGAAAAACTCACTGTGGAAAGCTCACCCAACTCTCAGCCAACCGACAAAAGCAGAGATGCCCCTAAGAAACCAAGCTGGCGGCTGGGCCCGAAGCGATGAAGAAAGAGCCAACACGTTTGCTGTTCACCTGCAAAAAGTTTTCCAACCGAACCCTGCTACAAACTCGTTCGCTCTACCGACTGCATTAAACGACACCCACTTACAACATGAGCCCATTGAATTTCGCCCGAACGAAGTCGCAAGAGTTATTAATCAGGAACTAAACCCCAAAAAATCTCCGGGTCAAGACCTAATAACACCAAAGATGATTATTGAGCTTCCCTATTGTGCCGTCTGTGTTATCTGCCAGTTATTCAATGCGATCACACGACTCGGGCATTTCCCAGAAAGATGGAAAAAGTCTATCATCATAATGATACCAAAGCTGGGAAAGGATCAAACAGTACCCTCGTCGTATAGACCTATAAGCCTTTTATCATGTCTATCAAAACTGTTCGAAAAATGCTTGATGACTCGGATTAATCAATTTCTGAACCTTCACAACATAATCCCGTCGCACCAATTCGGCTTTCGCCAAAACCACGGAACTATTGAACAGGTCAATCGCATAACTTCAGAAATTCGAGGCGCGTTTGAAAATCGAGAATACTGTACTGCAATTTTTCTGGATGTGGCTCAGGCGTTTGACAGAGTCTGGTTGGAAGGGCTGATGTATAAGATCAAATCAACGCTTCCACCAAACACACATAAGCTGTTAAAGTCGTACCTTTACGACAGGAAGTTTGCAGTAAGATGCAACACTGCAACATCAAGCGAACACCGTATTGAAGCCGGCGTTCCTCAGGGAAGCGTACTTGGGCCAACACTCTACGTTCTCTACACAGCAGACATTCCTACATGCAGGGGACTTACAACTTCAACCTTTGCTGACGATACAGCTATTCTTAGCCGATCTAGATGTCCACTGCAAGCCACATCGCAACTCGCTCGTCATCTGGTTAACGTGGAAAAATGGCTATCCGACTGGCGAATTAAAGTTAACGAACAAAAATGTAAACATGTAACGTTCACCCTTAACAAGAAAGATTGTCCACCACTTACGCTAAATAATATCCCACTCCCGAAAGCCAACGAAGTAACGTACCTAGGAGTACACCTGGACAGAAGGCTTACATGGAGCAGGCACATTGAAGCCAAGAGAACACAACTAAAACTAAAAGCCAATAGCCTCCACTGGCTTATCAACGCTCGCTCCCCGCTAAGCCTTGACTACAAGGTCCTGCTCTACAACTCTGTTCTTAAACCAATCTGGACCTATGGATGCCAGCTATGGGGTAATGCGTGCAGCAGTAACATCGACATCGTCCAAAGAGCCCAGTCAAAGATCCTGAGAACTATCACCGGGGCACCGTGGTACGTTCGCAACGAAAACATTCAAAACGACTTAAACGTCCCACCAATCAAGAAAGTAATTGCGGACTACAAGAAAAATTACCTTGGCAAGCTGTCATCGCACCCAAACTATCTTGCTAGAGGACTCACAAACTCAAGCAGCCGATCCCGTCTTCGTCGTAATGACTTTCCGACCCAGCGATGAGTTGAGGTACGCGGCCACCAACTATTTGTACAACAACAAATAGTTAACTAAGTAATACTTGTAAGATTTGTAAACTTTTTGTTAGTTTCCCTATTATAAGGAAAAATTCAAGAAATAAAACCAGCAAAATAAAAAAAAAAAAAAAAAAAAATTTGGTGACTCTAGCTTAAAAACTGGCAAAGTTACATGCTTTTCGGTTTATTTTTAGGGCGGTGGAGCATGGCCCGTTGTTTGGGGGCGTGGCATCCAAAATGTTGATGCATATCTGTGTCAGATGTCAGCATCTACCTTTCTCCCAATTTTGGTGGTTATAGCTTGCACATCGAGGTGTATCGACTTGTTATCGATTTCCCAGGCCCCCTGAGGTCGTAGAGCCCCAAATTTAACACTTTGTCTGACGAAGACATGTACCAAGATATTTGCAAAGTTGCAAAGCTCCAGCTTTAAGGGTGTCGAAAAAAGTTGCGTTCATACGGACAGACGGACGGACGGACGGACAGACACCATGACGGACATTGCACAAACCCAATATACTATGATACCTTTGGTATCAAAGTATAAAAAGAGATATTTAATTACAGATTGTGCCGGGCAAATCTTAAAAACTGTAGAAGATACAGGTATTTTCGTTTTTATATAAAAGGAACTGGGGGCGGATAAGGTGAGCGTAACATCCAAACTTTTGATACAGATTTTTGGAGATTCTAGCTGCTAAAATGTGGGATATGTCTGGGCTGTGCTGAAAAACTCCAGAGTTTTTGGCTCGAGCAAATTTTAAAATCTCTGAAAACAAGCCCTCCCTGTTCCGCATGTTAGGTAGATTTCATTTTTCGGTATTTTTGTTCGGAGTAAATAAGAGCTGCCACAATTAAAAAAAAAAAATTTCCCAAAATGTATTTAATATTTTGTTCATTGTTTTCAAGGGTAACCGCTGGACATTTATGTGCTATTTCATTATTAAGAAAATAAAAATATGCAAAGTCTTGTCTCTTGTAGTTTTTATAAAAAAAAATATTTATTATTTTGCCGCCAAGTAACTCGTGCTGCTTGACAACTCTGCTTTGACATCTTGCTTGAACAGATGTTGCACATCGAATGGCAAAATCTCTTAGACAATTGTTAGAGATTTATATCAATAAAAATGGATGAATTAAAACATTTATTATTTTCAAATGTATTTACAATATGCATTTAAGCTAAAAATTTCCTATCTAAAATGATATACTTATTATGCATTAGACGTTTTATTTTGCTTAAACTAAGCAAAACACTGGCACAACAGCTTGGAGTTTTAAAAGCGTCTCAAACAGCGCTCTGGCACACCTAAAACCAGCATCAGGTTGGTTTCGGGTTGAAATTCGGTTGGTTTTCATTTGTAGCACGCCCTCGTATGACGCCCTTCCTAATAGGATTTATGAAGTTATTTCAAAAAATGGTGTCCCCACACATTATTAAAATAGTTATATTGATTATATTTAAGCTTTCAAGTTAATAAATATTTACGTATTATTTCTTAAACACCAATTTCTAGTTCTTGTCCCTATTCAAGTGCTTGCGAAAAATTACAGCGTTCTAGGTATGGTCGAAGCAAAATTGGGAATAAATGATAACGGTAAATTTTCGCGGCCTCTCTCTTATTTCTACAGATTGCCTATGTTCTCTTCGTCAAAAAACAGCAAAGCACATGCCAATAGCAATAGTAGATTAAGAGAAAAATGAAACGAAACATATTTAAATTCTTGTCCCTATTCAAGTGCATGGCAGTGTATATGTCTGATCATTTGACGTGAACGCAACTAATTACTCACAAATAACATCAAAGTCAAAACCACAAACGTAACCCCGATCAATAAAATGAGCCAACGTAGCATTGGCACTCAGGCGCAATGCAAGCAAGATGAACGCCGGCTCTTTGTACAACTGAACAACAAGTACCTATCTGTTGTTTCCCAAGATTTGAAGAGTGAGTGAACAAGGAATGTCTTATCCTCAGTTTGCTACTCTGAACATTCGTGCTTTCCGTCACCGTCCGTACTATCAACGAAATCTAACCGCGCGCGGTCAATAACTTCAAACGCGAACAACGAACTCTTGCACGTAGAACGCGAAAGTGTACGATCATGCTCTTCGTCTCTTCTGTCCACGACAGCCGCCAAAAAAAACTTTTACACGTACCAGCTTAAAAGCAGCAAGGGCCTGCAAATTTATTGAAAGGCATCGAGCCTGATGTTACGACGGATTAAATTAAACAAGCGCTTCATGAGAAAGGATTCTCCGTTAAATCAGTTCTAAATATTAAAAACAAAACCAGGCAACCACAACCACTTTTTATACTTTGATACCAAAGGTATCATAGTATATTGGGTTTGTGCAATGTCCGTCATGGTGTCTGTCCGTCCGTCCGTCTGTCCGTATGAACGCAACTTTTTTCGACACCCTTAAAGCTAGAGATTTGCAACTTTGCAAATATCTTGGTACATGTCTTCGTCAGACAAAGTGTTAAATTTAGGGCTCTACGACCTCAGGGGGCCTGGGATATCGATAACAAGTCGATACACCTTGAAGTGCAAATCGATAAAACACAAATATATCCCACATGTTAGCAGCTAGAGTTACCAAATTTGGGGTTAAGATAGCCGATGACATTCCCGAAAAAACTGCATCAAAAGTTTGGATGCCACGCCCACCAATTCAGCCCCCAGCTCCCCTCCAATTATGAACAAAAATGCCTGTATCTTCTACAGTTTTGAAGCTATAACCACCAAAATTGGCAGAAAGGTAGATGCTGGCATCAACATTTTGGATGCCACGCCCCCAAACAACGGACCATGCCCCACCGCCCTAAAAAAACCGAAATGCATGTATCTTCGCCAGTTTTTAAGCTAGAGTCACCAAATTTTATGGGCATACTGTTAGTGACATTCATAACAGATCTGCATCAAAGTTTTGGATGCCACGCCCACCTTTACCGCCCACCTTCTAAAATCTGAAAACTCTATGTCTCACTCATTTTTTGCGTTAAAGTCACCAAATTTGGTGGGAACATTGTTAGTGACATCCGTAACACATTTGCATCAAAGTTTTGGATGCCACGCCCACTTATACCGCCCACCTCTATATCTTTTCAGCTTTTGCGCTAGAGTCTTCAAATTTGGTAGGGGGATAGAAAGTGCCGTCTGCCACAGATATGCATCACAAATTTGGATGACACCCCTACCCCTTCTACCTGATATTTATACCCAAAACCATATATATAACTATTTGCACAGAGAATCCCTAACACAGTTATGGTACATAACTGGTATCAAAGTATATCGCAGTCGGATGCGTCCGACTGCAACGTTTTAACTTGTTAACTTGCTTGAGCCTTAGGCTCTGATTATGAAAAAAAAAATGCACTGCACCACATTTACAAGCTTCAGTTCCTATTGCACCGCAGAATCACCGTAGAAGAGCCACACAAACGTAACGGCCCGGTACAAGGCATGAACTGTTAAGAATATGTTCACACTAGGTCTTACTGCAAGCTGCGCCCTGTATGTGTGGTTTGCGGCGACCTTCATGACTCGTCGAGCTGCCCAGTAAGCAAAGATGACTCCAACTGCGGAGGCAACCACATAGCTAACTAAAGAGGCTATCCAATTTACATGGAGCTTAAGTCTCGCATCCATCATCGCGTGAACGTTCTCAAAATACACCGCTTTCATACATTTAATCGAAGACCAACCCTGACGTCTACATTTCGACTGCAGCCAGGTCATTTATTGGTCCCGCACCCGTTTCTAATACGCGACCTATACAAGCACCTTAAGATCAGGACTGATGCCTACTGCCTTTTATACAGCCTCACAAGCAAAACATGTAGATCTGAACACCGAACGAGACTACAAGTCACATTAACAGCCACTAACCAACTTTGAATCAATGATATGTAATATGCAGCAGAGTTCATGTCATTTAAGCAAGAAACAATGCAAAATTTAATACAAAATTAAAATACTTTGGTACAGTTGGTTGTATTACTATAATCGAAATAATCAATGGCCTCGCTACGTTTCTTGATTAGAAGCCGGTTGATACACCACTTCCACAAAGAGTTTGCTAAAAGCTATCTACAGGCCACATCCTTAAAAATACATCTGGATAATGGTTACCAACTTGCACTTTCAGCAGGGGACTATAATGCCAAGCACACTCACTGGGGATCTCGTCTTGTGACTCCAAAAGAAACGCAGCTGTACAACGCAATTATAAAACCAAAGAACAGGCTCAGCCACATCTCTTCTGACACACTAACATATTGGACCACGGAAACCAAGAAACTGCCCGACTTAATTGATTTTGCAGTCTCCAAAAATATTCTGCGCAACCTGATAAGCGCCGAATGTCTATCGGAGTTATCGTCTGACCACTCGCCTGTACCAATTCAACTTCAACGACACCCAGAGTTTGCAAATCGCCCCGGTAAGCTGACATCACAAAAAACTAACTGGCTAAGATATAAGAAATATGTTAGCTCACACATCGAACTTAATCCGCATCTGAAAGTGGAAGCTGATATTGATTCTATTGCAAACACAGACCTATAAGCCTTTGATCGTGTCTATCAAAACTCTTCGAAAAATGCTTGCGTGAAAAAGACGGAACTATTGAACAGGTCAAACGCATATCTTTGGAAATACATGGCGCATTCGAAAATCCAGAATACTGTACTGCAATTTTTCTGGATGTGTCACAGGCGTTTGACAGAGTCTGGTTGGAAGGGCTTACTATGTATAAGATGAAATCAACGCTCCCAACAAACCCACATAAACTGTTAAAGTCGTACCTCTACGACAGGAAGTTTGCAGTATGATGCAATACTGCAACATCTAGCAAACCCCGAATTGCAGCTTCAGGGAAGCGTTCTTTGGCCGACACTCTACGTTCCCAACACAGCAGACATTCCTACATGCAGAGAACTTACAACTTCAACCTTTGCTGACGATACAGCTATTTTTAGCCGATCTAGATGTCCAGTGCAAGCCACATCGCAACTCGCTCGTCATCTGGTTAACGAGCAAAAATGGCTATCCGACTGGCGAATTAAAGTAAACGAACAATAATGTAAACATGTAACTTTCACTCTTAACAAGAAAGATTGTCCATCACTTACGCTAAACAATACCCCACTCCCAAAAGCAAACAAAGTACCGTACCTTGGAGTACACCTGGACAGATGGCTTACTTGGCGCAGGCACATTGAAGCTAAGCTGAGCTAAAACTAAAAGCCAATAGCCTCCACTGGCTCACTCCCCGCTAAGCCTTGACTACAATTTCCTGATCTACAACTCTGTTCTTTAACCAATCAGGACCTATGGATGCCAGCTATGGAGTAGTGCGTGCAGCAGTAACATCGACATCGTCCAAAGAGCCCAGTCAAAGATCCTGAGAACTATCACCGGGCACCGTGGTATGTTCTAACGAAAACATTCAAAACGACTTAAACGTCCCACCAATAAAGAAAGTTATTGCGGACTACAAGGAAAATTACTTAGGCAAGCTGTCATCGCACCCAAACTATCTCGCTAGAGGACTCTCAAACTCAAGCAGCCGATCCCGTCTTCGTCGTAATGACTTTCCGACCCAGCGATTAGTTGAGATACTCGTCCACCAACTATTTGGACATCAACAAACAGTTAATTAAGTAATATTCGTAAGATTTGTAAACGTTTTGTTAGTTTTCCTATTTTAAGAAAAGATTAACAAAAAAACCAGCAATATTAAAAAAAAATCTGTGTCGATAGCTTCAAAACTGTAGAAGATACAGGCATATTTGTTTATAATTGGTGGGAGGCTGGGTGCGGAAGAAGTGGCGTGGCATCCAAACTTTTGATGCAGTTTTTGAGGAATGTCACCAGCTATCTTGCCATCAAATTTGGTGACTCTAACTGCTAAAATGTAAGATATACCATATATGTATGTGTTTTATTGATTTGCACATCGAGGTGTATCGATTTTGTATCGACTTCCCAGGCCACCTGAGGTCGTAGAGCCCTAAATTTAACTTTTAACTTTGACTGACAAAGACATGTACCAAGATATTTGCAAAGTTGCAAGGCTCTAGCTTTAAGGGTGTCCAAAAAAGTTGCGTTCATAGGAACAGACGGACGGATGGACAAACACCATGACTTGAAATCTTTTGTATCAGAGTATAAAAATACCGATATTTTACCATTGCGTTTCAGAGCTATGAGCATTTGTAAACATAGCATACAGGGTGTTCTTTTCAACTGGAAAGCAGAATGTACTTAATGGGGTCGGATATGCGTCCTTTTGTCTGTTACAATTTTTCGCACATATATTTTATATATATATTAGAGATGGGCGTCGGGATCGGGATTTTCGGGAATCCCGCGGGTCCCGAAAAAATTATCGGGATCGGGCGGGATGGGAACGATTCTAAAAAAATCCGGGAAAGTCGGGATAAGTGGTCGATCCCGAAATTCCCACGGGTCCCGGTAAACCTGTCGGGACCCAAAAATTAGTCGGGACCCAAACAAAATGTACTCGATGAAAGTTATGTTTTTATCGAAATTACCCACCGATTGCATTTTGTAGCGACACGAAATATCGCAAATGCAATAAATGGGAGCATTTACATGTATTTTCTTTATTACGAAATTCGGTCACTCTTTTCCAATAATTGCTGCAGCTATGGCGTGTCGAAATTTTGCAATTAACTGCCAAAAAAATAAATAGTTATATTAAGCAAATTAGATTTAAGAAAGATAGCGATATTTTGAAATTTTGGCAAGAATGAAATGATTTGCCATTGTTGTAAATGCTGTCGAGGCAAGTGCTTAATATACCAACATCCAAACCAGCGAAAGAGTTTTTTCTACCTCTAGTAGAATTTTGGAAGAAAGACGAACGAGGTTATTATGAGAAAATTTTGAAAAAATATTGTTTTTAAATAAAAATTTAAATTAAAATTAAAATTATATTTAAAAATATATATACACTAGAAAACCCGGCGAACTCCGTTACGCCACCTCGTTTTTTTAAACATTTCGTTTGGGGATTAAAAGATGAAGAATGAAATTTTTGAAAAGCAATATTTTTATTTCATTAAGTAACAGCAAGAAGTGTATGGACAGAACTTAAGCGAAGAAAGCTAAAATATAAGAGAAAATGGCCGATTGAGTACGCAAAGATCATTGGCATCATACAATCGCTTGGCGTTCCAATATGATCCCACTGCGAACTACAGTGAAGATGACAATTAAGATATTGGACCAATGACGACTGTATGTCGATATTGCAATGCGCTAAAGTTTAAAAGAGAATCGGCTGGATGGTGCTGCGCAAGTGGAAAAGTCAAACTGGATCCATTACTTACACCATAACACCCACTGAAAGCATTGTTAGATGGAAGTAATCCCGATTACAACCATTTTCTTCAACACATCCTCGAATACTGTCGCAGTGGGATCATATTGGAATGCCAAGCGATTGTATGATGCCAATGATCTCCGCGTACTCAATCGGGCATTTTCTCTTATTATATTCTGGCTTTGATACACTTGTTGCTGGCTTGCATGTCTCGTGCGGCGGCCGATGTTCGCACGTCGTCCTCTAGGCATTTTAGACTATGGACAGACTGGTGAATTTAACCTCAAATGCACAATCCACATAGTTTACACAGATCAACTTACCACCTTAAAGACAAATGGATGCTGTTGATATTTAAAAAAAGTTTGCACAATAATCTTGTTTCCAATTGAACTGTTAACAAACGAATAACTTTAACCTTGTAACGTCATGTAATCGAATGGTTACTTGATTAGGGATTTTTGTTAAGGGTGTAAAAATCTTTCCCGGTTTTCCTGCATTCCTGTTGAGCATTTTCCTGAAATTTGTATGCTACAAACATCACGTACCCCTAGACCTTTCAAAAGAATACAAAAGCGTGGAAATCGGTTCTTGCGTTCTGGAGTTATGTCGTCAGAAAAATTCAGACTTATTTTTATATATATAGATAACATATATATATATATACACACATATTTGAAAAATAAAATTTCGGGAAAATATCGGGACCCGCGGGATAGACCCAAAATTTGTCGGGACAATCGGGATGGGAAACGCGAATTAAATATCGGGACGGGATGGGATGGGAAGCAATTTCTTTCCCGATCCCATCTCTAATATATATATATATACATATATATACATATTTTATATTTCATATATTTTTTACCCAAAAAGGCAACTTTTAATGGATGAAAGGTTTGAAAGCGGTGTAAATTTTACTCCATACTATTAAATGGGTAAAAAAAAGTATAATGGTTTTGTGCAAGGGTACCTATATAATATTCGAAAAAAAAGCATTGCTAATTTTAATAAATATGATGTGTGAAATCGACTATTCCTCGTTTTTAAACCACTTTATTCTGATTTTATAAAGCAGCAGAAGCAGGCTTTGTTGGAACGCCAGTGGCTCCAGTTGATCGAGATGACCAACACGCTTCTGGCTCTGCAGCAAAAATACAGCTCTGCTACCGAACATTCTTCTCTCTTTAACGAAAACACCGATGTAAAAAGCGATGCTGAGAACTCAGGGTATCTGTTTCGGAGGGAAGCTCGAAAACCCATGCGCTTACGCTGGGGTCGCAGCATTGGAAAATCGTCAGCCGAGCAAAAGGTGAGCAAAAAATCAAAATTATTTTCCAACTATTATTTTTGATTTTATCATTGTTTAGATAACTCAGGTTTCTGAGACTGCACATGCATCGACCAAGCCCAACTAATAGGTAACTATTATATTTCAAACTGAAAATATAATGTTACAAATGACAATGGCAACAACAACAACGGCATCAGCTAAATGGAAACTTCATATATAAATAATGAGATAAAATTTTTCATATACTTACCAGAGAGACAGTTTTAACGTCATTAACGCAAGGCGCAGTTATCGATGAACACGTTCTAATAAATACGGACTTGGAATCCATATAGTATAGACCATAAGAACATGAACATACTTTTATATACACACACATATTCTTTTAATCTTTACTCTTACCAAGGCTTTTAAAAAAGAATCCTATAACCCAATGTCCTAATGTTAAAAAAGTATCCTATTACCCAATGTCATAATGCCATTATTAAAATATTATCAAATTTTAATATACTAAAGTTAAGGCTGTACAATTTTGATACAAAACTAGGCAAATTAAAAAAAATAATAATAATCAGGGCCCCCGAAAATTTTATTTCTGCAACAGGTGAATTATTTTGTGTGCAAAATTTGTAAATGCATATATACATAATTACACACCTTCATACTTTTATAGAAATACTACTCTTTTAGTGTGGAAATATAAAAGAATAAATGTAAAAATGTTTTTTAAAATATTTGTCTACTTAATATTTTAACCTTCTATTTAAAACGGAAAGACAGTTAAAAACGGGAAATAAAAAGCGCTTTCAAATTTTGTTCTTTACATTGCTTAGATGTTTACTCAACACCATCAATGAAATTATGACAAATCAAATGTAGTTTGCTTTAATAATTTTTTTAAATAATAATACAAATAAATAATAATAATAATCATTAGAATAAATAATAACCCTATCATGATTGTAAATAAAACACTGATTTCTAAGTATACCAGAAACTGTAAGCCCAATATATGCATAAATATGAATATTATATGCTACAAAACACAGTATAATAAATAACAATTAATCTCAGAAGGGATGTAACAACACAGCAAAATTTTATTATGAAACAAGTGGAAGCGTTGCAGTCTGATACCTGTGTATCATCTGTGTTTAGAATTCCGCTTGCCAAGAGCAAAGTACGGACATTTGCGGTAAAAATGCAGAAAGGGCGTGGCCAGCAATGCTATTGGGGGATTGACTATAGAAATACACATCACTGCTTACTTTGTAACGCTGCAGCACAGTTTCTTTATAAAACTCCAACAAAAGATCTCCACTTCTGGTCTCCCCCAAAGATAGCTGCACTTTTAGACCATAAAAAGTATCTAGGGCTGAGGCTCTCTACTAGAACTCGCAGAGACAAGAGAAGCTTCCAGCAGCTAAAGTTGCTGCTGAAAAGGCTAAGAAGAAGCACTTTCGAAAATTTGTTAGTATATTTCGAGCTCGAAGACCCGCAGCATAGCCTATGACATGTCACTCAGCACTTTAAAAAACATACCAAACAAATTGCGACTGTCAGGAATGCCAACAGTTTAAAGTGCCGTTTTGATGCAGACAGAGAAACAGCTTATACGTTTATAGAATCTCTTAAGAATAATATTTTGCCAATATCGGCAGTTCATGTGTAAGTAATGGTAAGTAAAATGTCGCAACTCACCTGCCACGACGGCATCGAAGCCATACACAGGCGCTTAAAATATTGCTGCTCAACAGAGTCTGCCACCCTGGACTGTTAAACGCGCGTATGTATTAATTAATTATATTTTGATTGATTATTGTCATTTGTTCATCTCTCCTTATGTCCGTTTTTTCTACACTGTTTCCACAGTTTTTCATCTATCGAGCTGAAAGTTTAGCAAATGTATTGTGGAGTGTCGACTTCCTGATATAAAACGGTCCTCCCACCATATTGGGCAATACTTTCGATTGGTAAGCAAGGCTGGAGCTTTTTTTTTGTTACAACAGGTTTGAAAAGAAACGAATATTGAGAGGCAGGAACAATGGAAACCCAAACTTACACACGAATAGTATTCTTCTCAGATATATTACTACCGTGACAACGCTTATAATTTCCATATAGGAAGGCGAGGCATTCAAAACTTTGATGCAGATATGTTTTGGATGCCACTAAAAAATGTGACTCTACCGCAAAAACTGCGAAAGATATAGAGGTTTACGCCGATGGGCTTAAAAAATTTGTAAAATTTGTCGACAGCCGGCGGCGTATACAGTTTTTTAACAAATTTTTTTTCATTTATACTATCTGTTAGCCGGTGCACTTCGCTACACCTATGTATATCGATTAAGACTCTTTTGGTAAACTACATTTTTTGTTTTTCCACCTTGCGCGTAAATGAATAAACTCCTTGGTGTTCCCACTCTCGAGCATGCGACGAACAATTGGACGTGGGAGAAGCACGGTTCTTCCAAATTGACACCGCACACTCGAAACGTTTGCCCTTGCGATTTGTTGATGGTCATCCGAAAACTGCCATATCACTGCACTTATTTACGTATTTGCAGATGTATTTGATCAATTTGACAGAGTTGCAATATTCTACGTGCGCTTCGAAAATTTTTGACAACAATGGTGAATACGGCACGACCCAACAATTATCAACATCAACGTCTTGATTCCGAACTTTTATGACCGTTGAAGTACCGCCATCTTCAGCGGATCGACGCCGATATAATGGATATCCGTCATTTTCAGTGATTGTATTATCAATTAAAGCTCTTGGATAGTGCTTTGAACACTTATTGTCAATCATGCATGGCTACGTTGGATAGCGCCGCAAGGGCCGTGGATCATGTTATTTGTTACAACGCCGAACAATTGTGGGTCGACTGCTTTATCTGGAATTTCTGCTGAGATGACTGTATCAATCTGATCTGGTCCTATTTTGCGAACTAACCAAATCAAGATGTGTGCATGCGGTTTCCTCTTTTTTGCATTCGATCGAGTACATCCAGCATCTAACTTCTCCAAAAACACGAAGTTTCACAATTAATTTCAATAATGCTTTTTGCTTTTCCCTGAAAACACGTGCTGTTATGTCGTGACGATCAGTTGTTGATTGACCGGGGAACAAATGTGCTTTGATGTCATTCCACTGAGGATTGCACATGAACGTTATGAACAGATGCGGTCTGCCGTAATGGCTTACATACGACATCGCATCTTGCGCATACACGTGCATATGGCGCGGACTGCCGATGCATGTGGTTGGCAATATTATCAGACGTCCAATGTTATTCACATTTGCATCATTCACCAATTGTACACCATTGATTCAGTTGGTCAGTTTCATTACCGATAAAATATATTTGCAAAAAAAAGAGCGAGCCTGCTCGATGAAATATTTGTCCCTGAATCTTGATCGTCGGCATCAATTCATCTCTAATGATTTTTGTTGCACCAAAAGAAGTCATTTGAAAACATGAATTGTATGCTTGAATATTCTTCAAGAAATGCTTAGACGTCGGCGATTCTCCAGTGATCAAGGAATGTAATGGTTCTGGTGGCGGTTCCAATGCTGGCAGTTTCACTTTGCCATTGGAGCAGCACATGCCAGCTGTTTCTCCTCGAAACTTCGCTGCATTGCAATGCGTACAAATAATATTCATTGCTCCAATGTCACCATGCAGGCTGTAGTCGCAGTCAAGATCGTATTGAAAGCCAAAATATTCCATTTGACCGCGAAGGCGAAGCGGAACTCTGCCTTCACGATAATTTGTACCTACTCGTGATCGCCATGCAAGACTCTGTACAGGTACAGTGTTAAACGATCTATTTCGTTCATTTCGCTCACGCATTTGCTTGCGTGCGTTCATATTCAGTCTGACTTCGTCTTTGTATTGCCATATAATGCCTGGCTCGAGGCATTTTTGCTTATTCTCAGAAAAAAAAAACTTCAAGAGCTCAAAACTAACGTTTTTTTAAACACCGCAAAAATTGTTTTTCGAAAAGTACACGCACAATAGTTATCGCAGCACGTACAAAATAAAATGCCAACAGAAAAAATTAATGTTTACTTTCAACACTGAAAAAATTTTAAATTTGACACCAAAATCCCTGTTCTTTCTTTTCAAAATTTGTTTCCATTTATTGAACTCATTAGAAAATATGAGATAAATGAAGAACTGGTATACCGATTTGGGTCGATCTTTACACAAACCATCTACTACTAAATTATTTGTAAATTTTTAATAAATTCAGATATTTTTGACAGACTTGATAAGGGTCTTTCCATTTTTTCATTTTAGTTTGCCTTTTATTATTAAAAATTTAAAACAAATTAAGTAACATTTTTGAACACAATTTTTATACTTTGATATCAAAGGTATCATAGTATTTTGGGTTTGTGCAATGTCCGTCATGGTTTCTGTCCGTCCGTCTGTATGAATGCTACTTTTTTGCAACTTAGCAAATATCTTGATACATGTCTTCGTCAGACACAGCGTGCAAATCGATAAAACACAAATATATCCCACATGTTAGCAGCTAGAGTCACCAAATTTGGGGGCAAGATAGCTGGTGACATTCTCCAAAAAATTGCATCAAGGGTTTGTATGCCACGCCCACTTATACCGCCCACCATCCATTGATCCATTGATGCATCAGTTACGGATGTTACTTACAATATTTAAATCAAATTTGGTGACTCTAGCATAAAAACTGGCGAAAATACATGCATTCCGGTTTTTATTAGGGCGGTGGGGCATGTCCCGTTATTTGGGGGCGTGTCATCCAAAGTTTTGATGCATATCTGTATCAGATGTCAGCGTCTACCTTCCTACCAAATTTGGTGGCTATAGCTTCAAAACTATAGAAGATACAGGCATTTTGGTTTATTGTCGGAGGGGGGCTGGGGGCGGAACAGGTGGGCGTGGCATCCAAACTTTTGATGCAATTTTTTGGAGAATGTCACCAGCTATCTTGCCATCAAATTTGGTGACTCTAGCTGCTAACATGTGGGATATATTTGTGTTTTATCGATTTGCACTTCAAGGTGTATCGACTTGTTATCGATTTCCCAGGCCCTCTGAGGTCGTAGAGCCCTAAATTTAACACTTTGTTTGACGAAGGCATGTACCAAGATTTTTGCAAAGTTGCAAGGCTCTAGCTTTAAGGGTGTCGAAAAAAGTTGCGTTACGGACGGACAGACGGACGGACAGACACCATGACGGACATTGCACAAACCCAATATACTATGATACCTTTGGTATCAAAGTATAAAAAGTTTGGTGTCAATGAATAGGTTATTCAAATTTCGTTTTAATGATACAATACTCTTCTTAACTCATTAAGTACCCATTGAAAGTCTTCATTTCTTGCAAAAGTCTATATTCAACACTTTTTTTCCTGGGCTTAAATAAAAAATGTTTTGATGCAAAAAGTTGCTTCAAGCAATTCTAATAGTGACTGAACAATTTTTATCAAAAATCTCAACGCATGTATTTTTTTTTTTTTTTTTTATTTTTTTGAAAATTGCCAAAATTACCATTTTTTCCCCTTTTTTCATTAACAATGGTCATTTTTGCAAATCAAAACAATTCAAATAGTAACTGAAAAAAAAAATTTGTGATAAATCTCTTCACATGTATTTTTTATGATTTTTTTGAAAATGGCAAAAATTACCATTTTTACCCTCTTTTCATTAAAAATGGTCACTATTAGAATTGTTTGAATCAAATTTTTGCATCCAGGCCCACTGAGGTCGTAGAGCGCTAAATTTAACACTTTGTCTGACGAAGACATGTACCAAGATATTTGCAAAGTTGCAAGGCTCTAGCTTTAAGGGTGTCGAAAAAAGTTGCGTTCATACGGACGGATGGGCAGACATCAAGAACGGGGTCACAATATTATCCAAATCTTTTTTGGTTCATTCGTTGCTTACGTTATTAACATGACCAGAATATTACAAGTTTTTAAAGAACCATATGGCTGAGTGCATTTTCATGTTGTCAACGCAAATTTTAACGACTTGATGTGTGAAATGTGCGCCTTGTTAGAAAGTTACACATACGACGCAGCCACTTTTACTCCATACACATTTATTGTTGAAAGGTTAATCGTCAAGGCCAGTATTGCCAGAAACCACTGATATAAGTGATATATAATAGCAATAATAAATTAATGTTTATACCCTTAGCCCATAAAATAGGTAAAAAGGGTATAATAGTATGTAACAGACCAAAGGAAACATCTGAATGAAGTTTAGCCATTATAAAAAAAACCGTTAACCCATACAAATGCCTGCACGTGTTACACGGGTTAAGGGTCTGTTCTTGTTCTTATTCTGTTTGTCGTTGGCGGCTTGCTTAATTTGGCTATGTTGTATATTGAGTAATTTCTGGGATTAAAGGTAAGTTCTATGTTGGTCCAATGTGCAGTGAACACAAGTCATAAAAGTACGACTCGTAGAGTAGTTTTAATATACAGGAAAGTTCCTGCTGATGATTAAACTTAAATTTTTATATCTCAAATTGTGATCAAATTTCCATTGATTTAAATATAATTTCATCAATTTTTGACATCCTTTAAGCTAAAGCATTGAGCATTTAAAATAATTTTGAAGTTTGAAGTTTGGTCATATTGGTCATTGGGTGGCTGTACGCGTTACGTAACGGGTTAAGGGTTTGTCCTGGTTGTGGTTTCGCGACTCGAGCCTTCTTATATATTTAAGTTTAATTTTAATACAAAATTATCAAAAATCACCAACCTTTAAGGTTAATATCCAGTAAACTTAACATTTCGGATGAAAAGTTGCTAGTAGCAAAACAGAAATGGATTCAATAAGGCAATCAGCATGTTAAAAATCTTAATTTTGTCGAATCTGTGTATCTGATGTTTTTTTTTTGTCCTTTTTATACTCCAATACCAAAGGTATCATAGGATATTGGGTTTGTGGAATGTCCGTCATGATGTCTGTCCGTCCATCCGTCTGTCTGTTTGAACGCAACTTTTTTAGACCCCCTTAAAGCCAAAGCCTTGCAACTTGGCAAATATCTTGGTACATGCCTTCGTCAAACAAAGTGTTAAATTAAGTCGATACACCTCGATGCGCAAATCGATAAAACACATATATATCCCATATTCTAGCAGCTAGATTCACCAAATTTGATGGCAAGATTTGATGGATGCCACCCCCACTTGTTTTTTCATTCCTTTGCTTCTTCGGACGGCACTCCAATTTGTAAAAACTTTTACGCTATTAAGTCCTTTCTATGAGCTTTTCTGGGGATACAATACAGTTGGAAAAAAAAAGTTGAGTTGTTATACTCTGATACCAAAGCTATCAATAGTATATTGGGTTTGTGCAATGTCCGTCATGGTGTCTGTTTGTCCATCCGTCTGTCTGTTTGAACGCAACTTTTTCGACACTCTTAAAGTTAGTGCATTGTAACAATGCAAATATCTTGCTACACGATTTCGTCAGAAAAGGAGTTAAATTTAGGGCTCTTCCACCTCAGGGGCCTAAGAACTGCATCAAAAACTTGGATGACAGGCCTACCACTTTCGCCCCCAGCCCCCTTCAATTATAATCAAAAATGGTTGTATTTTTCGCAGTTTTAAAGCTATAGCCACCAAACCAAGGTAGAAATTTAGATGATGACATTTGCACAGATCTGAATCAAAACTTTGGATGCCAAGCCCCCATACTACGTGTCATGGCCCATCACTTTAAAAAACAGGAATGCATGTTTCTTTATTTTAAGTTTTGATTTTAAGCTAGAGACCAAATTTAGTAGCAAGGCAGAAGTCGCAATCTCCCAAAGATCTACATTGAATTGAAACAATTGGATTCCACGCCCACCTACACCACCTTCCTTTTAAAAACAGAAATTCATATACAGTGTGCCACTAAAGTCACCGTACCCCCTATACATTTGCACAAAACACGTTGTAACTTTTTAAAATTTTAATAAAACAAAAATGTGTTGATGCAGGTTTATTACTCAAAGTATTATCTTTATAATAGCATTTAAAATATAGTTTTATTAAAAATAAGTCAAATATTCATATTGAAAGTCTTCAATTCTTCCAAATTTCTCTTTTGATTTTTTGAAAATGGCAAAAATGACCATGTTTACCCTTTTTTCATGAAAAACAGTGCCTTAGCAGTGGCGTGAGCCACTGCTTCTACGGCGTTTGAAAGTTTGGTAAATCTGTCAAACCAGGGCGTCCCCCACCATAATATCCTATGGGCAACCATATATTAGTGATAAAAAACATTAAAAAAAATTTGGACCACTTTTAAGCTGCAGCCCTGGTTCGACAGACGCGTGGTGTGATCTGGATAATTCTGGCGGAACAAGAAACGGCGAGTTTGTGTGATCTGCTCCGGAACATAATGTAACTAACAAGGTGGGCTCATTTCCACTACGTGGGTCCGGAACCTATCGATTATTCGACTACCGGCTCATGTAGAAATGCAGCAAATTACACAATACAGGGCATTTTAAAAAGTTTAACTTGTTCTTTACGCATTATAAATAAATAATACAAATATAGATACAGTAACAGCAACAAGAAATCCTTTGATACAGTGCTAACGATTTTTGTATGCGATTATTTGTATCGAAGTGGGTCCACAATCGGACCCAAAAAGGTGTCAGCTGATCGAAATGAGCCCACCTTGTTAGTTACATTATGCTCCGGAACATAGCAAACAGTGCCTTAGCAGTGGCGTGAGCCACTGCTTCTAGGGCGTTTGAAAGTTTGGTTAATCTGTCGAACCAGGGCGTCCCCCACCATAATATCCCATGGGCTACCATATATTAGTGATAAAAAAACATTTAAAAAAAATTTGGAGCACTTTTGGGCTGCAGCTCCACTTGTGCAGATTTACCGCAAATAGGTTAAGTTATAATCTAAAACAAAGAAAAAAACTGTTTAGCTTTTTTATGGGATATATTTTTTTGGTAAAAGTTGCATGATTTGTTTATTAAACTTGTTAAATTATAAAAACATAAAAATTCATTTAAAAAATTAATACAAGTATGTTACATATTTATTTTAAACACAATCCTTTTTTTAATCAGATTTGCAACTACTTTCATCTGAACCGATACTCTCAAGTAAACAATGCTTTGCCAAAAGTTTTACCATATCCGTGTCGACCTCCATCATTTTAAAGTCTTGATGTTTTCCGAGTATAATGTTCACAAAAATTCCAGGTATCTTTGTTCCTAATGCTTCTTCCGATATTTTTCCTATTGAAAGTGGTGTCACTTTAATTATATCCGCTCCATGTATTACAATTTTATGGACGGAAGCCGGCATATTTAACCGAGGATATTGTGTGGTAAAAAGCTCGTAGTTCATTACCATGTATAGAAAACGCGTGTCAACCCTTTCTCTACCTACATAACGCACGCAAGCATTCTTAGATGTTGACACAAATGCACTCGTAAATACTCTTTTTGAACCTTTGTGCATTCTTTAACATATATACGGTAGCTGCTTTGACAAAGTTACTTACAAGTGTCATAGAAAAAAAAGTTTGAAAGAGTAGAAAAAGCAAAATATCAAAAATCGCTTCGAAGCCTGAGTCCGACAATATGAAAACAAATACTGACGTATACCCACACATACATATATATGTAGGGTATACATACGTTCTTGTGTTGTTTTTGGTTATTTTCGGCTAGGGCCACTTAAAACAGATCACAAACAGACGCACTGGCAAATGCGTGCATATGTATATACATACATATGTATGTGTGTATACATACGATCGCTTTCATAGCAGCACATAAATAAAGGGGGTGGGTTGCTTGATGTGGTCGCAGCGAAAGCCAGCTACACAATGCCTTGTAATTCCCTAGCGCCACGCTACGCCCGCAAATTAAGCGGCGCATTGCGTTCGGCTGGCCTCTCTCAACACCCGAGAGAGAGGTGGCGCCAGGGTTTCGATATTTTTTTCGCGTGAGTATGAGCACTTTGGCAAGTCTATTATATATTTGGTCGGTGGTACTACACAGTAAAAATATCTTTATGATTACCACCTTTTACAAAAGTTTTCTTTAAATTGACTGTATCTTTTAAATACCTTAAAACACTTTTTAGGCCAGAGGTGCCCAAATCCAGCATACGGATGAGCACTCACCAATACTCACACATAAAAACACCAATACCAAAAAGAGAACAATTTTTTTTAGTTCAATTTGTGCACTGGGAAAAAAAGTAAACATAGTCTACATGTTGCGATGTTAAACATTTTGCCGGCAGGTTAAACTGAATACCGATTTTTGCAAGTGCAAACTCGAAGACAAAACACCAACAAAATTACAACGAATTTGGGTAAGCAAAAACATGTGTTGTATGTGTTGTGTTTGTCAATACTTGGTGCCGTGCATGTATACGCTCATAGTTTTCCTATCTCATGAGCAATTACAAAAACAAAGGAGCCCAAAGAGCTATGGGCTGGGCATGGCTGTTTTAGGCATTTCCACAACTCTTTATTATTTTTGCTTGTGTATCTACTTAGAATACCAACAAATATACTCAGATCAAGTCGACATGGTGCATGATATACTTCGCCTGCATTAAAGGCTTCATAGTTAAGTTTACTTGGAAGTGGAGTGACAACTGGGTTGCACTCATCCATATCAAACTTCTTTAATACATTATTTATGTAAGATGACTGGCTAAGTTCCAGTTTGCTTTCAGATCTTCTTATTTTTATACCTATAAAATGTTTGATTTCTTCCATGTATGTTATACGAAATTGATCCATTATATAGTTTTTTAATTTATATATTGTTGCAAAATGTTCGGTTGCAATAACAAGATCATCTACATACAGTAGCAAATATATATTCTTTTCAACATCCCCTTTATCTAAAATGTAAATACAATGATCTACAGAAGAACTTATAAATCCAACAGTTCTTAATACTTTCTCAAACATCTCATACCAGCATCTTGCTGCTTGTTTAAGACCATAAATTGATTTGTTAAGTTTGCAGACTTTGTTATCATTATCACAAGCCAACCCTTGAGGAAAATTTCCTCCTTTAATTGTCCGTTCAAAAATGCCGTTTTCACAACAACATGATGTGCTGATGTAATTAAATTGATTTGATTAGGATAAAATAAAACGAAATCCATGCTACAGGCGCAAACGTTTAATCGTAATCAATCAAATATTGCTGCGTGAAACCACGTGCCACAAGTCTGGCTTTATATTTAATGTCGTTCCGCTTTTCATCATTCTTTATTGTGAAAACCCACCTACAGTCAACAGTATTTTTAATTTCTGGTCTTTTCAACAAGATTCCAAGTAATATTTGTATAATGAGCGTCTAACTCTTCTTTAATTGCTTGTTCCCATTTTAAGCTATCATCTCTATAATTTATATCATTAAGGCCCAATTTCTCAATGTCCGGTTAAATTTTCGTTTAGCTCAACGGCCGTTATATTTGAAAATTTTTCCTCGCGCCACAATAGCGCCGCTATGCTACGGGCTAAAATAAAGACTTTTTTGCCGATGTATCGATATTTTCAGCTCGAATTACACAAGGTGGCAACTTTTAACAGCTGACTTTAAACAACTTTTCTGTACTTTGCAGATGAGCCCAGGCTTTTGGAAAAGGTTTCTTTCCATTCGGAAACTCTCTTAAAGTGCCATATCACTTATAGTGTATTTCCTTTATCCAGTTATTCTCAGTTATTACCATTTTGAGTAACTGAGGTTCATTTTGCGTGTATTTTCCCATAAGGAATTTACTGCAGTAAACCTTCAGTCAATGATAACTGGGAATAACTGGTAATCGGCTATCGTACTTTTTCGATGAACATCGCTGAAATATCGCTGTTAATGAATAACATAACTTTAACATAGCCAAAACAGCTGAGTAATTAAGCAAAGGTGAGCGCCATATTTATACATATATTTAAAATTATTAAAAACAATTTGATTTTAGATGGACCCACGCAAAAAGTACATCAATTGGGAGCCAAAATACCAGACTCTCCTGTTTGAGCTGTGGGAGGAGAATTTTGTGGGGCCTTCAAAGAAACTCGCATATTTATGCAAGAATGGCGGAGGCGCTAAAGGAGGCCGGACTGCAACATGCCGAATGTTCGTCAGTCCGGTACAAAATAGAAAATCTAACTAAAAAATACAAGTAAGCATTTAAATAATCGCATTTAAGTTAGTTTATTAATACTCTTTTGTTTTTGCAGACAAGAGTTAAAAGCACAGGGCGTGTCTGGCGGTGCCCCATCAAAGTGGGAGCATTTTGAAAGGGTGCATAAGATCCTGCACGAGTTCAAATCCATTCATACTGAGGAAAAGGTGCAGGAATCGACTGGTAAGAGACGTGAACTTTAATTGAAAATCAGATTTTTGATTACGTTAAACTTCTTTAGATCCGTTCGATAACGAGCTCATCGATGGACCGCTCATCGGCAGAGCGGTTTTCTGTTGAGCGAACATCGCCGGGTCCAAGTCAACGTCCAGCAAAAAGACGCAAAATAAGCAGCTCATCAACAATGTCGGCTTTTGAAGAGGCAATTGTTGATAGCAATAAGGAATCACTTGAATTGATGCGAAGCGTTCAAACTTCAATTCAAGAGATGGGGAACTGCATTAAAGAAACGCTAAGCGCCATCAATGAAAGTTTAAAAAAAAATAAACAAATGAAAGAAATATGAAATGTAAAATGTTTTTAAATAACTTTATTGATAACTGAGGAATTCCCAAATAGCATTTCTTATTCTTCTTGCTTCCACATTGTAGTCATTCACTACATTCATGTGCTGTGGTTGTGGCAATTCATTTAATTGATCTCTCCAGGACTCAGAAATTTGAGAGTTTTTTTCATTAAAAAAGTTGTGGAGGATGCAGGCAGCCATAACTATTTTTGAAGCGTTTTCATGCCGGTTATTTAACTCCTTACCAATTCTCCGAAACCGAGCCTTAAGTTGGCCAAACGCGTTTTCGACCACACGCCTTGCTTTTGAAAGCCCATAGTTGAATGTTTTTTCAGACTCCGGAGCTGAAACGGAAAACGGGTACGGTTTCATTAAACTTTTGGAGAATTTGAAAGCCGAGTCCCCAATCAAAACAACCGGCACATCAACACCACTTATGTTTTTGCTGTTTGCAGTAAAAAGCGGCGTTTCTCGACCATTCTCTTTAAAGTACTGCACTCGTACAGTTTCGAGTCATGGACGCGACCAGGACAGCCAATGTTAACATTAACAAATCTATACCGATAATCCACAAGAGCGAACAGAATGACCGAATACCACCCCTTGTAGTTGTAGTAATCGGTCGCTTCGCTCGCTGGTGGGCGGACTTATATGTGGCTTCCATCTGAAATGTCAACAATATAACTATTTGTTGTAGAAAACTAAATTGAAATAAGAACTTACCAATCGCACCAAAACATTGTGGAAATCCCAACGATTCAAACCCTCTCACATTCTCCTGAACTTTTGCTTGGGTCAGAAATTGACTTGGCAAATATTCAGGGGCCAAAACACGACACACTTCCTTGCAAAAATCTAAAAATATTTTGCAAACCATAGGTGACGACACACCAAACAGTCTGCTGACTGTTTGGTACTCTGCAGATGAGCCCATTGTATACACGGCAATGGCTATTCGCTTTTCCAGTGGGATAGCAATGCGAAAGCGCGTATCCTCTTTAGCCATTCCCTCCATTCGCTCCACAAGAATGTCAAAAGTTGACCTGTCCATCCGGAAATTCTAACTAAAAAACTCATCGCTGTTGTTTGGCACATCCAGCTCCCAGAATTGTCCATGCCTCGGCTATTTTGTTATAAATTAAGGCATAATTATTAACTTTTTTATATTAACTTGCAATTATATATGTATTTACAAATGACCACTCAATTGGACTCTGGCGTTTTCTGCTTTTCGCAACGTGCACGGCCACCGTATTAAAACTTTTATTGCTTTCATGCAATAAAAGCAGCAAAGATTGCAGGCATTGCAAGTATGCCATTAAAATCGGCAAAAGGGCTTGTAAATTTGCATAAATATTATTTTCCTCCATATTTCACACTTTCAAATACCAAACTCAAATCAAACAGCTGATTTATTTACTGAACTTTCAGTAACTGCATAATGGAAATCAGTTTGGCAAATTTCCGATAAATTTTGCTGTAACTGGCTAATGGAAATACCCTATTAATTTTGGAACATCCATCTCCCAATAGCGGCCATTGCCCTCTGCCGTCCAAATGCTTCGCGTCCTAATGCAGTCAAAACCAGACATTGCATTATGGGCAAGTGCTGCTGCGGTCGCTTCTGAGTCCTCGCAATCAACAAAATTGACAAAAAAGTTCACGCAATCATTTGCCGTATTGATTGCTAAAGGCCTTTTGTCAGTGTAAATGACTTTTCGCCCGTATCACTAAGGCCTTTTTAAAGACTTCAGTGTAAATGCACTATTAGTTTGTTTTTCATTTACTCCCAATCGAACATTGAGAAACTCAAGTTTGACATTGAGAAGTTGGGCCTTAATGTATTAAGGCCCATTCCCAGCAAATAAAAATTTCATTTATGAAAAGTGTTTATTATTTCGTTAGGTTCCACATAAAGTTAGGGTAACTAGATGTACTAAATATTTTTATGAAAAATGTAAATATTTATTGGTCATCTTACTTGATTACTTACAAAATAAATCGGTCATTATTATTATTATTATTATGAAATGGAGGTCTGTGCACTGCGACCGCCTGGATCTATTGTGCCCTCTTCCTAGTGTATGAGCTACAGCTCCTCGTATAGTGCGATTGATCGCAGAAACGCGATGATGTCGCTTGGACGAAGAGCCCTCATCTCCTCAGAATTAAAGTGAGACCCGCCCTAGCTGAGATAATCTCAGCCGACCTATGGCCGGGCACTCTTCTAATAGATGCTCTGGAGTTTCATCCCCCTCCAGACAGAGCCTGCAAGTGCTCTCGTTTCCTATGCGTAACCTTTGTAAATGCCTTCGCAATCTGCAGTGTCCCGTCAAGAAGCCTGTAACAATCCGAAGAGATACTTTGCTCAGCTTCAGACAGTCTTCAGTCCTCGTCTTGTTGTAGTTACCTATGAGCCTTTTACTCTGTCTCGCCCCCTGCGAGCACAGCCAGAAGTTTTCACTAGCAGACCAGAGGTCAGAGCGACTGCTCTGCTCGATGACCCCAGGGCCTAGCCCACAGAAAGGTTCTGGCCCGTAGAAAGGAGTGCTAGCCCCCTTTCTGGCCATTTGGTCTGCTACCTCATTGCCTGGAATTCCCGCATGCCCAGGGACCCAATAGATGGTGACTCTATTATTGGCCCCTAACCTGTTAAGTAATTCTATACACTGCCAAACCAGCCTTGAGACAATTTTGTATGCACTTAGTGCTTTTATTGCCGCCTGACTGTCTGAAAAGATGGCAATGTCCCTGCGATCGTAGCCTCTGTCTAAGTTGAAAGAGGCACATCTCTCTATTGCGAGTATTTCCGCTTGGAATATACTAGTGAACTTACCAAGAGGTTCATGGTATTTGAGTCGAGGTCCACAGACTCCGATCCCAGCCCCCTCCTCTGTGAGTGAACCATCTGTGTACCACCTTATAGCATGTGTTTTCACATTATAGGTAGTGGACAGGCTGGTCCAATTTGCCTTATTGCTAAGCTCTATCTTATAGAGCTTACTGAAACTAAATTGCGCCATCTGCGCATCCTGTGGGTATTCTAAAAGTGAGCCCGTGGCTCCTGCCTCCGATCCGGTTGCTAATGCTCCCGTTAATCTCATATGACTTCTGCTTGCGTTGTGTTTTATGTATAGGTGCAACGGTGGGAGCCCAAGTAGTACGTCAAGAGCCGTGGCTGGGCAGGTGCGCATAGCTCCCGAGATGCACGAGCAGGCAAGCCTCTGGAGTTTGCCCAGTTGCTTCCTCGCACCTTCCCGGTCCATGCGACCAGCCCAGACCACTGCTCCGTAGCATACCATGGGCCTCACCATAGCAGTATACATCCACATCAGAATCTTAGGTGAAAGCCCCCAGTTTTTTCCCGCAAGAGTTCTGCAGCTCATCAGGGCTAAGGTTCCCTTCTGAACAGCATGATCCACATGCTGTTTCCAGAGAAGTCTTTTATCTAGTATGACCCCCAGATATTTGACCTCCGTGGACAAAGGTATGATTGTACCCCCAATGATAATAGGTCTAATCGATTTGAGCTTGTACCGATTTGTGAAGGCAACGATTGTGGTCTTTGCTGGGTTGATGCTCAGCCCCACGTCCCTACACCAGTCCAAGCTAAGTTGTAGACCCAAGGTGACTCTATCACAAAGTGTGTTCTCAAAGTTCCCTCTGCAGATAATGGTAATGCCATCAGCGTAGCCAAGACACCGAAATCCATTATCCGTAAGCTTAACTAAGAGATCATCCACCACCAGGCTCCAGAGAAGAGGTGATAGGACACCCCCCTGAGGACAGCCTCTGGTGGTTTGAGCTCTGATCGTCGAATTACTAACAGTGACTTCTGCTATGCGAGAGTCCAGGAGTTTGCCTAACCAGAACGTGAGTCCTGATTCCACTCCTTTTCTCTCAAGAGCTCTAACGACCACGTCATGCGCCGTGTTGTCAAAAGCACCCTCTATGTCCATAAAGGCGCAGAGTGCAACCTCTTTTGCTTTCACAGACTTCTGGAGAGTGTTCACTAGGTCAAGCAGAGCTGACTCCGTTGACATTCCTGCCCTGTACGCATGTTGATGTGCATGTAGTGGCTTAGCCACTAGGTGCACCGATCTTATGTGGTTATCAACTATCTTCTCTAGAGTTTTTAGCAGGAATGAGGTAAGGCTGATTGGCCTGAAGGATTTAGGAAGAAACGGGTCCTTTTTTCCTACCTTCGGGATGAAAATCACCCTCGCCGTCCTCCACGCCATAGGTATGTACCCTAGGGCAATGCTACCTCGGAAGATTCTGATTAAGAAAACTATGAGAGGGTCGATGCCCTTCTGTAAGTGGATGGGAAGAATGCCATCAACCCCCGGGGCTTTATAGGGACTAAGTGCACCGATTGCCCATCTGATCCTATGCTCAGTTACGATTTCCGCAGCTAGTTTGAAGTCGGGTCTTCTCCCAGATGCCTGTACGTAACTACTATCACTATCTGAAATGGTCCTACATAGCGGGAAATGAGTTTGCAAGAGAAGTTCGGCCTTCTCTACCTCATTGTCCGTAAATGTCCCATCCTGTCTCTTGAGGCAAAGTTCCGAGAGCACTTTGCCTTTCGAGATGGCTTTGAACACTCTAGCAGCGGGCGAGGCCTGCTCCAGAGTGGAACAAAACTTCCTGAAATGATCACGTTTGCTATTGCGTATCTCCTTGTTATACTCAGTAAGCTTCCTGGTATAACAATCCCATTTATCGTTAGACTTTTTAGCTGCGTTAAACAGCTTTCTAACCTCCACCCGAAGACGTCCTAGCTTATTAGTCCACCATGGATTATCCCTGCTGGATCTTATACTTTTAAGGGACAGCTTGAATGATAAGCATCCAAGATAGTTTTGCCCACGTCTATAGAAAGCTGCTCTATCTCTTCCTGTGAGGAAGTTCTTTTGCTATAGTTAAGCCTACTCAGATTAGCCTCCAGACAGGACTGATATTGTTGCCAGTCAGTCTGCCGAGGATTTCTGATGTCCTTACTAAAGCTCAGATTGCTACATATGTCGAATAGGATGATCCTATGGTCCGACAATGAAGGTTCATTGGAGACTCTCCAGTTGCGGGCCAACCTGGAGCCTCCATCATTACCGAAGGTGATATCTAACACCTCGGCCCTACTTTTGGTAACAAACGTAGGTTCTGCCCCTACGTTGAAGACGGTGAGATCCTTAACTAGTAGAAAATCAAGTAAACACTCACCTCTGCTGTTGGTATCAGTACTGCCCCACGTGATGCTATGTGCGTTTGCATCGCACCCCAGCAGCAATGGCAGCTTCTTGCTGATGCAGTAGTCCACTAGGTTCTGGACTTCTATTGGAGGAGTCTCCGCCTCGTCTCCCGGGAAGTATGCCGATGCCACCACGATACTCCCGCGCTCTCCAGTGATCATCACTGCTACTAGATCTTTAGTGAGAAAATTAGAAAGACATAGAAAGTTAATATTCTTCCGTACCAAGATGCAGGCTCTCGGCGATGTCTCTCTAACATCCGCAATAACTCTTGCACTTACGTGGTTAAGGCCGCAGATCCTGCCTCTGACGACCCATGGCTCTTGGATAAGCACCAGCCCCAGGTCCAACCTGGTGACCAACCTGCCGATGACAGCTGAAGCTGCCCTCGCGTGATGCAGGTTGATCTGTGCCACGCTGGTGGTCTCCATCCCTAGAGCTCTTCTTCACCCTCCGAGAGCGTCAGATAGGTCTCTGACTGCGCCCCGGTGGGCGTTCGCTCATCATCGGATGGCCCATCCTCGTTGGTGGTATCACCATCTCCTTCGACATTTAGCCTTGACAGGTCAAGACCCTGCAGAGAGGCCGAGTCCAACTCGGCATCTATGGCTGCCAGCTTCCTCTCCGCTTCGGCTTCGGCTGAGGCTGCCGAAGTGCCAGGCACAACGACAGCTTTAGCCTCCGCTTCCGCTCCACCTTCCGTAGCGCAGTTCGCTTCGGCTGAGGCTGACGAAGTGCCAGGCACAATGTCAGCTTTCGCCTCCGCAACCGCCGCCGCCGCTTCCTCCTTCTTGGCATGGAGCTTGCATTTCAGCTGTCCAAAACGGAAGCTGACCATCAAGCCCCGGGTCTTCAGCAGAGCTAGAGCATCATCTTCCACGCCTAGCGTTAAGATTTTGCCTCCTTCTGCCTCCTTCCACCTCAGGAGCTTCCACGTATCCGTGCTAAGCCCACGGTTCTGCTCGGTGAGCAGCCCAAAAGTTTTTGCCACCGGCTCGCCAGCCGTCCGTGGCAGAAAAACCGTTAGTATGTTCGGTAACGGGATTTCATCTTTTGGGCAGGTGCAGAGCTGCACGCCCACCGCAGAGCTGATGCTAGGAGCTTTCAGCTCTAGCCACTTCCTGGTAGCATCGTCCATGCACTCCACCAGTAGAAGACCTGTCCGGAAGTGTATCCCGTTGAAGTTTAGGCTGGCGGTATGGCCCTTCCTCATCTCCTCGACAAGAGCAAGCTCTACCGCCGACAGTTCCTCTTTGGACAGAAGCCTCTTCGGGTGCTCAGACGCCATTATAGCCAAGATTGTACCCTTGGCTACACTGGCATACGAGGCTGCCTTCGGACGCTTCGAATCCTTTGAAGTACTTGGGCCTTCCGGAACTGTGATGCCTTTATGCTTCACCCTCTTGTTGGCGTCGTTGGGGGCCTCAGCAGGCGATGTTTGAATCCATTGCCGCTTCTTCCCCACGCCCGCTTCCTCTCCTTTCCTCTCACCCGGAGACACGGTCGGGGCCCGGTGCTCCAGCGCTCTCTTGCGCGCTTCCTCCGGCTTCAAGCCACGACCCAGGTATCTGAGATACCATTTGCGGCCGGCTCCGCTTAGGCCATGCCTTAGCGGGTCACCAGCCCCACCGGGTTGGCCTGGTGCCGGAATGGGCGGCATCATTCTCCTCTTCTGACCAGATGAGGGTGTTGCAGTGTCTGTCCTGCCGACATTGCCTGTCTGCGGGACAGCCACCGGGGCAGTGCCGGGCACTGCTCTCCCACCCCTACGTCCGTTCGTATGGTGTCTTTCTTGCCCACCACTCGAGGCTTGAAAGCCTCTACACTACCGGAGGTGCCTTGCTTTGGGGACGAGCCCCTTGGCTTGGCAACACTCTTCGAGTGGGGGGCCTTGCCCCCGCGCGGTGTCAAGCTTCCACCCATGTCCAGAGCCTCCTCTTCCATCCGCTCTGCTAGCTGAGTTGCGGTTAAGCCCCGCCTATCTTTATTAAAAATTTTTTTCTCGGTCATTGTGACAACAGATTCAAAACGCTTGCGTTTTAAATTTTTTTCATCCATTTTCGCTCGTAGCTGCCCGTAATAATAGTAAACTTATGGTGCATTTACACTGACGCCTTAAGGCGCGCCTTTAGCATTTAGCCTTAAGGCCTTCGAAAAATTTAGCCTTTACCATACAAAATGTGGCCGTTATATATGAAAATAGCGACTTTTTCGTCGCGCCGCAAGAGCGCCGCTAAGCTACGGGCTAAAATAAAGACCTTTTTTTGCCGATGTATCGATATTTTCGGCTTGAATTTTAAAAGGTGGCAACTTTTAACAGCTGATTTTAAACCAAATTGAATGTGCAAGCAAAGAGAATGAATATAATATAATGAATGTTGAATGTTGTACAGGCTAGCACTTGATATGCCAAACAGACTGGCAACTGTTCTGTACTCTGCAGATGAGCCCAGGCTATACAGAGCTATGGCTACCCGCTTTGCCAGAGGAATAGACGCAAGGTGTCGCAAAGTTGGAAGAGGTGTCTAAAGGCCATCTCACTTAATTTCGGGACATCCATCTCCCAATAGCAGCCATTGCGCTCTGCCTTCCAGATGCTTCGCGTTCTAATGCAGTCAAATCCATTTGCCGTATTAACAACGCAATCACCTATTTCCTTTGCAGCAATCATTATTAAATTCAAATTGTGCTCCATTTTACAAAATCCTGCTTGTTCAACAATTACAACCGAAAGTAAACAAAAAACAGCTGATTTCTAAAGACCTTTTGTCAGTGTAAATGACTTTTCGCCCGTATCACTAAGGCGCGCCTTAAGGCGTCAGTGTAAATGCACTATTAGAATTCCATTATTAAGAACAGCTGATTATGACATCCACACTGGTTCCACTATCGGAACTATCGAATAACTTAACTGATTCTTGCTGGGAATTGAAAAAAAATTAACAGTCAGGGAAATTTCTGACAACTGTTTTTTTATATAGAGTTGAACATAAAAATTCCATTCCGAGCCTGCTGGGAATGGGCCTTTAGGAGCAATTTTCCCAACTTTTTTTTAGCAAAAAATAGCTGTTTTTAGTGGGAAGATAAAAAAAAACTGAAATTTTTTGAAAAAAATCGAAAAAAAATCAGATATTTATACTTTGATAACAAAGGTATTATAGTATATTGAGTGCAATCCGTCATGGTATCTGTCCATCTGTCCGTCCGTCTGTATGAACGCAACTTTTTTCGACACCCTTAAGGCTTGAGCCTTGCAACTTTGCAAATATCTTGGTACATGCCTTCATCAGACAAAGTGTTAAATTTAGGGCTCTACTACCTCAGGGAGCCTGGGAAATCGATAACAAGTCGATTCACCTCGATGTGCAAATCGATAAAACACTTATATATCCCACATTTTAGCAGCTAGAGTCAACCAATTTGAGGGCAAGATAGTCCATGGCATTCCGGATGCCACGCCTACCTGTTCCGCTCCAGCCCCCCTCAAATTATAAACAGAAATGCTTGTATCTTCCAAATTTGGTAGAAAGGTAGATGCTGACATCTGACACAGATATGCATTAAACAACGGGCCATGCTCCACCGCCCTAAAAAAACCAAAACGCATGTAATTTCGCCAGTTTTTAAGCTAGAGTCACCAAATTTGGTAGGGGGTTACAGGGTGGCATCCGATATTTATTTCCAAAACCCCCATATATTACTATATGCACACAGAATCATTAACACAGTTATGTAAACTGGTATCGCGTCCAACTGCAACGTTTTTACTTTTTTTTTCTTAGTTTTAAGAGCTTCAATTTTATAAAAAAAAATTTGTTTCTTATAATTTGTGTTAATTATTATCTTTGTCATTTGCATGCACGGTGGCAGTCATTTTTGCAATATTTTTTGGCAACTCATATTCATGGCAGCATTACTTCAATTAGCTAAGCAGTTTCTGCATTTGCAATAACTGCAATTAATCTTGTTGTATCAACCATGTCTTTGCGCAGCCAGGGGTTGAATTCCTTGTTGCTTAGGCATACATCCCGCCATTTTTGTTTGTATTCTTAACGCATTGTCACTTTCAATTCTACACAAAAATGATAAATTTAACATTTAACATCTTTAATTGCTTGTTCCCATTTTAAGCTATCATCTCTATAATTTATATCATTAAGGCCCAATTTCTCAATGTCCGGTTAAATTTTCGTTTAGCTAAACGGCCGTTATATTTGAAAATTTTTCCTCGCGCCACAATAGCGCCGCTATGCTACGGGCTAAAATAAAGACTTTTTTGCCGATGTATCGATATTTTCAGCTCGAATTACACAAGGTGGCAACTTTTAACAGCTGACTTTAAACAACTTTTCTGTACTTTGCAGATGAGCCCAGGCTTTTGGAAAAGGTTTCTTTCCATTCGGAAACTCTCTTAAAGTGCCATATGACTTATAGTGTATTTCCTTTATCCAGTTATTCTCAGTTATTACCATTTTGAGTAACTGAGGTTCATTTTGCGTGTATTTTCCCATAAGGAATTTACTGCAGTAAACCTTCAGTCAATGATAACTGGGAATAACTGGTAATCGGCTATCGTACTTTTTCGATGAACATCGCTGAAATATCGCTGTTAATGAATAACATAACTTTAACATAGCCAAAACAGCTGAGTAATTAAGCAAAGGTGAGCGCCATATTTATACATATATTTAAAATTATTAAAAACAATTTGATTTTAGATGGACCCACGCAAAAAGTACATCAATTGGGAGCCAAAATACCAGACTCTCCTGTTTGAGCTGTGGGAGGAGAATTTTGTGGGGCCTTCAAAGAAACTCGCATATTTATGCAAGAATGGCGGAGGCGCTAAAGGAGGCCGGACTGCAACATGCCGAATGTTCGTCAGTCCGGTACAAAATAGAAAATCTAACTAAAAAATACAAGTAAGCATTTAAATAATCGCATTTAAGTTAGTTTATTAATACTCTTTTGTTTTTGCATACAAGAGTTAAAAGCACAGGGCGTGTCTGGCGGTGCCCCATCAAAGTGGGAGCATTTTGAAAGGGTGCATAAGATCCTGCACGAGTTCAAATCCATTCATACTGAGGAAAAGGTGCAGGAATCGACTGGTAAGAGACGTGAACTTTAATTGAAAATCAGATTTTTGATTACGTTAAACTTCTTTAGATCCGTTCGATAACGAGCTCATCGATGGACCGCTCATCGGCAGAGCGGTTTTCTGTTGAGCGAACATCGCCGGGTCCAAGTCAACGTCCAGCAAAAAGACGCAAAATAAGCAGCTCATCAACAATGTCGGCTTTTGAAGTGGCAATTGTTGATAGCAATAAGGAATCACTTGAATTGATGCGAAGCTCTCAAACTTCAATTCAAGAGATGGGGAACTGCATTAAAGAAACGCTAAGCGCCATCAATGAAAGTTTAAAAAAAATAAACAAATAAAAGAAATATAAAATGTAAAATGTTTTCAAATAACTTTATTGATAACTGAGGTATTCCCAAATAGCATTTCTTATTCTTCTTGCTTCCACATTGTAGTCATTCACTACATTCATGTGCTGTGGTTGTGGCAATTCATTTAATTGATCTCTCCAGGACTCAGAAATTTTAGATTTTTTTTCATTAAAAAAGTTGTGGAGGATGCAGGCAGCCATAACTATTTTTGAAGCGTTTTCATGCCGGTTATCTAACCCCTTACCAATTCTCCGAAACCGAGCCTTAAGTTGGCCAAACGCGTTTTCGCCCACACGCCTTGCTTTTGAAAGCCCATAGTTGAATGTTTTTTCAGACTCCGGAGCTGAAACGGAAAACGGGTACGGTTTCATTAAACTTTTGGAGAATTTGAAAGCCGAGTCCCCAATCAAAACAACCGGCACATCAACACCACTTATGTTTTTGCTGTTTGCAGTAAAAAGCGGCGTTTCTCGACCATTCTCTTTAAAGTACTGCACTCGTACAGTTTCGAGTCATGGACGCGACCAGGACAGCCAATGTTAACATTAACAAATCTATACCGATAATCCACAAGAGCGAACAGAATGACCGAATACCACCCCTTGTAGTTGTAGTAATCGGTCGCTTCGCTCGCTGGTGGGCGGACTTATATGTGACCTCCATCTGAAATGTCAACAATATAACTATTTGTTGTAGAAAACCAAATTGAAATAAGAACTTACCAATCGCACCAAAACATTGTGGAAATCCCAACGATTCAAACCCTCTCACATTCTCCTGAACTTTTGCTTGGGTCAGAAATTGACTTGGCAAATATTCAGGGGCCAAAACACGACACACTTCCTTGCAAAAATCTAAAAATATTTTGCAAACCATAGGTGACGACACACCAAACAGTCTGCTGACTGTTCGGTACTCTGCAGATGAGCCCATTGTATACACGGCAATGGCTATTCGCTTTTCCAGTGGGATAGCAATGCGAAAGCGCGTATCCTCTTTAGCCATTCCCTCCATTCGCTCCACAAGAATGTCAAAAGTTGACCTGTCCATCCGGAAATTCTAACTAAAAAACTCATCGCTGTTGTTTGGCACATCCAGCTCCCAGAATTGTCCATGCCTCGGCTATTTTGTTATAAATTAAGGCATAATTATTAACTTTTTTTATATTAACTTGCAATTATATATGTATTTACAAATGACCACTCAATTGGACTCTGGCGTTTTCTGCTTTTCGCAACGTGCACGGCCACCGTATTAAAACTTTTATTGCTTTCATGCAATAAAAGCAGCAAAGATTGCAGGCATTGCAAGTGTTATATATGTATCAAATTAACAATTATATCGATCATACTACATATCGTTTACATATATCGCATGTTAATAGAATCGATAACTACGCACATACCATGTAATATATGAATCAATAAAACAGTCGTATGCCTACACTCAAAGCGTCACAACGTGACTCCGCGTACATACCAATTGGCGACGAGGAGAAAAAAGAATTGAAAAAACAGATATCTACATAGTTCTTGTAACTGTATCGTGTCGCGTCCGTTTTAACAGCCTTAAAATGGCGAACGAACAAACAGACATAGAAAGATTGTTGGCTCAACAGCAACAATTTGCCAAGAACATGCTAGAACAACAGCAACAATGGATGCAAACGATTCTCGATCGTGGTGTACTCCAAAGTGGAAATTCAAACCAAACCGGTGAATTTGCCATATGCCCTCCGTTCCATAGTTTCAAAAAAGAACAGCAAAATTGGGAGTCATACCTCCAACAGCTAGCACAGCATTTTGTGGCGTATGCCGTGTCTGCTGCAGAAAAGCAAAAATCTTATTTCCTTTCCTGGATCGGCGCAGACATGTTTGAACTCTTAAAAAACCTTTTTGGTGTAGACAAATTGAGTGAAATAACATACAGTGAGCTAACGCAAAAGCTAACGGAACATTTCACAACAAAACGCCACGTAGTAGCCGCTCGATACGAATTCTTCAAGCGAATGATGCAGAACTCGCAATCACATCGTGATTGGGTTGCCGATCTTCGTGGAATTGCGCGCGAGTGTGAATTTGTATGCAAAGCCGCAGAATGTTCTGCCAATTTCGTAGATGAGATGATCCGCGATCAAATCATAGTAAACACGCCTTTTGATGCTGTTCGCGCAGCAGCATTACAAAAGTACAGCCGTCCTTAAATGACGTATTAATAATTGCTGAAACGTTTGAAACGACAACTAAAACAGTAAAAGCATTAAAAGAAAACATCGAAAAGAACATTCCGGTAAATGAAACGGTAAACGCAATGAAGTTCAAAAAGAAGAGTGAAAGAAAGGAGACAATGCAAACAGAGAATAACACGCTAAAATCTTGCTCTGGTTGTGGTCGTTCACACACACGCGAAAAATGCAAGTTCCGCTATGCCGTATGCAATAAATGTGGTAAAAAAGGTCACATAGCGTACGTATGCCTGACAAAGAAACCGATAAGTGAAGACAGTAAAGTAAACGCCGCACAATTGCACAGTGTGTACACCATTATGGAAATAGATGATAATAAAAACATTATTGATCTGGCTATTTTAAATCAAAAAATTTCTTTTGAATTGGATTCGGGTTCTTCTGTGTCAGTAATTAATTTACCAACTTATAAAATGCTAAACAGTCCAAAAATAATAAAAAGTAGTAAAAAGTTAAGTGCATTCGGGCAAACACCAATTCCAATATTGGGCGAACTGCACACAGTGGTCAAATATGGCAACAAAGAAGCAAATGTAGTGTTATTCGTTGCAAACGTAAAATACTCAAATAACTTGTTCGGAAGAGACCTGTTTAAAACATTTAATTTTAAAATTGAACAAATTCAAAAAATAAGTGCACAATTCGACGAACAAATAGCTTACCTTGCTGACAAATACAAAAAAGTGTTTGAGCCAGCTATCGGGGTAATTAAAAACTTTGAAGCATCAGTGTACCTGATGCCGAACGCTACTCCAAAATTCTTCAAAAGCCGTCCAATACCGTTTGCTCAAATAGCAAAATTCAAGGAGGAAGCAGATCGCCTCACACAAGCCGGTATATGGAAGCCTATCAAATTTAGCAACTGGGCATCGCCGATTGTACTCGCACCTAAGCCAGGTGGAGCAATTCGTATCTGTGGGGACTTCAAGCAAGGAGTCAACTCTCAACTTAACATTGAACAGTATCCCTTGCCTACACGTGAATCACTTTTACACGTTATTCGCCATGGTCAACATTTTACTAAAATTGATCTTAAAGACGCTTATTTACAGATGCAGCTGGATGAAGCGTCAAAGCAAATTATGGTCGTCAATACGCCGTTGGGTCTTTTTCAATACCAACGTCTGCCGTATGGAATAGCTAGCGCGCCCGCTATATTCCAGCGTTACTTACAGCAGCTCATCAGTGGCATCCCAGGATGTGGCAACTACCTTGACGACATTATAATATCAGCACCAACGAGTGAAGAACACATCGCCCGTGTCGAGCAAGTCTTAACTATTCTACAGGAGAATGGTATTAGATGCAAAAAAGGAGAAATGCTCATTTTTCCAAGCAGAAATAGAGTATTTAGGGAGAAGAGTAAGCGCTTCAGGCATCCTGCCTGATACATCGGGATTGGAAGCTGTCAAACAGTTGCAACCACCCACCAACATTCAACAGCTAGACGCGTTTATGGGAAAAGTTAACTACTACTGTAATTTTATACCTAACTATTCACAGTTAGCAGCTCCGCTAAATCAACTCCGACGCAAAAACGTACCATTTGAATTCGGTACAAAGCAGCAGCATGCTTTTACAGCATTTTAAATGCAACTAAATTGGCGCATTTCAATGAACAGCTACCGCTAGTTCTAGCCACCGATGCATCGTCATTTGGCATTGGTGTTGTGTTATCACCATACCTGTTAAGTAGTGATTACTAGTTGTAGTCATTAGTAGTTAAATTATTTTAGTTGAAAAGTTGAACTAGTCATTACATTACGACTATTTTTGGTTTTACACAACTATATAATGATTACGATTACAAAAAATCAAAAATAATCTGAAACTATCACAAATTATCAAAATAATCAAAAATAATCAAAAATAATCAAAAATAATCAATTTGATTATTTTTGATTATTTTTGATTATTTTCAATTATTTTCATTATTTTGATTATTTTTGATTATTTTCGACTATTTGCGACTATTTTTGACTAATATTGACCAATTGTGACTATTTTTCATTAAAAAAAACACAAATTAATTCCAAGAACATAGTTTAATACATAAACGGTTTGTGACGAATCACAAAAAAATAACTTTAATTTACTTCACATTAAACATTAATTTTACACAATAAATTCGGCGTTCGCCTTCATTAAAACTAATTTTTCAAACGAAAAATCAGATAATGATTGCCGCCTAGGTGAATTTATAATTCCAGCAAAAGAAAACAGCCGTTTAACTGGCGCTGAAGATGTCAATGGCGTATTGAACGCAATTGCTGTTTCTTTTAGTAGTCCATATCTTTGCCAACCATCTTCAGTACTGAAATTGTCGTTCAAATAACTGAATAGCTGGTGGCAAATAGTGGAACGCTGGGCGTTTCTGTCATCTCCTCTCGAAGACTGACTTGCATCATTTTCATCATCTGCAAAAAAATCAATATTAATTTTCATGCATTTCATGCGAATAGAAAAATGTACTCACCATCGTCGAAGTCAAAGTGTTGGGCGACATCTGGGATATCGCTTCTATCTTATCTGTTGTAATAGGCCATTTACGCAAACTCTCTTATTTATGCGCACGCTCTGAAAGTCAATCAAAAAGCTTAATAGCCGTACGAATACGATTTCTCTCTCTTTTATGTTAAATGTCTGCACAAAACAAGTGCGATTTGAGTGCATTACACTTTGCCAAGATCGTCAACCACTCAATTTCAAACGTTGCACGTTGATGAGTTGAATTTGAGTTTATTTATTTCACTTAAGTTGGAACAAAGCTGTTTTATATTAAGGTAAAGTCCACATCAAACAATTCTTTACGAAAAGTTTGTAGTTGATATTAATTTTTTTTTTTATGAAAAATAGTCGCAATTGGTCAGTATTAGTCAAAAATAGTCGCAAATAGTCGAAAATAATCAAAAATAATCAAAATAATGAAAATAATTGAAAATAATCAAAAATAATCAAATTGATTATTTTTGATTATTTTTGATTATTTTTGATTATTTTGATAATTTGCGATAATTTCAGATTATTTTTGATTTTTTGTAGTCGTAATCATTATATAATCATAAATTTCTACCAGCGAACTATATAGTCACTACAACTACTTCCCAAAAATAATTTAATTGATTAGTAATTGTAATCGCAATTTAACAGGTATGGTTATCACACATTCAAACAGACGGAAGGGAAACGCCAATAGCATTCGCATCAAAAACACTTGACAAACATCAAGTCAAGTACAGTCAAATTGAGAAGGAAGCACTTTCTATCATATTCGGGGTAAGGAAGTTTCATCAATATCTGTACGGACGTAAATTTATTCTGGTAACAGATCACAAGCCTTTGATTACGATATTTAACCCAAACAAGCATTTACCTATAATGACTTCGCACAGGCTTCAACGCTGGGCTATAATCCTTATGGCCTATACTTTTGAGATCAGGTTTCGTGCAACCACTCAGCACGGAAACGCTGATGCTCTATCTCGCTTGCCGTTGCCTACAGATGAGGAGTTCGATAAATCAGAAGCATGCTATAACATAGTAGAAATATCGACCCCAATAAATGCCGACATAATCGTCAAACACCTAAAGAAGGACACCATTCTGGAACAAATTCAACACTTTGTTTCAAATGGCTGGCCAGAGAAGACAATCGATCCAGAAATACTGCCCTATTTCAATCGCCGATTCGCCATAACAGTCCACAAGCAACTGCTATGTTTATACACAGATGTTAATCGTATCATCATACCCAAAACATTGCGAAATGACATCATTAAGCTCTTACATGATGGTCATTGGGGTATAGTAAGGATGAAACAACTAGCACGTCAACATGTATGGTGGCCTGGCATTGATGAGGATATTACCCACATTGCCAAGTCATGCAACATTTGTAATACCAACAATCCGTCTCCAGTAAAAGAATTTCAAAGTTGGCCGCAAGCAACTTCAGCCTGGGAGAGGATCCACATTGATTTCGCTGGACCAATATTTGATGCCATGTGGCTCATCTGCGTAGATGCATACTCTCAGTTCCCGTTTGTCACACAAATGTCATCTACTACAACAGCCAACACAATAGCAGCATTAACAACAATCTTCGCTATCGAAGGTTACCCAAAAAGCTTAGTCAGCGACAATGGCCCGCAACTAACAGCAGACGCATTTAAACAGTTTTGCTTTGCAAATGGTATCAAACACATCACAACAGCACCTTTTCATCCAGCATCGAATGGACTTGCTGAACGATTTGTACAATCATTCAAATACTCGGTAAGCAAGAATATAAGTGATGGGTTCACAGCAAAGGCAGCAGTCACGAAGTACCTAGCTTCATATCGCTTCACACCAAACGACGAAGGAAAATCGCCTGCAGAACTATTACATGGTCGTCCTGTTCGCACAATCCTAAGCCAGCTTTTCGAGCAGCCAACTGAACATCAAGACAAGCAGCCATCACAAAAGTTCTCGCCAAATCAGAAGGTGTATGCTCGAAACTACGCAAAGGGGGAAAAGTGGATCGAAGCCATAATCGATCGTCCACTAGGCCGAATGTTATTTATCGTTCGTTCACAATATGGGTTCATAAAACGCCATATTAATCAGCTAAAGCCAAGGTCTAATGATAACAAGGCATCATTCAGCAACAATAACGGTTTTAATCCATTCTGGCTTGCAGCTGACACAAACCAATCGCCAGCTATCTCGCAACCACCGAACAATGATGAGGATCTTCCAGCCATCTTACAACATTTAATCTTACCACCGCTCTTACAACCTCCCCCAACCCCCCCACCACAAGACGAAGTTCCATCTCAGCGCCAACAACGCAGTTCGGGTATTCCAGTCCGCAAAAGTAGTCGAGTTCGCCAAGCTGTCAATCGGTTCTCGCCTCCTAATTTTAAAAAGAAAAAAACCCCAAACTTTTTTAAAAATAAGGAGGAGAAATTATATATAAAAAAAAAAAAAAAAAAAAAAAAAAAAAAAAAAATTAAAAAAAAAAAAAAAAAAAAAAAAAAAAAAAAAAAAAAAAAAAAAAAAAAAAAAAAAAAAAAAAAAAAAAAAAACTAAAAAAAAAAAAAAAAAAAAAAAAAACCCAAAAAAAAAAAAAAAAAAACACTTTCAAATACGGCAAAAGGGCTTGTAAATTTGCATAAAGATTATTTTCCTCCATATTTCACACTTTCAAATACCAAACTCAAATCAAACAGCTGATTTATTTACTGAACTTTCAGTAACTGCATAATGGAAATCAGTTTGGCAAATTTCCGATAAATTTTGCTGTAACTGGCTAATGGAAATACCCTATTAATTTTGGAACATCCATCTCCCAATAGCAGCCATTGCGCTCTGCCTTCCAGATGCTTCGCGTTCTAATGCAGTCAAATCCATTTGCCGTATTAACAACGCAATCACCTATTTCCTTTGCAGCAATCATTATTAAATTCAAATTGTGCTCCATTTTACAAAATCCTGCTTGTTCAACAATTACAACCGAAAGTAAACAAAACACAGCTGATTTCTAAAGACCTTTTGTCAGTGTAAATGACTTTTCGCCCGTATCACTAAGGCGCGCCTTAAGGCGTCAGTGTAAATCAGGGGTCGGCACGGCCCTATCCCGCGGGATAGGAAATTTCTCAGTCGACGTCGCTGCTTCTCATGCACAGTATAAACGTTCGTGTGACGTCGGCACAGGTCTTCGGCTTCGCTCTCACGCTCTCTCTAGTGCTGCCGCATTGTCATGTTCTAGCTAAATCTAGCCGTTTTTAGCGTGAAATAGCTGTTTTTTAGTTATAGCTAGTTATTATGCATATATAAAAAAAAGTTAGCTTTTTTTTTGTCATATCTTGTTACTTATGAAAGAGAACACACACACAAATGCAAAGTTGGCATGTCAATGTGATGGTGCCGACCCCTGGTGTAAATGCACTATTAGAATTCCATTATTAAGAACAGCTGATTATGACATCCACACTGGTTCCACTATCGGAACTATCGAATAACTTAATTAATTCTTGCTGGGAATTGAAAAAAAATTAACAGTCAGGGTAATTTCTGACAACTGTTTTTTTATATAGAGTTGAACATAAAAATTCCATTCCGGGCCTGCTGGGAATGGGCCTTTAGGAGCAATTTTCCCAACTTTTTTTTAGCAAAATATAGCTGTTTTTAGTGGGAAGATAAAAAAAAACTGAAATTTTTTGAAAAAAATCGAAAAAAAATCAGATATTTATACTTTGATAACAAAGGTATTATAGTATATTGGGTTTGCGCAATCCGTCATGGTATCTGTCCATCTGTCCGTCCGTCTGTATGAACGCAACTTTTTTCGACACCCTTAAGGCTTGAGCCTTGCAACTTTGCAAATATCTTGGTACATGCCTTCATCAGACAAAGTGTTAAATTTAGGGCTCTACTACCTCAGGGAGCCTGGGAAATCGATAACAAGTCGATTCACCTCGATGTGCAAATCGATAAAACACTTATATATCCCACATTTTAGCAGCTAGAGTCAACCAATTTGAGGACAAGATAGTCCATGGCATTCCGGATGCCACGCCTACCTGTTCCGCTCCAGCCCCCTCAAATTATAAACAGAAATGCTTGTATCTTCCAAATTTGGTAGAAAGGTAGATGCTGACATCTGACACAGATATGCATTAAACAACGGGTTATGCTCCACCGCCCTAAAAAAACCAAAACGCATGTAATTTCGCCAGTTTTTAAGCTAGAGTCACCAAATTTGGTAGGGGGTTACAGGGTGGCATCCGATATTTATTTCCAAAACCCCCATATATTACTATTTGCACACAGAATCATTAACACAGTTATGTAAACTGGTATCGCGTCCAACTGCAACGTTTTTACTTTTTTTTTCTTAGTTTTAAGAGCTTCAATTTTATAAAAAAAAATTTGTTTCTTATAATTTGTGTTAATTATTATCTTTGTCATTTGCATGCACGGTGGCAGTCATTTTTGCAATATTTTTTGGCAACTCATATTCATGGCAGCATTACTTCAATTAGCTAAGCAGTTTCTGCATTTGCAATAACTGCAATTAATCTTGTTGTTTCAACCATGTCTTTGCGCAGCCAGGGGTTGAATTCCTTGTTGCTTAGGCATACATCCCGCCATTTTTGTTTGTATTCTTAACGCATTGTCACTTTCAATTCTACACAAAAATGATAAATTTAACAAGTAAAAAGGCTCTAGTCGAGAAATCCCGACTAGGACATACCCTTAACCCGATACGTTACGCGTTCACTCATTTGTGACCAAAATGATCAGATTCAATCTGCGACATCTCCGGGGTTTCTTAAGTTTGAAGTCTCTAGCATTTATAGTCTCTAAGATGAGACAGATGGACAGACAGACATGGCTATATCTGGCTGTTAATGCTGATCAAGAATATATATACTTTATAGGGTCGGAGATACATTTGCACAAAACCATCATACCCAGGGCCGGATTAAGAATGTGAGGACCCCAGGGCCGATCAATGTGTGGGACCCGTTAGCGGTCAGAAATTATTTACACTATGGAACAAGATTAAGTGCACAGTTTTTATACCAAAGAATAAGAACAAGTAATACACTTTCGAACAATACTTAATACCGAATCAACATGCACAATAGCTACGAATTATAATATAAAAATATTCAAATAAATAACATGAAATTAAAAATCTGAGAATACAAATAATAAATTTTTTAGGAAATTATCAAACGAATTTCTAGCAGTTTTATTCTAAAAGTATAGCATTTTGAATCACTTTCACGTAAATTTAGCCAACTTAAATTCTTAAAAAATTAACAACCTATTTGTTCGCATTTTTTGTGAGGGCCCCCAAAATGTGGGGGGGCCCCAGGCCTCGGCCCGTCGGCCCCGTCATCAATCCGAACCTTATTTACCGATTTAAAAAAAAAAAAAGCCAGAATTCCTGCTGCCCGCTGTTTGGAAAATTTTCCCGCAATCGGATTTCCAAAAAAGCCAGATTTGACGGAAAAAAAATCGGATTTGGCAACACTGAGTTGGAGTATCACCAAAAATGGTTTGTGAATATAACAGACAATTGTTTAAAAGTTTATACGGTACTAGAGGCTTATATCTTAATCTTTCACTTTTTCGAATTTCAAAATTTTCAATTCTTACGACATATCTTTTCCTTTACTCTTATTCGGGAATCTTTGACAATCCGTACTCTCATTCGGGACTCTTTGACCATCCGTACTTTCATTCGTGATATTTTGAGCATTCGTACTTATATTCGGGACATTTTGACCATCCGCACTTTCATTCGGGACATTACAGTAAATAATTTCATTATTTTCATTCGTTGCCGTACATTCACAGTGAACATTTCTCCATACTTTCATTCTGGATAATTGGATCTTTATCGGGGTATTCCACTACGAAAGTTTGAGGTCCAGAAGCTTCCGTGTAAATTTTGTCTACAGCTTCGTCTCTGGCAACTACAAATTTCTTGTCTTTAATAGCCCATAACTTAAAACCACTTGCCTTATAGCCAACAAGAATTCCTTTAATTGACTTCTCGTCAAATTTTCTTCTGCTTGTTTTGTTATGTTTATATACTGTTGAACCAAACACTTTTAAGTATTTTAAATTTGGCTTTTTATCATGCAGCTCCATCATGTCCTCATCATACGTTCAGATACACCGTTTAGCTGTGTCGTATGCGGAACTGTTAAGTGATAACTAATTCCCTTCTGAACTCAATAACTGCGCATTTCATTTGACAGATATTTTCTGCCATTGTCAATGTACAAATTAATGTCTTTAAGCCTAGTACGCTTAACAAAAGAAGACAACCGTAACGTAAATGAACATTGTTAACAGACCGTTAAAGTGTGTGCCCAGAGTAACGAAAAGTATGTTTTTTTTAGTAATTATTATCGTTTGTATCGATTATTCGTGTTTTTTTACCTATTATTAGCGTTAACGAAAACAGTCACACTTGTGTTTTATTGGAAGCAAACGTTATAAACTGTAATATGGATGTTCAAAAATCTAAACTTTGCATTTATTTGCTAAGTAGTGTCATTACAATAGCATGTATTTGGAAAATAAAGAAAAGGAAACGTTGTCAGAGGCGTCCGTGGGTGAATCCGTATTTAATGGCCAGATCGCGCAACGGAAGATTTGATATATTGAAACAACATTAATTATAATTACATTACATAATAGTGATTTGCGTCTATAAGGTCCCATAGCACGGGTTTGCTCCTTACAGCAGCAATCAAATCAATTTTTGCAATGCAGTTGCAAAATTCTCAAACCGACTTTTTCGCAGAGTTATTTTCATTTGTCACAACCGTATATTAAGTTGTTGACACTAATGTTACGGCTACGTGGTGAAAAGTTAACAGCTGTTGAATTTCAACTCACTGGTAGATACTTATTTGTCAAGCGTACCAAATAAATGTTAAGTTTTTACGTTTCGTCTGTCAACAGTACAGAAAGGTTTTTTTTATAAGAAGTTTTTACGTTACGGTCGTTAAGCGTACTAGGCTTTAAAGGCCTGTACGCAGATGCTCGTACAGCTTCCGTACCATAATGCAAAGATTTTACTGTCGTAACGACTAGTGTTGAAAAATGCTTAAAATGCTTAAAAAATAAATTAACTGACTTTTATTTTGAATAACGACCAACGTTCGCTTTTTTTGGCTGTGTGCACAACAAACACCTTGTTGTTGGCGGAAATTAAAAGAAAAGGCAGGGCAAAAAATGGGCAATATGCAAGAGAGGGTAATATCCCACAAGACCACACGACACTCAACTGCCCGAATAAGTTCAATTTTGTCCTCATTTTGTTGAAAATTGATAAAACGACTTTTGCGTCCTGCCATGCTCAAGCGTTATTACGTTCGTAATAAAGTGCTCAGCATTTATTACTGTCGTAAGAACAGCTGTCTGTCACTTAACAGTTTCATTGTTCAACACTACTTTACTATCGTAACTAACAGAGCTGCGTACTAACAAATGTTATTCTTGTCTGGTCAGTGTACGAGACCCTTTTTTAAATGAAGTTTTTTTGTTACGGAAGCATTACGGGCATCTGCGTACAGGCCTTAAGGATATACAAATATTTTCATTAAGCATTTTTATTATACTTTGATACCAAAGATATCATAGTATATTGGGTTTGTGCAATGTCCGTCATGGTGTCTGTCCGTCCGTCCGTATGAACGCAACTTTTTTCGACACACTTTAAGCTAGAGCCTTGCAACTTTGCAAATATCTTGGTACATGCCTTCGTCAGACAAAGTGTTAAATTTAGGGCTCTGCCACCTCAGGGAGTCTGGAAAATCGATAAAAAGTCGATACACATCGATGTGCCAATCGATAAAACACATATATATCCCACCTTTAAGTAGCTAGATTTTGGATGCCACGAACACTTATACCGCCCACCTCTATGTCTTTCTCAGTTTTTGCGCTAGAGTCTTCATACTTGGTAGGGGGTTAGAGGGTGGCACCCACCACAGATATGAATCAAAAATTTGGATGTCACGCCTACACCTGCTGCCTATATATCAGGCAAAACCCCCATATATTACTACTTGCACGCAGAATCCTTAACACAGTTATGTAAACTGGTATCAAAGTATATCGCAGTCGGTTGCGTCCGACTGCAACTTTTTTACTTGTTATATAATGGGTTTACGGCCCTTTCTATATTTTTAATTCTTGTATACGTTTTTTCATACTTTGGGTGTAGCGTCGCACAATTTCAGAAGGAATCGTGTACCTGACGTCCTTGGTTCTCTCCCACAGCTCCATCACTCCACTTAGAGGGACCGCATCTTTTTCCAGCTGCGATTTATCGTGACTCCATGGATTTTCAATGGAGTTTATATCTGAAGATTGCGGTAGAAACATCATGTACTGGAATCTTTGCTGGAAAATCCAATTTTTCACCAAATTTGACGTGTGCATCGGGGATTGTCTTGCTGAAAAATGCATTTTTGGAGTGGAGTGATGGAGTTGTGGGAAAGAACCAAGGAAGTCTGGTACACGATTCCTTCTGAAATTGTGCGACGCTACACCCAAAGTATGCCAAAACGTATACAAGAATTAAAAATATAGAAAGGGCCGTTAACCCATTATATACAAATGCTTAATGAAAATATTTGTATATCCTTAACCCATAAATGTATAGGTAAGTAACAGACAGAAGGAAGCATCTCCGACCCTATAAAATATATATGTTCTTGATCAGCATCAATAGCCAAGTCTATCTTGACTTGTCTGTCTGTCCGTCTGTATGTCTGTCTGTATGAACGCGCCGATCTCCGAGACTATAAGAGCTAGGGACATCAAACTGAAAACTTAAGCTCACCTATACCATGAGCAGATCAAGTTTGCTTTAAATTATCGATAATATTTTTGGTTTCCGATATACACATGGGATCGATAGCAAAAAAAATCTTGAATTTCAAAATTGTGAAAATGAGGTTTGATACTATGGATGAAATAATGAAATAATAAAGAAATCCCAACTAGGACATACCCTTAACCCCACATGTAACCCGTACAGTCATTTGTGGGTGTTTAACTTGACCAATATGACCAAACTTCAAGCTGCGATATCTCCGGTGTTTCTTAACCGATTTTGATCAAATCTTTTTGAAATTCAAGATTTTCTTGTTATCGATCCCATGTGTATATCGGAAACCATAAATGTTATATATTTGCTGTAACTGGCTAATGGAAATACCCTATTAATTTTGGAACATCCATCTCCCAATAGCGGCCATTGCCCTCTGCCGTCCAAATGCTTCGCGTCCTATTGCAGTCAAAACCAGACATTGCATTATGGGCAAGTGCTGCTGCGGTCGCTTCTGAGTCCTCGCAATCAACAAAATTGACAAAAAAGTTCACGCAATCATTGTAGAGTACGCATTCTGCACAAATAGGTTTTTTTTAAATATAACGATCATTAGTTAGTATAACGATCATATGTTAGAAAGTTAACAGAAAAGTATTTTTTTGCAAAAAGCAGTATTTTTTTTCTTAGTACCGATACTAGTGGCAGTCAGTATTTTTATTGTATGTTGCTACTACTATTTACAACCCTGCACTGCCTCTCATCTTAATTGCTCTCGGAGAGAACTGCATTTCCGGCCAATTGGCCTATATAAGCTCGTCTCAAGCTTGCAAGCGTTCTCTTGCACTTTATTTTTGGGAAAACCTAATCCTCGCCAAGAGCCGGCATCCCAATCACAAAACGTTTTAAAATAAGTTAAATTGTTCTGGGCATGCGTGGGGCGACGGATCCCCTCGGTATTTTGGAATTTTTCTTGGAAAAATTGGTTTCAGACCAACTTGGTCAAACACCAAATCACCCACGTAAGTGTCCAATAAAATCCCTCATCAGGATTGGCATAATTACAACCCGTATATTTCTCTAATTAGTGCTGCAATAATAGACCACCTCCTAATTACTGCCGAATTAAGATTGCCCTATCGCCACGTGAAGCTAAAACAGCCATCAAAGTTTCGTGGATCGATAGAGGTACACTCTTAATCTTTTCGGGCAGCGGGAGTGATCTTCGTCGTCTTCTTTTTCATCTTGCTGCGGCTGCAGACCTCCTCAACGACATCAACAGGCATTGAAAATGCCCCAACAGTCTGACGATAGAGCGAGGAAGCAGACAACAGATTAGTGAAAGTGGTCCCATATAACAAACTCTTTGCCCTGAACGTGAAGCATTCAAATCAATTATTAATTGGCAAGAGTTAATATATATAAATATAATTGTGTTAGTACGCAAAAGACAAACCAACGAAAAAACACATAACAACATTGAAAAAGCAAAAAAAACAAACGTGCATACAAATTAAATATCTCTTTTAAAAAAGTTAAGAAAACTTAATATAAATACAACCCATTTAAAATAGTGCATTTACGATTAAATATAAAAAAAAAGCAACTTAACAACAAATTAAAAATTTATAAGTGCAAGACCAAATTTCAGTATTAATAGAGAATCAGTCTATAGGTAGTTGGCCAACAACAACCATGAAATTATAATTCTATGACAATAAATTTATACCCCAAAAAAACAAAAAAAAAAGAAAACCAAAGAAACCACAAAAACAACCACAGACAGCATGGGAAGGCCTTCAACATCGCTTCTGGATATTGGTGAGTGCTAAGTTATTATAATTTCAATTGTTTTTGTTGGCAAATAAATACCAAGTTTTACTGTAAAAAAAATGATAAACAAAGTAAAGTGATTACTAGCATAAATAAGCTCTTGCCTTGTTTGTTATCTATAACAACAACATCAGTGGCTTAAGCTTACCGTTGCTTCGCTGTCGCGATCGAGTTTTATGACTTTTTTTTGTCTTTTGTTTTGATTATCGTTTGCGCAGATTGAAGAACAGTGCGTATGTAAAGTAAATGACCCAAAATGATTCGTGACAGTTTTGAATCAAGTTAAATAATTATTTGCCTTTCACCTACCTTATTAAAATAAATACTAAAAACAGAAAAAGCACGAACATGTAAATAAAAATAAGAATATATATATATATCTATAAAAAGAAGAAAAAAAAAAACCCATGAAATGCAAAACAAAAATTTTAACTAAAGTAAAATGCACATTAATTAGGGTTATAAGATTAATACATTTCATAATAAATAATACATTGCACAGTACTATTACACTATTACACTATTACACTATTACACTCAAACACAATTATGTTAAAGAGCAAATTTTATAATTATTATTAATGTTATTTTTGTTACAATTGAAATGAATTAAAACTAAATCATAGTTAAAATGAACTAAACACCTTTTTCTTGCCTTAAAGTAGAGGACGGGGTAAACTAAATTTGGGAGTTTTTCAAAATTTTTCTCGCGCAGAAAAGCTCATAGGTAGGGTAGGGTTGTGACGCGAATCAGCTGCTCTATCATCTTAGCATGCTGAAGCATTTGGATACAATAGCCTTGATTGTAGTATTAGGTATCTTTCTTTCTTCTGTCCCCTCTTTTCTATCCTTTTGGCTAGGTTTTCTTACTTTTATTTATATGTGAACTCGTGCGTAAACGTAGTTGGATTCTTCAACGAACCCCCCACAGGCTGTTTTTGCTAGTCGTTTATAAGAAAACAAAACGAAGACATCCACTAGTTTGAAAGATCGCATGGACATTTAGCTATTACCCCAGCTAAGTGTAACACTCAGTTAAAGCCCAGTTTGGGGTAGTTCTAGATTTGAGTTTTAACGAGTGTTGTTCCGACCAGAGTGTTGTCACAATCGTGGTGGTGTTATAGAATTTGGCACACCACTTGGAGCAGTCTCTGGTTATTACAGTTTGGCGCCCAAAGCGTGAGGCTTCCTGATCAGCTTATAGAGATCAGATGCTGATTTTCCTCTTTTCTTTTTGTTCTTATTCTTCTATTTTCATTAAGTCACCATAAATCTTTTACGAAGAAAGCTGGAATTTCGACACTGAGGATAACCCAGTTATCGACCGCTTATTCATAGGTTTTGGCTACTACCCTAGTTCTTCTTCTTCCTTTTCAGTGGTTATGAAAGTAAGATGTCTTGTGAACCTCTGGAATTCTATTAATTTGGAAAATCTGAATTAATGACCGAGAGAAACAGCACATTAGACCGGAAGTAAATAAAGCCGAAAAGTTCTTTTGTTATTTTGTTCATACTTAGGTCCAGTTGTCCTTATTTGTCGAAGTATAGATCGGATAAAGTTGGAATTTCACGATTTTTGGCAATGCTTAAACGATGACCACTTTTGAAAATATATATTAAGCAGATATAGTAACAGAATCTTGCAGATGGGCAATATTTTATTAGATCAGTACAATTGTACTAAAAATTATCTAATTATTGCAATCAGACATTGAATGTAAATCCAATGCATTTAATTTACCCTCGAATCAAAACTTTAAGGAAAAACTTTATCTAATTATTTTTTTTAATTATCTAATCAATTTCGATAGCTATGGCTGTACATCGTAGTGTTGAAAACTTAGCAATAGAATTGGCAAATGCGGCGCTAGCTGAAGCTACGTGCAAAATTTGTAAAAAACAATTATTAGAAGAAAATTCCACAATTCGAATTTTTTCAACTCCCTGTCAGCACCTTTACCACGAAATCTGTATTTCCGATTGGGTAGAAGAATTCAAAGAGTGTCCAGAGTGTCAAAAGCTAATACATACTCGTGAATTAAAACAAGTTATTGTGCCACCAGAGACTCCAGAGCCTCAAGTCCCCATAGGTACTTTGCCTAAAGTTCACCGCACTCGACAACAAACACAGGGAAAGCAAAATAGTAAACAACATCATCACAGAGAGACTAACACAGCGGAATTAGAAACAGTAAATACTCAACCGCTGGATAAAAATCATCGCAAGCCTGGTAGACCAGCTAAAGTCAGAAACACAACACAAAGGGAACCAAGAAATAGTCTAGGATCAAGAAATGGTCAAGGAGGTGTTGCAAGAGACGTCGACTATGAAAGAATTTTTTCTCGAATAGAGCAGATTGTCTCACGGCAACTTTCCAATTTAAGTTTAAATAATAACTCAGAGGAGCTTAGCGATCGTGCGAATCTCACGCGAAATAGCATGGGTTCATCGGATCTCGCACGCGTTACAGCTCGCATTAATCCCGAAAAGATAACTCAGCAAATTCATAGCTGGAACATTAAATTTGACGGATCAACCAAAGGAATTACAGTCGAAGAGTTTATTTACCGTATTCGAACTTTGACTGAAGACAGCTTGAATAATGATTTTGAGGCAGTTTGTAAGAACTTACACATTTTGCTAGTAGGAAAGGCTAGAGAATGGTACTGGAGGTATCGCAAAGAGTGTTCTCGCATTGTTTGGTCAGACTTTTGCGCTGCTCTAAAGTACCAGTATAAAGATTACAGAAATGATTCTGATATTTTGGAAGATATCCGCGGGCGAAAGCAAAAGTCAGGGGAAACTTTCGAGACTTTCTATGATGAGATTATGATTCTCTTATCTAGAATGTCTACTTCCATTCAGGAAGAGCAGCTTATTGAGATGCTTATGCGGAACTTATTACCAGAGATTCGTCATGAACTTTTGTATGTGCCCATACACTCAATAGCTCATTTACGAAAATTGGTACAAATGCGGGAAAATTTATTAGGAGATGTTGCAGGTAAACTCTTGATGAAACCACAAGGTAATCAACATGGCGTTAAGCGAAACATTTTTGCTGTGGAAGAAGCGGTTTCTAGCTCAGAAGTAGATCAGGTCCAGACAGCAATTGAGGCAATTCAATCACCAATTAAGGTATATCGCTGCTGGAACTGTGATACCGAAGGACATGGTTGGGATATGTGTTTACAAGAAAGGAAAACATTTTGTTATGGCTGTGGAGCCAAGAATGTTTATAAGCCCCAGTGCACAGTGTGCCTCGCTAGGAAATCGGAAAACGGGAAAAAGGGTCCATTCAACAACAATGCTCGAATGGCCCCGAAAACTCAATAATACTTTTAAATTCTCATTTACCGGCTAGCTCAGAGTTTTCTCTTAAAGCTACCACCTTACCAGATTTGACAAAATTATCATCAACAGATAAGGAGGCAGATTGTCCTCGCTTATACCCGATTAAGCCATATCATGAGCGACTGAAGGAATATCTTGCAGCAAAAGCTCGTATATTCGGGTCATGCAGTAGTCATACACGCAGTTGTCCGAAACGTTCGACTCTACGGATACGTAACTTTTGGAGAGCGATTCGACAAACCAAGCGATTGCTTATCGCAGCTATAGTTAACCAACAGTCTGATGGACGTTTTTATGCGGAGGTGTCCTTTTTAAATTTCGTTGAGCAAGGGTTACTAGATACCGGCGCAAACATCAGTTGCATGGGTTCGACTTTAGCTTCAGAAGATTGGACCAAATATTCTCACTACCGGCGTATTGCTTCACAGGTTAACACTGCCGATGGTCGTTCTCACTCAGTATTAGGTTATGTGAAGGTACAAATTAAATATAGAAATCTCATTCGTTCAATTAAACTATTTATTATACCCTCAATTGAGAAGCGTCTTATTTTAGGTGTGGATTTCTGGAAAGAGTTTCAGTTAGCACCAAGCCTTATTTCCTGTTTAGATGTTGAACATATTTCGGAAGACAGTGCAAAAGATAGTAATTCTTACGCATTGACTGCAATGCAACGGGGCCAGTTGGATGCAGTGATTTTGCTATTTCCCTCTTTTGAAAAGCAAGGCTTGGGAAAAACTTCGCTGCTTGAGCATCATATTGATGTTGGTGATGCCAAACCCATTAAGCAAAGATTTTACCCAGTGTCACCAGCGGTGGAAAAATTGATGTACACAGAAATAGATAGAATGGTTGAATTAGGAGTGATTGAAAAGTCCAGTAGTCCATGGAGCTCTCCGATGAGACTTGTGGTGAAACCTGGAAAGGTTCGGTTATGTTTAGATGCGCGGAAGCTTAATAATTGCACTAAGAAAGACGCATATCCATTGCCGAGCATCGAAGGAATTTTTGCAAGATTACCAAAAGCAAATATTATTTCGAAAATAGATTTGAAAGATGCATATTGGCAAATAGCATTGTCAGAGGCATCGAAAAGCGTGACCGCATTCACAATACCGGGACGTCCTTTATATCAATTTAAGGTGATGCCTTTCGGTCTGTGCAATGCCCCACAAACAATGTGTAGGCTCATGGATGAAGTTATTCCACCTGAGCTGAAACATTGCTGTTTTGGTTACCTTGATGACTTATGCGTAGTGTCAGCAGACTTTAACTCACACTTAATGATTTTAATGCGGTTGGCAGAGCGATTTCGTAATGCCAATCTAACGCTTAATCTGAGCAAAAGTAAGTTCTGTGTCACCGAAATTAAGTATCTGGGATATGTAGTCGGCAAAGGCGGAATTGCTACTGATCCGAGCAAGATCGAATCAATTCTCAATTGGCCTGTACTAAAGTCTCTAAAGCAGACTCGTGGATTTTTAGGTTTAGCAGGGTGGTATAGAAGGTTTATTTCAAATTTTGCGGAAGTCACCACGCCTATAACTGATTTACTATCGGGTAAAAACAAGTTTGCATGGACAGATAGTGCACAAAAAGCGTTTGTACAGCTGAAAAACTTACTGACCTCAGCACCTGTTTTACAAAATCCTGATTTTAGTCAAAAGTTCTTCCTTCATTGCGATGCCAGCAATTACGGCGTTGGAGCAGTTCTAGTACAGTTGAATGATCAAGGGGAAGAAAAACCAGTGGCATATATGTCAAAGAAATTGAATTCGGCACAGCGCAATTATAGCGTTACCGAGAGAGAGTGTTTAGCGGTTGTATTAGGAATTGAACGGTTTCGTTGCTATCTGGAATTGCAAGATTTTGAAGTGATTACAGATCACTCGAGTTTAGCATGGCTTATGAAACAAGCAAACCTTAAAGGGCGATTAGCAAGATGGGCAATGCAACTTCAGGGTTATAAATTCGCTGTTAGCCATCGTAGGGGGCGAGATAATGTAGTACCTGATGCTTTGTCTCGGATGTATGCTGAAGAAATGGCAGCAATAGAGTCGTATGGTCCGGAGATTGATCTAAGTTCTTCATGTTTTACAGATAATGACTATCAGAGTCTAAAAGTAAAGATCTTAGAAAACGAAAGCTCGTATCCGGATGTAAGAATTTCCGATAACTTCATTTACATTCGCACAGAACATGACGATGGTTCGGAAGATGCCAAGCTTCAGAGGTGGAAACTTTGGGTTCCAAAAGGCTTGACTGAATCTGTTATTAGACGTGCACACAATGTTGTCATAGCGGCACATGGCGGCATGAGTAAAACACTTGAGCTTATTCGCAGGCAGTTTTACTGGCCCGGAATGGTAACTCAAGTGCGTGATTTCATTCGAAACTGTGAAGTTTGTAAAACTACCAAAGCTCCCAATATGACGCTAAAGCCTCCGATGGGTCAAAAAGCAGAATCGCATCGTCCCTTTCAGCGTTTATATGTGGATATTCTCGGTCCATATCCTAGAAGTAAACAAGGTTATATTGGCATACTTATTGTATTAGACCATTTTTCAAAGTTTCATTGGCTTTGTTTATTAAAAAAATTTACGGCGAAAGCAGTACAACAATATTTACAAGACCACATTTTCTTTACGTACGGAGTTCCCGAACTTCTTATAAGTGACAATGGTTCGCAGTTTAAGGCTAACGATTTCAACGCATTTCTCACGTCTTATGGCATAAAGCATTTGTATACGGCTTTATATTCGCCACAATCAAACGCGTCAGAACGAGTGAACAGATCCATTGTGGCTGCAGTTCGAGCATATTTAAAATCAGATCAACGAGATTGGGATCAGCATATCCACGGAATCAGCTGTGCGCTTCGAAATTCAGTACATCAGAGTATAGGATGTTCCCCATATCATGCCCTATTTGGTTTTAATATGATTACGCATGGCTCTGATTTTCAATTGCTTAAGAATTTGAACCTGTTAAACGAGTCAGTTAGTACTCTTAACAGGGATGACCAACTCGATTTGTTACGAAAAGCTTTATGCAAAAATATGAACGACGCTTATGAAAAGCAGGCTAAAAGTTACAACTTAAGAACACGCAATGTAGATTTTAAAGTAAATCAGGAAGTTTACCGGCGTAACTTTAGTCAAAGTAATTTTACGAAAGGTATAAATGCTAAGCTTTGTCCATCCTTTATCAAAGCTCGTGTCCGAGAGAAATTGGGAAGTTCGTACTATATTTTGGAAGATCTTCAAGGAAAACTGGTTGGAACTTTTCATGCTAAAGACATTCGTTCATAACTTAACAACATGACAAGGACTCTAGCAATGTTTTTCTGTCTAATTCGCGCAGTAAAGTTCTTCAAATTAGACAGTGGTTGTAGAGTACGCATTCTGCACAAATAGGTTTTTTTTAAATATAACGATCATTAGTTAGTATAACGATCATATGTTAGAAAGTTAACAGAAAAGTATTTTTTTGCAAAAAGCAGTATTTTTTTTCTTAGTACCGATACTAGTGGCAGTCAGTATTTTTATTGTATGTTGCTACTACTATTTACAACCCTGCACTGCCTCTCATCTTAATTGCTCTCGGAGAGAACTGCATTTCCGGCCAATTGGCCTATATAAGCTCGTCTCAAGCTTGCAAGCGTTCTCTTGCACTTTATTTTTGGGAAAACCTAATCCTCGCCAAGAGCCGGCATCCCAATCACAAAACGTTTTAAAATAAGTTAAATTGTTCTGGGCATGCGTGGGGCGACGGATCCCCTCGGTATTTTGGAATTTTTCTTGGAAAAATTGGTTTCAGACCAACTTGGTCAAACACCAAATCACCCACGTAAGTGTCCAATAAAATCCCTCATCAGGATTGGCATAATTACAACCCGTATATTTCTCTAATTAGTGCTGCAATAATAGACCACCTCCTAATTACTGCCGAATTAAGATTGCCCTATCGCCACGTGAAGCTAAAACAGCCATCAAAGTTTCGTGGATCGATAGAGGTACACTCTTAATCTTTTCGGGCAGCGGGAGTGATCTTCGTCGTCTTCTTTTTCATCTTGCTGCGGCTGCAGACCTCCTCAACGACATCAACAGGCATTGAAAATGCCCCAACAGTCTGACGATAGAGCGAGGAAGCAGACAACAGATTAGTGAAAGTGGTCCCATATAACAAACTCTTTGCCCTGAACGTGAAGCATTCAAATCAATTATTAATTGGCAAGAGTTAATATATATAAATATAATTGTGTTAGTAAGCAAAAGACAAACCAACGAAAAAACACATAACAACATTGAAAAAGCAAAAAAACAAACGTGCATACAAATTAAATATCTCTTTTAAAAAAGTTAAGAAAACTTAATATAAATACAACCCATTTAAAATAGTGCATTTACGATTAAATATAAAAAAAAAAGCAACTTAACAACAAATTAAAAATTTATAAGTGCAAGACCAAATTTCAGTATTAATAGAGAATCAGTCTATAGGTAGTTGGCCAACAACAACCATGAAATTATAATTCTATGACAATAAATTTATACCCCAAAAAAAAAAAAAAAAAGAAAACCAAAGAAACCACAAAAACAACCACAGACAGCATGGGAAGGCCTTCAACATCGCTTCTGGATATTGGTGAGTGCTAAGTTATTATAATTTCAATTGTTTTTGTTGGCAAATAAATACCAAGTTTTACTTTAAAAAAAATGATAAACAAAGTAAAGTGATTACTAGCATAAATAAGCTCTTGCCTTGTTTGTTATCTATAACAACAACATCAGTGGCTTAAGCTTACCGTTGCTTCGCTGTCGCGATCGAGTTTTATGACTTTTTTTTTGTCTTTTGTTTTGATTATCGTTTGCGCAGATTGAAGAACAGTGCGTATGTAAAGTAAATGACCCAAAATGATTCGTGACAGTTTTGAATCAAGTTAAATAATTATTTGCCTTTCACCTACCTTATTAAAATAAATACTAAAAACAGAAAAAGCACGAACATGTAAATAAAAATAAGAATATATATATATATCTATAAAAAGAAGAAAAAAAAAAAAACCCATGAAATGCAAAACAAAAATTTTAACTAAAGTAAAATGCACATTAATTAGGGTTATAAGATTAATACATTTCATAATAAATAATACATTGCACAGTACTATTACACTATTACACTATTACACTCAAACACAATTATGTTAAAGAGCAAATTTTATAATTATTATTAATGTTATTTTTGTTACAATTGAAATGAATTAAAACTAAATCATAGTTAAAATGAACTAAACACCTTTTTCTTGCCTTAAAGTAGAGGACGGGGTAAACTAAATTTGGGAGTTTTTCAAAATTTTTCTCGCGCAGAAAAGCTCATAGGTAGGGTAGGGTTGTGACGCGAATCAGCTGCTCTATCATCTTAGCATGCTGAAGCATTTGGATACAATAGCCTTGATTGTAGTATTAGGTATCTTTCTTTCTTCTGTCCCCTCTTTTCTATCCTTTTGGCTAGGTTTTCTTACTTTTATTTATATGTGAACTCGTGCGTAAACGTAGTTGGATTCTTCAACGAACCCCCCACAGGCTGTTTTTGCTAGTCGTTTATAAGAAAACAAAACGAAGACATCCACTAGTTTGAAAGATCGCATGGACATTTAGCTATTACCCCAGCTAAGTGTAACACTCAGTTAAAGCCCAGTTTGGGGTAGTTCTAGATTTGAGTTTTAACGAGTGTTGTTCCGACCAGAGTGTTGTCACAATCGTGGTGGTGTTATAGAATTTGGCACACCACTTGGAGCAGTCTCTGGTTATTACATCATTTGCCGTATTGATTGCTAAAGGCCTTTTGTCAGTGTAAATGACTTTTCGCCCGTATCACTAAGGCCTTTTTAAAGACTTCAGTGTAAATGCACTATTAGTTTGTTTTTCATTTACTCCCAATCGAACATTGAGAAACTCAAATTTGACATTGAGAAGTTGGGCCTTAATGTATTAAGGCCCATTCCCAGCAAATAAAAATTTCATTTATGAAAAGTGTTTATTATTTCGTTAGGTTCCACATAAAGTTAGGGTAACTAGATGTACTAAATATTTTTATGAAAAATGTAAATATTTGTTGGTCACCTTACTTGATTACTTACAAAATAAATCGGTCATTGTGACAACAGATTCAAAACGCTTGCGTTTTAAATTTTTTTCATCCATTTTCGCTCGTAGCTGCCCGTAATAATAGTAAACTTATGGTGCATTTACACTGACGCCTTAAGGCGCGCCTTTAGCATTTAGCCTTAAGGCCTTCGAAAAATTTAGCCTTTACCATACAAAATGTGGCCGTTATATATGAAAATAGCGACTTTTTCGTCGCGCCGCAAGAGCGCCGCTAAGCTACGGGCTAAAATAAAGACCTTTTTTTGCCGATGTATCGATATTTTCGGCTTGAATTTTAAAAGGTGGCAACTTTTAACAGCTGATTTTAAACCAAATTGAATGTGCAAGCAAAGAGAATGAATATAATATAATGAATGTTGAATGTTGTACAGGCTAGCACTTGATATGCCAAACAGACTGGCAACTGTTCTGTACTCTGCAGATGAGCCCAGGCTATACAGAGCTATGGCTACCCGCTTTGCCAGAGGAATAGACGCAAGGTGTCGCAAAGTTGGAAGAGGTGTCTAAAGGCCATCTCACTTAATTTCGGGACGTCCATCTCCCAATAGCAGCCATTGCGCTCTGCCTTCCAGATGCTTCGCGTTCTAATGCAGTCAAATCCATTTGCCGTATTAACAACGCAATCACCTATTTCCTTTGCAGCAATCATTATTAAATTCAAATTGTGCTCCATTTTACAAAATCCTGCTTGTTCAACAATTACAACCGAAAGTAAACAAAAAACAGCTGATTTCTAAAGACCTTTTGTCAGTGTAAATGACTTTTCGCCCGTATCACTAAGGCGCGCCTTAAGGCGCCAGTGTAAATGCACTATTAGAATTCCATTATTAAGAACAGCTGATTATGACATCCACACTGGTTCCACTATCGGAACTATCGAATAACTTAACTGATTCTTGCTGGGAATTGAAAAAAAAATTAACAGTCAGGGAAATTTCTGACAACTGTTTTTTTATATAGAGTTGAACATAAAAATTCCATTCCGAGCCTGCTGGGAATGGGCCTTTAGGAGCAATTTTCCCAACTTTTTTTTAGCAAAAAATAGCTGTTTTTAGTGGGAAGATAAAAAAAAACTGAAATTTTTTGAAAAAAATCGAAAAAAAATCAGATATTTATACTTTGATAACAAAGGTATTATAGTATATTGAGTGCAATCCGTCATGGTATCTGTCCATCTGTCCGTCCGTCTGTATGAACGCAACTTTTTTCGACACCCTTAAGGCTTGAGCCTTGCAACTTTGCAAATATCTTGGTACATGCCTTCATCAGACAAAGTGTTAAATTTAGGGCTCTACTACCTCAGGGAGCCTGGGAAATCGATAACAAGTCGATTCACCTCGATGTGCAAATCGATAAAACACTTATATATCCCACATTTTAGCAGCTAGAGTCAACCAATTTGAGGGCAAGATAGTCCATGGCATTCCGGATGCCACGCCTACCTGTTCCGCTCCAGCCCCCCTCAAATTATAAACAGAAATGCTTGTATCTTCCAAATTTGGTAGAAAGGTAGATGCTGACATCTGACACAGATATGCATTAAACAACGGGCCATGCTCCACCGCCCTAAAAAAACCAAAACGCATGTAATTTCGCCAGTTTTTAAGCTAGAGTCACCAAATTTGGTAGGGGGTTACAGGGTGGCATCCGATATTTATTTCCAAAACCCCCATATATTACTATTTGCACACAGAATCATTAACACAGTTATGTAAACTGGTATCGCGTCCAACTGCAACGTTTTTACTTTTTTTTTTCTTAGTTTTAAGAGCTTCAATTTTATAAAAAAAAATTTGTTTCTTATAATTTGTGTTAATTATTATCTTTGTCATTTGCATGCACGGTGGCAGTCATTTTTGCAATATTTTTTGGCAACTCATATTCATGGCAGCATTACTTCAATTAGCTAAGCAGTTTCTGCATTTGCAATAACTGCAATTAATCTTGTTGTATCAACCATGTCTTTGCGCAGCCAGGGGTTGAATTCCTTGTTGCTTAGGCATACATCCCGCCATTTTTGTTTGTATTCTTAACGCATTGTCACTTTCAATTCTACACAAAAATGATAAATTTAACATTTAACATCTTTAATTGCTTGTTCCCATTTTAAGCTATCATCTCTATAATTTATATCATTAAGGCCCAATTTCTCAATGTCCGGTTAAATTTTCGTTTAGCTAAACGGCCGTTATATTTGAAAATTTTTCCTCGCGCCACAATAGCGCCGCTATGCTACGGGCTAAAATAAAGACTTTTTTTGCCGATGTATCGATATTTTCAGCTCGAATTACACAAGGTGGCAACTTTTAACAGCTGACTTTAAACAACTTTTCTGTACTTTGCAGATGAGCCCAGGCTTTTGGAAAAGGTTTCTTTCCATTCGGAAACTCTCTTTAAGTGCCATATCACTTATAGTGTATTTCCTTTATCCAGTTATTCTCAGTTATTACCATTTTGAGTAACTGAGGTTCATTTTGCGTGTATTTTCCCATAAGGAATTTACTGCAGTAAACCTTCAGTCAATGATAACTGGGAATAACTGGTAATCGGCTATCGTACTTTTTCGATGAACATCGCTGAAATATCGCTGTTAATGAATAACATAACTTTAACATAGCCAAAACAGCTGAGTAATTAAGCAAAGGTGAGCGCCATATTTATACATATATTTAAAATTATTAAAAACAATTTGATTTTAGATGGACCCACGCAAAAAGTACATCAATTGGGAGCCAAAATACCAGACTCTCCTGTTTGAGCTGTGGGAGGAGAATTTTGTGGGGCCTTCAAAGAAACTCGCATATTTATGCAAGAATGGCGGAGGCGCTAAAGGAGGCCGGACTGCAACATGCCGAATGTTCGTCAGTCCGGTACAAAATAGAAAATCTAACTAAAAAATACAAGTAAGCATTTAAATAATCGCATTTAAGTTAGTTTATTAATACTCTTTTGTTTTTGCATACAAGAGTTAAAAGCACAGGGCGTGTCTGGCGGTGCCCCATCAAAGTGGGAGCATTTTGAAAGGGTGCATAAGATCCTGCACGAGTTCAAATCCATTCATACTGAGGAAAAGGTGCAGGAATCGACTGGTAAGAGACGTGAACTTTAATTGAAAATCAGATTTTTGATTACGTTAAACTTCTTTAGATCCGTTCGATAACGAGCTCATCGATGGACCGCTCATCGGCAGAGCGGTTTTCTGTTGAGCGAACATCGCCGGGTCCAAGTCAACGTCCAGCAAAAAGACGCAAAATAAGCAGCTCATCAACAATGTCGGCTTTTGAAGAGGCAATTGTTGATAGCAATAAGGAATCACTTGAATTGATGCGAAGCTCTCAAACTTCAATTCAAGAGATGGGGAACTGCATTAAAGAAACGCTAAGCGCCATCAATGAAAGTTTAAAAAAAAATAAACAAATAAAAGAAATATAAAATGTAAAATGTTTTCAAATAACTTTATTGATAACTGAGGTATTCCCAAATAGCATTTCTTATTCTTCTTGCTTCCACATTGTAGTCATTCACTACATTCATGTGCTGTGGTTGTGGCAATTCATTTAATTGATCTCTCCAGGACTCAGAAATTTGAGAGTTTTTTTCATTAAAAAAGTTGTGGAGGATGCAGGCAGCCATAACTATTTTTGAAGCGTTTTCATGCCGGTTATCTAACCCCTTACCAATTCTCCGAAACCGAGCCTTAAGTTGGCCAAACGCGTTTTCGACCACACGCCTTGCTTTTGAAAGCCCATAGTTGAATGTTTTTTCAGACTCCGGAGCTGAAACGGAAAACGGGTACGGTTTCATTAAACTTTTGGAGAATTTGAAAGCCGAGTCCCCAATCAAAACAACCGGCATATCAACACCACTTATGTTTTTGCTGTTTGCAGTAAAAAGCGGCGTTTCTCGACCATTCTCTTTAAAGTACTGCACTCGTACAGTTTCGAGTCATGGACGCGACCAGGACAGCCAATGTTAACATTAACAAATCTATACCGATAATCCACAAGAGCGAACAGAATGACCGAATACCACCCCTTGTAGTTGTAGTAATCGGTCGCTTCGCTCGCTGGTGGGCGGACTTATATGTGGCTTCCATCTGAAATGTCAACAATATAACTATTTGTTGTAGAAAACTAAATTGAAATAAGAACTTACCAATCGCACCAAAACATTGTGGAAATCCCAACGATTCAAACCCTCTCACATTCTCCTGAACTTTTGCTTGGGTCAAAAATTGACTTGGCAAATATTCAGGGGCCAAAACACGACACACTTCCTTGCAAAAATCTAAAAATATTTAGCAAACCATAGGTGACGACACACCAAACAGTCTGCTGACTGTTCGGTACTCTGCAGATGAGCCCATTGTATACACGGCAATGGCTATTCGCTTTTCCAGTGGGATAGCAATGCGAAAGCGCGTATCCTCTTTAGCCATTCCCTCCATTCGCTCCACAAGAATGTCAAAAGTTGACCTGTCCATCCGGAAATTCTAACTAAAAAACTCATCGCTGTTGTTTGGCACATCCAGCTCCCAGAATTGTCCATGCCTCGGCTATTTTGTTATAAATTAAGGCATAATTATTAACTTTTTTTATATTAACTTGCAATTATATATGTATTTACAAATGACCACTCAATTGGACTCTGGCGTTTTCTGCTTTTCGCAACGTGCACGGCCACCGTATTAAAACTTTTATTGCTTTCATGCAATAAAAGCAGCAAAGATTGCAGGCATTGCAAGTATGCCATTAAAATCGGCAAAAGGGCTTGTAAATTTGCATAAATATTATTTTCCTCCATATTTCACACTTTCAAATACCAAACTCAAATCAAACAGCTGATTTATTTACTGAACTTTCAGTAACTGCATAATGGAAATCAGTTTGGCAAATTTCCGATAAATTTTGCTGTAACTGGCTAATGGAAATACCCTATTAATTTTGGAACATCCATCTCCCAATAGCAGCCATTGCGCTCTGCCTTCCAGATGCTTCGCGTTCTAATGCAGTCAAATCCATTTGCCGTATTAACAACGCAATCACCTACTTCCTTTGCAGCAATCATTATTAAATTCAAATTGTGCTCCATTTTACAAAATCCTGCTTGTTCAACAATTACAACCGAAAGTAAACAAAACACAGCTGATTTCTAAAGACCTTTTGTCAGTGTAAATGACTTTTCGCCCGTATCACTAAGGCGCGCCTTAAGGCGTCAGTGTAAATCAGGGGTCGGCACGGCCCTATCCCGCGGGATAGGAAATTTCTCAGTCGACGTCGCTGCTTCTCATGCACAGTATAAACGTTCGTGTGACGTCGTCACAGGTCTTCGGCTTCGCTCTCACGCTCTCTCTAGTGCTGCCGCATTGTCATGTTCTAGCTAAATCTAGCCGTTTTTAGCGTGAAATAGCTGTTTTTTAGTTATAGCTAGTTATTATGCATATATAAAAAAAAAGTTAGCTTTTTTTTTTGTCATATCTTGTTACTTATGAAAGAGAACACACACACAAATGCAAAGTTGGCATGTCAATGTGATGGTGCCGACCCCTGGTGTAAATGCACTATTAGAATTCCATTATTAAGAACAGCTGATTATGACATCCACACTGGTTCCACTATCGGAACTATCGAATAACTTAACTGATTCTTGCTGGGAATTGAAAAAAAATTAACAAAAATGGAAATCCCGACTAGGACATACCCTTAACCCGATACGTTACGCGTTCACTCATTTGTGACCAAAATGATCAGATTCAATCTGCGACATCTCCGGGGTTTCTTAAGTTTGAAGTCTCTAGCATTTATAGTCTCTAAGATGAGACAGATGGACAGACAGACATGGCTATATCTGGCTGTTAATGCTGATCAAGAATATATATACTTTATAGGGTCGGAGATACATTTGCACAAAACCATCATACCCAGGGCCGGATTAAGAATGTGAGGACCCCAGGGCCGATCAATGTGTGGGACCCGTTAGCGGTCAGAAATTATTTACACTATGGAACAAGATTAAGTGCACAGTTTTTATACCAAAGAATAAGAACAAGTAATACACTTTCGAACAATACTTAATACCGAATCAACATGCACAATAGCTACGAATTATAATATAAAAATATTCAAATAAATAACATGAAATTAAAAATCTGAGAATACAAATAATAAATTTTTTAGGAAATTATCAAACGAATTTCTAGCAGTTTTATTCTAAAAGTATAGCATTTTGAATCACTTTCACGTAAATTTAGCCAACTTAAATTCTTAAAAAATTAACAACCTATTTGTTCGCATTTTTTGTGAGGGCCCCCAAAATGTGGGGGGGCCCCAGGCCTCGGCCCGTCGGCCCCGTCATCAATCCGAACCTTATTTACCGATTTAAAAAAAAAAAAAGCCAGAATTCCTGCTGCCCGCTGTTTGGAAAATTTTCCCGCAATCGGATTTCCAAAAAGCCAGATTTGACGGAAAAAAATCGGATTTGGCAACACTGAGTTGGAGTATCACCAAAAATGGTTTGTGAATATAACAGACAATTGTTTAAAAGTTTATACGGTACTAGAGGCTTATATCTTAATCTTTCACTTTTTCGAATTTCAAAATTTTCAATTCTTACGACATATCTTTTCCTTTACTCTTATTCGGGAATCTTTGACAATCCGTACTCTCATTCGGGACTCTTTGACCATCCGTACTTTCATTCGTGATATTTTGAGCATTCGTACTTATATTCGGGACATTTTGACCATCCGCACTTTCATTCGGGACATTACAGTAAATAATTTCATTATTTTCATTCGTTGCCGTACATTCACAGTGAACATTTCTCCATACTTTCATTCTGGATAATTGGATCTTTATCGGGGTATTCCACTACGAAAGTTTGAGGTCCAGAAGCTTCCGTGTAAATTTTGTCTACAGCTTCGTCTCTGGCAACTACAAATTTCTTGTCTTTAATAGCCCATAACTTAAAACCACTTGCCTTATAGCCAACAAGAATTCCTTTAATTGACTTCTCGTCAAATTTTCTTCTGCTTGTTTTGTTATGTTTATATACTGTTGAACCAAACACTTTTAAGTATTTTAAATTTGGCTTTTTATCATGCAGCTCCATCATGTCCTCATCATACGTTCAGATACACCGTTTAGCTGTGTCGTATGCGGAACTGTTAAGTGATAACTAATTCCCTTCTGAACTCAATAACTGCGCATTTCATTTGACAGATATTTTCTGCCATTGTCAATGTACAAATTAATGTCTTTAAGCCTAGTACGCTTAACAAAAGAAGACAACCGTAACGTAAATGAACATTGTTAACAGACCGTAAAAGTGTGTGCCCAGAGTAACGAAAAGTATGTTTTTTTAGTAATTATTATCGTTTGTATCGATTATTCGTGTTTTTTTTACCTATTATTAGCGTTAACGAAAACAGTCACACTTGTGTTTTATTGGAAGCAAACGTTATAAACTGTAATATGGATGTTCAAAAATCTAAACTTTGCATTTATTTGCTAAGTAGTGTCATTACAATAGCATGTATTTGGAAAATAAAGAAAAGGAAACGTTGTCAGAGGCGTCCGTGGGTGAATCCGTATTTAATGGCCAGATCGCGCAACGGAAGATTTGATATATTGAAACAACATTAATTATAATTACATTACATAATAGTGATTTGCGTCTATAAGGTCCCATAGCACGGGTTTGCTCCTTACAGCAGCAATCAAATCAATTTTTGCAATGCAGTTGCAAAATTCTCAAACCGACTTTTTCGCAGAGTTATTTTCATTTGTCACAACCGTATATTAAGTTGTTGACACTAATGTTACGGCTACGTGGTGAAAAGTTAACAGCTGTTGAATTTCAACTCACTGGTAGATACTTATTTGTCAAGCGTACCAAATAAATGTTAAGTTTTTACGTTTCGTCTGTCAACAGTACAGAAAGGTTTTTTTTATAAGAAGTTTTTACGTTACGGTCGTTAAGCGTACTAGGCTTTAAAGGCCTGTACGCAGATGCTCGTACAGCTTCCGTACCATAATGCAAAGATTTTACTGTCGTAACGACTAGTGTTGAAAAATGCTTAAAATGCTTAAAAAATAAATTAACTGACTTTTATTTTGAATAACGACCAACGTTCGCTTTTTTTGGCTGTGTGCACAACAAACACCTTGTTGTTGGCGGAAATTAAAAGAAAAGGCAGGGCAAAAAATGGGCAATATGCAAGAGAGGGTAATATCCCACAAGACCACACGACACTCAACTGCCCGAATAAGTTCAATTTTGTCCTCATTTTGTTGAAAATTGATAAAACGACTTTTGCGTCCTGCCATGCTCAAGCGTTATTACGTTCGTAATAAAGTGCTCAGCATTTATTACTGTCGTAAGAACAGCTGTCTGTCACTTAACAGTTTCATTGTTCAACACTACTTTACTATCGTAACTAACAGAGCTGCGTACTAACAAATGTTATTCTTGTCTGGTCAGTGTACGAGACCCTTTTTTTAAATGAAGTTTTTTTGTTACGGAAGCATTACGGGCATCTGCGTACAGGCCTTAAGGATATACAAATATTTTCATTAAGCATTTTTATTATACTTTGATACCAAAGATATCATAGTATATTGGGTTTGTGCAATGTCCGTCATGGTGTCTGTCCGTCCGTCCGTATGAACGCAACTTTTTTCGACACACTTTAAGCTAGAGCCTTGCAACTTTGCAAATATCTTGGTACATGCCTTCGTCAGACAAAGTGTTAAATTTAGGGCTCTGCCACCTCAGGGAGTCTGGAAAATCGATAAAAAGTCGATACACATCGATGTGCCAATCGATAAAACACATATATATCCCACCTTTAAGTAGCTAGATTTTGGATGCCACGAACACTTATACCGCCCACCTCTATGTCTTTCTCAGTTTTTGCGCTAGAGTCTTCATACTTGGTAGGGGGTTAGAGGGTGGCACCCACCACAGATATGAATCAAAAATTTGGATGTCACGCCTACACCTGCTGCCTATATATCAGGCAAAACCCCCATATATTACTACTTGCACGCAGAATCCTTAACACAGTTATGTAAACTGGTATCAAAGTATATCGCAGTCGGTTGCGTCCGACTGCAACTTTTTTACTTGTTATATAATGGGTTTACGGCCCTTTCTATATTTTTAATTCTTGTATACGTTTTTTCATACTTTGGGTGTAGCGTCGCACAATTTCAGAAGGAATCGTGTCGACCGCATCTTTTTCCAGCTGCGATTTATCGTGACTCCATGGATTTTCAATGGAGCTTATATCTGAAGATTGCGGTAGAAACATTATGTACTGGAATCTTTGCTGGAAAATCCAATTTTTCACCAAATTTGACGTGTGCATCGGGGATTGTCTTGCTGAAAAATGCATTTTTGGAGTGGAGTGATGGAGTTGTGGGAAAGAACCAAGGAAGTCTGGTACACGATTCCTTCTGAAATTGTGCGACGCTACACCCAAAGTATGCCAAAACGTATACAAGAATTAAAAATATAGAAAGGGCCGTTAACCCATTATATACAAATGCTTAATGAAAATATTTGTATATCCTTAACCCATAAATGTATAGGTAAGTAACAGACAGAAGGAAGCATCTCCGACCCTATAAAATATATATGTTCTTGATCAGCATCAATAGCCAAGTCTATCTTGACTTGTCTGTCTGTCCGTCTGTATGTCTGTCTGTATGAACGCGCCGATCTCCGAGACTATAAGAGCTAGGGACATCAAACTAAAAACTTAAGCTCACCTATACCATGAGCAGATTAAGTTTGCTTTAAATTATCGATAATATTTTTGGTTTCCGATATACACATGGGATCGATAGCAAAAAAAATCTTGAATTTCAAAATTGTGAAAATGAGGTTTGATACTATGGATGAAATAATGAAATAATAAAGAAATCCCAACTAGGACATACCCTTAACCCCACATGTAACCCGTACAGTCATTTGTGGGTGTTTAACTTGACCAATATGACCAAACTTCAAGCTGCGATATCTCCGGTGTTTCTTAACCGATTTTGATCAAATCTTTTTGAAATTCAAGATTTTCTTGTTATCGATCCCATGTGTATATCGGAAACCATAAATGTTATCGATAAATTGAAGCAAACTTTTCCTGCTTATGGTATAAGAGAGTTTAAATTTCATGTTTGAAGTCTCTAGCTCTTATAGTCTCTGAGATCGACGCGTTCATGCAGACGGACAGACAGACATGACAAGATCGAATCGGCTGTTGATGCTGATATAAAATATATATATATTATGTGGTCGGAGATGCTTCCTTCTGTCTATTACATACATTTGCACAAAAACATTATACCCTTTGTAATTTATTTATATTTATTCCTATCGATTGTTTACGTTATGTTATACCCTATCCACACTAAGACTGCATTTTGCATTTTCGCATTTTGCTCGAAATGCTGCTTCACGGCCCATATATTTCTTATGGTGGTAAAAAGTTTCATTAGAAAAATATGCAACTATTATTTTTAGCATATATTCGATATTGCACTCGATATTCGGTTATTTGCGAAGCATCGAAAAAGTATCTGCTCTAGATCGTAAACAAAAACTAATATTTACAGTTGATTTAAAAATAATAAATATTAAATTAACAATTTTACGCAAAAAACATTGATGTGATGTTAAATTATTATTGATTACAGCCCAGGAAAATAACAGCCGTTGCGTTTGGAGCGAAGACACCACAAGGATGCTTCTCGACCTGTGGTACGAGAATGTTGGCGGGCTTCGTATTTCCAAACGATTGTGAAGTAGTAAACTCCTTCCCAACATTTCTAGTAGTATTAAGTATAATGAAAGGCACCACGAAGGTAGCAATAGATGTAAGAATTATGTTTAAAACGATTACAGGCCGAGGAGGAGAAAAACGTAAGAAAAGTATTTTTATTTAAGGAACAGGGTACATTTAAGGCTAGACACGCAGCACTATTAGATACGGGCATCACTATCAGAGGAGAGAAGCAGAGGCCCCGACTGGACAGGCAAAGAAAACAGCGGCAGCGGCAGAGAACGCAGCAGCTGAGAAGACCAACAGAGCACGCAGCAGCAAACGGCACGCGACAAACGAAGCCACCGACGCAGCGCGCTAACAACCGACTTAGCAGCCGAGAAGACTTGCCGAGGGCAAAGCAGCAGCGAAGACGACACGCAATCCATGCAAAATTAGCCGCAGCAGCAACAAATGAAAACGAGAGCGTCGTCAGCAGCTCAAAGGGCAGAGGGCGCAGCAGCGCATTAAGCAGCGATCGCAGCTGCATCACTGTACAGCACGCATTGAAAATGTGTGCCTGGACAGTCGTTGCGGATAAGTTAAAGAGTGCAGGCGTACGCGTGCAAAGTAAGGCAAGAAAAGTGATCAACACGCGGCGTCGAGGATAACACAAAGGAGACCAACGACGGCATGCAAACACAACGAGCCAACAACAACAAACAAAAGGATTATTATAAAGCAATGGACAGCGGGTAAGCTGGACTCTGACTCCGGGGTATACATGGGCGGGCGGGAGTTTTAAGTGCGGTGTGGTTAGGCAGGTACAGGTCGTGAATAAATTATGTGAAATTATTAAGTGCAAACAGGTGTATGTTATAGTCGAGAGGGCAGCCACGGCGTGCCGCCTAGCCCCAACACGTGTTGGGCCACCCGTAGCGACCACCAATACGCATTCCGAGGGTTTCTCTGTGCGTTTTGGTGGGCCTCTAGACGTTCCCGCACTCTCTTACAGTGTTGTTGTTTCTCTGCACATGTTGAGGCTATTCGGTAGCGTGCCGCCTGGCCCTAACACGTGTTCCGAGCGTTTCTCTACACGTGTTGAGGTTGGTCGGTGCCGCCGGCCACCCGTAGCGACCATCAAAACGCATTCCGAAGGCTTCTCTGTGCGCTTTGGTGGGTCTGCAGTTGCCCCGAAACATCTCTCGAGTCTCGGCATTTTATAAATTTTGTTGTAAAAGACCCTGGATATGACCGAGTATCTACCCCAGCCCTAGAAAGCTTCTTTACAGATGGCGCCCGAGCAGGGACTCCGAGATTTATGTTGTTTCGGGGGGGATTCTTTTCTTTGTGTGGTTACCGGCGACCAAGTAATACAATAATTATAAATAAATGTAGATCTTTTCTTGTATTTTGCAAATGACTATGGCAAAAGGCCCCACGTTGTAGGCAGAATGGTGACATAGTCCATATTTTCGGCCTGTCTGAAAGTACAGTCTCGGGGAGAAAAACAACAGACGCGTTCTGTTTATATATTTTTTTTTCATGTTCTTGAGCACATAGCCGGCGTACCGCCCCACGGAAAAAACGTGACCACGCTAGTTACACGTGGGATCAGGTGGGCAGCGACATATGGAACAGTTTCACGCACAAGCGGGCAAACGCTTGGCAAGACATGCTAGGTACGAGATTATTTTATTTTTTTTTTTTTGCTAACCAACCGCATTCGAAAACTTTCCCCCAAACATTGGCTCCCTGGAGTACAGTAGGGCTCAGCTTCCCATTAACCATTTTTTTTTTGTAAACCTACATAATTTTTTTGTTGTTGTTGTTGAGAGCGGAACAACCGTAGAAACAAGCCGAACGCAGTAACTACGCATCAATCGCTAACGCAGCGACGAAGCGACTCAGCAACAGAGCAGCTCAGCAGCAGAGCCGAATACCAGCCGAACCAAGCAACGAAGCGACTCAGCAACAGAGCGGCTCCGCAGCAGAGCCGAATACCAGCCGAACCGAGCGACGAAACGACTCAGCAACGGTGAGGCTCAGCCGCAAAGCCGAGGATCAGCCGACGCAACGACAGAGCAGAGCCGACGAAGACATCGGACGGCAGAGGTCCCGAAGTCCGCACGACCAGACAGCTGAGGCGGGTAGCCCAGCATATATAAGGCGGTCACTGACAGCGGGATAGATAGTTTAGCAATGAGAGTCAACCAGTGACAACAGTCAGTGATACAGTGCTCAAATAAAGAACCAAACTTAAACAAAACGCACCCTATACAAGTGAATCCTCACGCAAATAAAACGACTCGAAGGACCAACAGCAGGACTCGCCTGACCAGCAGCAGGATCGGCAGGACTCGTAGGACCGACAGTAGCACCCGCTACAGCACACACTACAGAACCAACAGCAGGACCAGCAGCACCCGTAGCAACGGTATATAAACAACACACGCGGCAGAACTACCAGCACTACCTGACATGGGTGTAAAGTGGATCACTTTTCGTCGCAAGGAAGAGCTACAGCAGCTTAAGAGTTCGGGTTGGGAACTACTGGCACGGTCGAGGAATTGCGGGGCAGGATTTCGGCGTTTGTCACCAGGGGTGAACACTCGGAGGCAACACGAGACCGAGCTACGGAGATATGGCCAGCCCTCGGGATGGTCGCTCGCCGTCAGTGTCTCCGTGCCCTGAAAGCCGTGGAAGCTACAAGCAGTTTCAGGTACCGGTGCCGGCGATGAAAACTGTTACGCAGGAGGACCACAAACTGCAGGATAAACCTTGGGAGTCGTTTAAGAAAGAGTTCTTGGACTTTTTCTTGCCGCCGCAGTACTTTCAACGCTTAGAAAGTACAATCCAGGCTCGTGTTCAACGCCCAGGTGAAGCCTTCCGTGCCTACATTATTGAGCTGCGTTTACTGATCCAACGGGCCCAATACTCGCCGGAACAAGAGCTGGATCGCATATACGACAACTTGCTGCCAGAGTACCAACTATTTACACGCCGGCACGAACTTAACACATTGGGCAGGTTGACCCAGCTGGTCACAAGCTTTGAGACAGTTCGGGACCGGAACAAGAAGGGATATGCAGCATTGCTCCCAGCAAGTACGCCAAAAGCACTCGGCCACGCGCATAACATCGGAGACCACGGACAAGAAAACTGGGACTTGGCAGTACCAACCATGAACGAGACAACGATCAAGACGACACCACAGGACACGGAGGGAGCAGTGGACGTAAAGAGGGCTTGCCGAAATTGCGGAGAAATCGGGAATTTCTCTAAAGATTGTCGGAATCCTCAAATGTTCTTCTGCTGGGAATGTGGCCGGCGTGGGACACGCACCATCGGATGCTGCCGTGCCGCTCGATCGGGACACGGTCAGCGTCTCCGCCCAGCAGAGGACAGGGCGGAGAGCAACAGCAGTTGGAGCCCTCGTCATTAGGTCACCCGTTACGCTTGAAGGAGGGGAGGATCGCGGTTTCGGTGACCATACAGGAGCCACGCGATCATTTATAAGTGAACGTTTGGCAAAGATCGTCGGAACTAAGGATAACATTCGCGACATTCAGGTACGAATAATCCTCGCAGATGGTTCATCAAAGCGCATAACCCGGGCAGTAGTAGAAAAGATAAAGCTCGACAAACAAGATGCTGTAGTACCCCTACTGGTTATGCCAGGGATCCTGGACGATGTAATTTTGGGTATTGACTTTTTGTGTGGAGTTCGCACAAAAATTCAGTGTGGCCGAGCTTTCTTACAACTCTCGCCTTCACCTGCTTCACGAGCGTATCCAATTCTGATGACTCCAGCCCAACCAACGACGACCAATACAACATCGCAGGACGCACAGGACGGGCATGCCACTGAGCTAGCCGACTTTCTAGAAACAGCGCCGGCTAGTGTTGCACCAACGCAGGATGCCCGCAACACTGAGCTAGCCGACTTCGTAGAGACCGCGCAGGCTAGTGAATCACATCGCGGGACGCACCGGATTCTGAGCTAGTCGATTTCATTACAACCGTGCAGGTCAGTCAGACGAAGACGCAGACGAAACAACATCGAACCAACAGAGGTTATGCACTCAAACCACTGGCGGACGCTCACAAGGCCCGGAGAACGAACCCGTTTCGGAGACAACCACGGGCATTACCGGACATTTTGGAAGAGCAGGAAAGCACGCAACGAACTGTCCCGATAAGCCTAGCAGTCGTCACGACAGAGGAAGGAGACAAGGGGCCCCCAGCGGAAGCAAACGCAACGGAACACGCATTGCCCGCCTGGATCGACGACTTTCTGGAGAAGGAACTAGCCCGATTTGAGAACATTACAGGAGTATCGCTCATCGCCCAGCATACTTTCGTCATGAAAGATGACAAACCGGTCAAACAACGATACTTTCCGAAAAATCCGGCAATGCAAAAGATCATAAATTACCAGGTCAACGAGCTTCTGGAAAGTGGGCAGATCGAGCCCTCCAAAAGCCCACATAGCGCCCCAATTGTGCTGGTGGGTAAGAAGACCGGCGAGATACGGATGTGCGTGGATTACCGACAATTAAATGCACGGTCAGTGCCAGACGCATTTCCTCTGACACGTATCAACCACATATTGGAACGCCTACGTAACGCGGCCTACATCTCCACGTTGGATCTTTAAAGCGGATACTGGCAAATCCCGATGGCCAAGGAAAGTCGGCAATACACCGCGTTCACGGGTTGCACTCTGCCCCAGCGACTTTCCAACGCGCTCTGGACAGTGTCATCGGCCCGGAAATGGAATGACACGCGTTCGCTTACTTGGACGACATTGTGGTCATTGGGGCCACATTTGAGGAGCACGTGGAGAACCTGCGCGAAGTGTTTCGAAGACTGGTGACAGCGAACCTAAAGTTAAATCGCAAAAAATGCAGTTTCTTTCAACGAAGTCTAATATACCTAGGACACATGATCAGCGAGGCCGGCATACACACGGATCCAGGAAAAATCGCAGCAGTACGACGATTATCACCCCCGGCGAATACCAAAGAGCTACGAGAAAGAATGCTTAGCAATTGTCTGGGCCATAAGGCAGTTACGCTGCTATCTGGAAGGTTACCACTTCGAACTCATCACGGACCACATAGCATTCAAGTGGTTAAATTCGATAGACAATCCAACTGGACGAATTGCGCGCTGGGCGCTGGAGCTGCAGCAGTATCAATTCGACATACTGTACCGGCGGGGGCGACAAAACGTGGTCGCAGACGCCCTTTCCAGACAACCATTGGAGACCCTGCAGCGCGCCCTGGAAGAAGCCTCGAATTGCCCTTGGTTGCTACGGCTGAGCAAGCTTATGGAAATGCAGCCAGAGAAGTTCACGGAATACATACACGAAAACGGGCAGATCTACCGGCAAACGGGCAAGCGGCCTCCCGAGGAAGGACACGTGACTTGGAAGCTATGCGTGGCTAAGGACCACCGACAACGGGTCTTGGAGGAGTGCCATGATCATCCAACAGCAGGGCACTTGGGAATCCGAAAGACAGCGACAAGAGTGATACAAAGATATTATTGGCCTGGAATCTTCCGGGATGTGACGAAGTACATCAGGAAGTGCGACAAATGCCTGAAATTTAAGGTGAGCCAATCCAAACCAGCCGGACATATGCAGACACGACAAGCCCAGGGCCCGTTCGACATCCTCTGCGCTGATTTTATGGGTCCGCTCCCGCGGTCTAAGCATGGAAACACCAGCCTCCTCGTCTTCTTCGACCTCTTCTCAAAATGGGTAGAGCTAGTGCCCTTACGTGCCCGATCGTTTCGAAAAAGGATACTGTGCCGATTTGGCGTACCACGGAAGTTTGTGTGCGACAACGGTACCCAATTCACAAGTCGATCGTTCAGAAGCTTCTGCAAGACGGCAGGGATGGAACTGGAACACACAGCCCCGTACACACAGCAACAGAACCCAACAGAGAGGGCCAACAGGACAATATAAACCATGATAGCCCAGTACATCGATGGAGACCAGAGCACCTGGGACGAACTTCTGCCGGAACTAAGCTTGGCAATCAACAGTAGTACTTCCGACACCACAGGATTTAGCCCGGCATACTTGGTACAGGGCAGGGAACCAAGGCTACCAGGAGCCCTCTACGAGGAAGTCACCCCAGGATTGGGCAAAGATACCGAGGCACCGGAAGCAAAGGCAGCAAGACTTAAAGGTATCTTCCAGGTCGTGCAACAGAATATCCAACGGGCATCACAGGAGCAAAGCAAAGGTTACAATCTTCGGAGGCGGGAATGGAAACCAGCACTAGGTATGAGGGTATGGCTGCGACAACACCATCTTTCCAAGGCCGCAGAAGGGTTCAACGCAAAGCTGGCACCAAAGTTCGAGGGACCTTACAAAGTCATCAAGTTCCTCTCACCGAACATAGTACGGGTCCAAAGTCTTACCGGACGACAACGGAAAACGGTAAGCCTAGCCGACAGCAGAGGACGAAGAGCCAGCAGTACCAAGTAGCAGCGAAAACTAGCCATCGACGACAAAGTCACGGGGGCCACTTTTACTGGCGAGCCAGTATAACGTCCCCGCCCCAAAATGGGGAAAACCCAACTAAACGATCAGACACGAATCCAACGCAAGACGAGCCGGACGCACGGCCCTTGGGGGCACAAGATGTACTCCTGGGACGTCCCTGGGGCCAGTCGTCGCGGGACAACCAGTTGCGACGAGTCGCCGTAGCAGAGCCATTGCACCCGGAGCCAGTCCCTATAGCAGTTCGCATGCAGGCGGTCAGTGGCTGGATCAACGACCAGTGCGAGCCCGACGACATGGAGGTGGTCTCGATCAGTTCCAGCTCCGAGGTCGGTCGGTTCAATACAAACGGCGTCAGGGCCCCGTTGAATTGGGATGTGGCCACGCTTAACGCCCAAATGGAGAAGGATGACCACAGCTCACCCTTACGTCCTCCCGTGTGCACTGAGACATCCGAGGCATCAGTTACGTCCCACTCCAGACCAAATTCGGAGAAGGACGATCGCAGCACGCCCATACGCTCACGAGGTTACACTGGGGAGCGAGCGGCAAATGTTGTGAGCGTGGCCAGCTCCAGCTCAAATTCGGAGGAGTACCGGCTAGCCGTGCGTTATGGTCTCATGGGCTACCCACCACCATACCCAGCTAGCCCCCCACCAGCGTACGGGTCGTGGTTTGTGGATGCGCAGAACGTGTTGCGATCCAGCAACTGGTCGGACATCAGCGAGCCGACACCAGACCCATTGGACCAGGAAAACCCAGGTACCGCCGATGTTCCGCCGCCTCCACCCAGACAAGAGGATGATGCCGGTTCAAACACGAGCCTCCCCTGGATGGAGAGACCGCCGACTTCCTTATGGAAATATTGGCAGAACATCCAATAGTCAGTGAGGTGCAGGAAGAGCAGGAGGAGTGGACCATGGCCCCCGAGGAGTTTCGTACCAAAGAGGACAACCGTCAACTTCCGGTAAGGGTCGTCCAGTATATTTACCAATATCTTCTGGACCCCGAGGCACAACTGGGCGTGCGAAACTTAAAAACAATAGGGCCTCACACATTTCGCTTCTCCATCAACCGGCAACGACAGGTGACGATTAGTTTACTTCCCCCGAAGTAGGAAGGGAGTGTGAAGTAGTAAACTCCTTCCCAACATTTCGAGTAGTACTAAGTATAATGAAAGGCACCACGAAGGTAGCAATAGATGTAAGAATTATGTTTAAAACGATTACAGGCCAAGGAGAAGAAAAACGTAAGAAAAGTATTTTTATTTAAGGAACAGGGTACATTTAAGGCTAGACACGCAGCACTATTAGATACGGGCATCACTATCAGAGGAGAGAAGCAGAGGCCCCGACTGGACAGGCAAAGAAAACAGCGGTAGCGGCAGAGAACGCAGCAGCTGAGAAGACCAACAGAGCACGCGGCAGCAAACGGCACGCGACAAACGAAGCCACCGACGCAGCGCGCTAACAACTGACTAAGCAGCCGAGAAGACTTGCCAAGGGCAAAGCAGCAGCGAAGACGACACGCAATCTATGCAAAATTAGCCGCAGCAGCAACAAATGAAAACGAGAGCGTCGTCAGCAGCTCAAAGGGCAGAGGGCGCAGCAGCGCATTAAGCAGCGATCGCAACTGCATCACTGTACAGCACGCATTGAAAATGTGTGCCTGGACAGTCGTTGCGGATAAAGAGTGCGGGCGTACGCGTGCCAAAGTAAGGCAAGAAAAGCGATCAACACGCGGCGTCGAGGATAACACAAAGGAGACCAACGACGGCATGCAAACACAACGAGCCAACAACAACAAACAAAAGGATTATTATAAGGCAATGGACAGCGGGTAAGCTGGACTCTGACTCCGGGGTATACATGGCCGGGCGGGAGTTTTAAGTGCGGTGTGGTTAGGCAGGTACAGGTCGTGAATAAATGATGTGAAATTATTAAGTGCAAACAGGTGTATGTTATAGTCGAGAGGGCAGCCACGGCGTGCCGCCTAGCCCCAACACGTGTTCCGAGCGTTTCTCTGCACGTATTAGGGCTAGTCGGTATCACCGGCCACCCGTAGCGACCACCAAGACGCATTCCGAGGGTTTCTCTGTGCGCTTTGGTGGGTCTACGGGTGTCTCCTGGCCATTTTTTACATGCTTTTATTGAACTTGACTTGTCTGTTTGTCCCGAAATCTTGTAATCAAATTTTCACCAAGTTCCCGACTAGCTAGAGCTCTGCAATTTTCACCAAAGATGTGTTTCAGATGACAATACATGATTTTAAAGTTTTCGGCGTGATAAAATGTGTAATATCATGTAAAAACCACGAAATACAGTTTCCCTTTTCCTTAAGTTACTAATATGGCTGCCAAAATTCACAAGCTCTGGTGGCATGGAGGGAAGACTGCCGCTTCACAGGCCAAAGGCCGTGGGTTCGAACCCCGACCGAGACATACTTTTGACATGCTTTTATTTGATTTTTTTTTAAATTACAAAAATAATTGTAATATTTGGGTATTGCACGGATGATGGTAAAAAATTTAATACAAATGTATGCAAGAAAGCATGTCTTCAAAATTTTTTTTGATTTACTTGTTTTTGTAATGTCGTTCGAATTTCTTATGGGTTTTCCCAGCGTAGCCACGGCGTGCCGTATGGCCCCAACATGTGTGGCCAACCGTAGCGACCATCAAAACGCGTTCCGAGGGCTTCTCTGTGCGCTTTGGTGGGTCTGCAGTTGCCCCGAAACATCTCTAGAGTCTCGGTATTTTATAAATTTTGTTTTAAAAGACCCTGGATATGACGGAGTATCTACCCCTGCCCTAGAAAGCTTCTTTACACGATTCGCGTAGAAAAAAAAAAAAAAAAAACGCACCTTGCCACTAAGCAGAGTAAACTCAATAACATTGAAAATAAATTGTTACGGCCAATAAGCTCAGAATTTTCCGTTATTTATTTAAATACAAAAATTGGCTGCAACCTGCAATAAACACCTGATCTGAAAATGCAAAATGCAAATGCAGTACAATGTAGACGGTAAACTGCATTAGTATCGATATTTCGATTATTTTTAAACACGCGCGTTAGTGTAGATAAGTTATTAGTATATAAAGGTAGTTTAAAGTATCGATGTTATTGTTAAGATCTATCAGAAAAAGTGTGGTTCTGCGGCCCTGGCGGTTGCTCTTCCTCTTTTTTTCGGTGAGCCTTATGCCAAGCACACGCAACTATGATCGATCGCAAAAAGAATCATTAAAAATAAAAACCATCGTGCCTAATTTTAAATATAAATAAGGAGTTTTCAGCTCAGAAGTGGGATACCCTCAACGCCCAACAATTATTTCAACGCCCAAGCTACAACAATGGACCTAAACAAAGAAGACATGATAAACCATGGGCACATAATGTGGAAGTGCCACCATCAGCGACGGCAGATACACAGACTAGTGTCTGAACTGTCCAAGTGTGGTGCCGCCCAGTGCATCTGCAACTGCCTCGCCGCCTGCTGTATTAGCGCAAACCCTGCCGTCTACTGCTTCGGCTGCCGCCTCGCCGTCTGCTGTCCCAGCGTCAACTTGGCCGTCCAGTGTTTCGGCGGCTGACTCGCCGCCTTCAGTTTTAGCGCCAACTTTTCCGTACGCCGTTTCTGCTGCCTCCTCGCCGTCTGCCGTTCCAGCGTCAACTCTGCCGTCCAATGTTTTTGCGGCTGCCTCGCCGCCTGCTGTTTCAGCGCCAACCTTGCCGTCCGCCGTTTCTGCAGCTGCCTCGCTGTCTGCTATGCCAGCGGCGACTTCGCCGTCAACTGTTGCTGCTGTTGCCTCGTTACCTGCAGTTCCAGCGCCAACCTTGCCTCCAACTGCCCCTGCATGCTGCTTCGCTATTTGCTGTTCCAGCGTTGAACTTGTTGTCAACTGTTCCTGCTGCTGACTCGCTGTCTGCCGCTCCAGCGTTAAACTTGCTGTCAACTGTTCATGCTGTTGCCTCGCCGTCTGCTGTCCCGGCGGTAACCCCGCTTCCAATATCGTCCAACTTAGACGAGCATTTGGCTAATCTGCGTAAACAGAAGGAGGTCCTGGAGCTACAACAACAAATTGTGAGTCCGCAACAGTGTCTTGGTGTTTCATCCGACGCACCCAGTCGGTGGGTAACAGACATAAGTGTGATTGAGTCCATGGTGCCGCGGTTTTCGGCAGACAGCGCTTTTGGATCAGCGACTTAGAGGACGCATGTGAAATACTCCAACTGGATGCCCGTCTGCGATTGGTCGCATGTCGTCAATTGTTGGAAGGCACGGCAGCGGTACTTATGCGCACTGTTACTGTGCGCATTTAGGAAATACTGATCCATGAGTTTGGACGATCAAGGAGCGCGGAAGAAGTATACGCAGCCCTGCGAAACCGACGTCTCAAGCCTGGAGAGGGGAGATTGCCATGAATGCCACAGTTCCTGAGGCTGAGTTGGTGGATCTCATCATCAATGGACTCCGAGACAGCTCGCTGGCGGTGGGCATGCTTTATGCAGCCAAAAATATTTACGACCTGAAGACGCTCTTGGAGAGATATGAGAGACGACGAGGCCAGTCTAATGCAAGCAGGCTGCTGTGAACCAGCCTCTGCCTCGACAGTCTGCCGTTACTAGTGCTTCGCTTCCGTCCACGAATGCCGCCCCTGCTGCAAAAGATGTGCGGTGTTACAACTGCTCCCTGTTCGGACACTACAAGTCCCAGTGCCCGAAGCCTATGACACCAGCAAAGTCGTGCTTCAAGTGCGGCAAAACGCATCATGTTTATAGGAACTGCCCATCCAAAATTGGTAATGCCATCGCCACCAATGCTGCCGCTGTCGACGCCGTTTCCCATTTCTTTTGCGGAGACACCTTAGTAGATAAGGTAGAACATCTACAGAGTTAGTGTTGCCTTTGTGTCAAATCAAGTGAAAAGCAGTGAGCTTACAAATATTTTTTCCTTTCTTGATTCGGTTAGTCCTAGAAATTTTATTCGGCAGTCTGAAGTGCCTTCTACCTGAAGCCTGAAGTCAACCCCGTTGAACTGCCGAGGTTTGGGTAACAACCAACTAGTGTCCTTGGGAAAAGTCCAATGTACCATCCGTATCTTTAACCAAACAGTATTACACACATTAGATGTACTGCCGAACAGTGCCACAAATCTGCCAATGATTTTGGGCAGAGATTTCTTTTGTAAAACAAATATTAAATTATGTAAATTCCAATTCAAGTATACGAAGAGCTGATTGCTGGCCCTAAATGAATCTCAAATAAATTGTAACATGAAACTAACTGCTGTCCTTAATTCGCTTGGTGAAAATGAGTTTATGCCTTACGAATCAGAGTCGTGTATCACTGAGAAAAAGTGTCCCGTCATGTCTTACCATTCGATGAGTGAGGCCCTGGTGGCAATTAATGCAATCGAGCTATCTGTTATCAGTGAGGATGAGTTTGATATAGAGCCTCCTCTGCCGTTAGAATAGTCTGCAAAGCTGCAGTTTGTTATTTCCGCCTCTTATGTGAATGTCCCTTCCGAACTGGTTTAACCAACAAATTACGAAATGAAAATCGAATTAAAAAGTCAGACCCCCATTTTCTGCCATCCCCGCCGATTATCTCAACACGAGCGCAACGAAGTGCGCCAGATCTGTGATGACTTGTTAAGTGCCGTCACAGTAGTTCACCTTACGCTTCCGCTTTAGTGCCTGTTCAAAAAAAGATGGCACCTTTAGGAAATGTGTTGACTATCGCCCGCTAAACAAATTTACTGTCCGTGACCACTTCCCGATTCCGTTGATGGATGATTAGTTGAACATCTGGGGGGTAAATCGTACTTTACTGTGGATTAAAGTGGATTTCACCATGCCAAAATGCACCCCGATTCAATTAAATACACTGCGTTTGTAACGCCAGATGGGCAATTTGAGTACGTACGCATGCCGTTTGTGTTGAAGGATTTGATCAATAAAGGTCAACTAATGATTTATATGGACGGCATCTTAATCGCGGCGAGTGATTTTGAAACCCACCTGCAAGTGCTGGAAGGACACTTTATACCTTACGTGTGAATGGGTTACGCCTCAAGTTGGAGTATTTACAGTATTTAGCGAACTCCTAAGGTATCACCCCGAAACCAGCTCATCTTCAATATATAACAAGTAAAAACGTTGCAGTCGGACGCAACCGACCGCGATATACTTTGATACCAGTTTACATAATGTGTTAAGGATTCTGAGTGCAAATAGTAATATATGAGGGTTTTGGATATAAAAATCAGGCAGAAAGGGTAGGCATAACATTTATCTGTGGCGGATGGCACTTTCTATCCCCCAACAAGTTTGGAGACTCTAGCGCAAAAACCGACAAAGATATAGAGGTGGGCGGTATAAGTTGGCGTGGCATCCAAAACATTGATGCAGATCTGTTACCGATGTCACTAACAATGTTCATACCAAATTTGGTGACTCTAGCTTAAAAACTGGCGAAGATACATGCCTTCCGGTTTTTTTTTTATAGGGTGGTGGCGCATGTTGTTTAAGGGCGTGGTATACAATGTTTTGATGCATAACTTTGTCAGATGTCAGCATCTACCTGCAGCATCAATTTTGGTGGTTATAGCTATAAAACTGTAGAAGACACAGGCATTTTTGTTTATAATTTATGGTGGGCTGAGGGTGGAATAGGTGGGCGTGGCAACCAAACTTTTGATGCAGTTTTTTGGAGAATGTCATCGGCTATGTTGCTGTTGAAAAAAGTTGCGTTCATACGGACGGACGAACGGACGGACAGACGGACACCATGACGGACATTGCACAAACCCAATATACTATGATACCTTTGGTATCAAAGTATAAAAATCTGCCGGAACCTCGGGATAGGAAATAATTGGAACGTTGTCTGGATCTCCGTTCCTACTTCCGCCGTTTTGTACCCAACTTTGCCAAAATCGTCTACCCAATGTCGCGTCTGCTGAAAAAGGATGCCCCTTACGTTTCTCTTCCAAACCATGCAGTCTAAACTGATCGAGTCACCTGTGCTGTCTAATTACAACCCGAAGTCAGCAACCGAAATACATTGTGATGCTAGTTCAGCAGGTTTTGGAGCGATGCTCCTACAGAAAGAAACTGATGATTAGTTTCATCCGGTATTTTACTTCTCAAAGACTGCTTCCGCCCTTGAATCCAAATTTCATAGTTACGAAGTGGAAACCTTGGCCATTGCATATGCCCTAAAACGTTTTGAGACATATCTGAAGTTCATTCCGTTCAAGATGATTACAGATTGTAACTCATTAGCGTTTACTCCTAAGAATGGGGGATCTTCCGCGAAAATTGCCCGCTGGGCATTACTCTTGGAAAATTAAAACTATACCATTGTACACCGTTCTGGCATTTGTATGCCTCATGTTGATGCACTTAGTAGACTGGACACTTCTGCTTATGTGGATGATTTGGATCTGGATTTCTAACATAAACTGACACAAAACCGTGATCCAGAAATTGTCAAGCTTCGGAGTGTCTTAGAAACCCAAGAAAGATGCAAGATGGTGTCGTGTATCGCCGATCACCGACCGACGTGCTTCAGCATTATGTCCCAGCCGAAATGATTAAAAGTGTCATACGAACAGTGCATAAAAAGTCAGGCCATCTGTCCCTTGAGAAGTGTTGTACACAGATTAAGAAACATTATTTGTTTCCGTATATGAAATCTTACGTGAATAACTTTATAAAAAACTGTCTTAAATGCATTTATTGAATATGAATATGAGCGGAAGAGGAAGCTCATAATAATAAGGCTACCCTACATAGTATTCCGAAAACCCCTCTGCCGTTTGATGCCCTTCATATTAAAAACTTAGGACCCCTTCCGTTCATACAGTCCAGGAAAAAATATCTGCAAGTTGTTATTGATGCCTTTACCAAATTTGTCAAATTGTACCCTGCCACTACTACTAGTTCCCGGGAAGCATGTCACACTCTACAGACGCAGTGTTTTCCAAACTATAGTCGACCCCGCCGAATTGTTAGTGACTGAGGTACGTGTTTCACATCCGCCGAGTTTGCCGATTTCCTGCAATCCCATCATATAGTCTATGTCCAGAATGGCACTGCCTCCCCTCGGGACAATGGTCAAGTGGAACGTGTCAACCGTGTCTTAGGAAATTAACTGAACCATTGGAACATGCAAATTGGGTGAAACAACTTTCGAAAATTAAGTTCGCTTTGAATAATTCACTCCATTCCACAACCAAGTTTGCACTCCTGTCCACCTTTTTGGTGTCGAACAACGCGGCGCCGTTATAGATGAGTTAACTGAGCGTCTAGATGGCAGATTTGTTGATGAAGGGTCCCCAGCGGATATTCGTAAGATTGCCCTACAGAACATTGTCAAATCTCAAGAGTATAACCCCGTTCACTATAGTAAAAATCATCGCCAAGCTGTTAGTTTTGAAGGTGATTTCGTCGTCGTCAAAAATATTGATACGACGGCTGGCATAAACAAGAAACTCATTAAGCGATACCGCGGTCCCTATGTCATCCATAAGAAACTCCCGAAAGATCGGTATGTTATCCAGGATGTTGAAGGCTCTCAACTCACACAGCTTCCGTATGACGGTGTGCTGGAGTCATCTAAACTAAAATTGTGGCTCATATTCTGGCAATACCCCACCGTCTGGTATGTCCCTAAGCCCTCTTTAATCGAGAGTAAGTGTAATCGAGGTCTATTCCCCTTCAGGACGGCCGAGTTGTAAAGTATTTATATTTATTCCTATCGATTGTTTATGTTATGGTAGTATATAACGATGTTATTGTTAAGATCTATCAGAAAAAGTCCGGTTGTGCGGCCCTGGCGGTTGCTCTTCCTCTTTTTTCCGGTGAACCTTATGCCAATCGCACGCAACTATATCCGATCGCAAAAAGAATCATTAAAAATAAAAACCTTCGTGTCTAATTTTAAACATAAATAAGGAGTTTTCACCTCATTTACCTATGGGTTAAGGGTATAAGAATATAAACATGTAACTTTCACTTTTAACAGGAAAGATTGTCCACCACTTACGCTAAACAAAACCCCACTCCCAAAAGCAAACGAAGTAACCTAGGAGTACATCTATACAGAAGGTTTACATGGCGAAAGCATGCTTAAGGTAGATCCAAACGATGCTTACGTGCTAAAAGCATCGCAACAAGCAATTTCAGCATATGCTACGTCGTGTATCTGCCCAAACGATGCTTACGAGCGTTTTCGTTCAGTTTATGAAAATGTTAAATCTTTATGATATCTATATTTATAAAACAGTTTGTCCTAACTGACTGATTGTTGAGAGACCTACAGAAGAAGAAAAATGTGAGTCTCAAAAGAGTGAACAACCTGGGAATAGGGAACAGGGAATTAGTTCACTATTTCCAGACACGACTGCATTTATTTTATATCTATTGCTAAAATTTTAAAAACTATCGGCGCAGCGAAGCAAGCGGATCCATTACTTGTTGTTTATAAACACATTGATATAAAACACTAGATCTATACAAAATGCGTAATCTTTATTTTAAACATAACATTACATTAAGGTGGGTATCCAGTACAGCCAAAAATTCCTGGCCGGAATTTGTGATATATTTTGGAAGCGTGGGCAGTGTGACCATAGTCCCCCAATGTGTGGTAAAAATATGCTATTTTGCATAATATCTTAGGAGATACATGGTTACACTGAGGCATTAAATTTACAAAAGTAAACAAAGCGAATAAAATAAAAGGCAAAATGAATTGTGGAAATAGTATGCTTATTCCGTTGTTGGAAGCATATAATGTTGCATAAAACGAGCGAGGAAGAAGAGCATCGGAGCCGTCAACGCCGACAGCACAAATGGTGGGTCAACCCATATTTGCAGCGAAGGCATCAGAAGGGAAAATTTGTGAACGACGCAAGCATTTTAAATTAAAATACACATATTTTTTAGAACATATTAAAAAATTTTATGGACTTATAGTTTAATAATATAATGCAGAATCCAATGAAATCCATCTAAAATTTCCGTCGTGGTTACAATTTTCCACCGGTTTTTTAGATTTCTTTTCCATTTTTATTTTTCATAAAGTGTTTGTTGTTGCTCTCGGCGCAAAAATATATATGATTTGGTATTTCCTGAGCCGAGCGCCAGTGTGTACATATTTATTTAATCGCTACTATCGATAAGAAGTTTAGTATTTTTGCTACGTTACTGGATACCTAGAAAACACGCAGCCAAAAAAAACCATTCCCGATACGACGATTTTGTATGGAAAATTTTTTTTTTTTGCTCTACTGGATACCCACCTTTAAATGTTAACATTTATTTTAAATGAAATAAAACAAGAACACATGGCAAATAAGTGCCACTGTTACTGTCATATGGTTTGTTTGTTTGTTTAAAAGACAAAGCACTTA